>RJVU01043297.1:579971-594235 GCA_003731715.1 Anabarilius grahami
AAAAAAAAAAAAAAAAAGGAAGTCTATTTCAAAAATAATCTCAAAACCTATAATGTGAGAGCCTAAAGTCTCACATTTAACTGTAAATGGTAATGAGCGTCATATATATTCAAGCAGTTAATCAAACAGCTGAAGGTGTGACTGCTGCACTTCCTACATCCTCTGAGGGCCTTATTTGCATTCTGGAGTATCATGATTCCAGATGAAAAAAAAGTATATGCATACATGCTTTTGAACTAAAATAAAATGACACTTGTTTTATAATACTATCAAGGACATTATCAATTGTTAAGTGTAAGAAATGTGTACCAATGTAACAATAACATCCACGCTCAAATCAATGCATGGACTGAATGACTACATGTGTACTGAAACTCTCCTGTCAAGCTTCCACGAACAATGCAGTACGTCAGTAGTTTCAGTCTTTGCAATCGTATGTGGTTGATTTACAGACCACAGGAAAAACACACACAGCACGTCAGCAACAGCTCACGCCATGTGACTCAGCAGTCAGACAAAACCAGGGCGGCCAGTGAACTCATCGGTTGCACTTCAATGCAAACAAATCACTCAAGCAAAGAAAACTTCTGAAAGCAAGTGACTCTGTTATATTTGAAGCCTACTGATCTCAGCTGAACACAGTTTCACGCATATTTCGATGATGATACAAATAAATGAGTAAATGATTACCTTTCTGAACATGGATGATATCAGGGTAGTTGGTAAGGTGTCCTTGGTACAGGGCTAACAAATCCATCACAGGATCCACGTCTTGTTTAGGCTGCTCCACAAAGTAGTCTCCAATAGCTTCGTAGGCTTCTCCTGTGTACGCAATTGCTTGGTTCAAACCGACCGAGTATGACTGCTGGTCAATCTCAAATGCTTGACTTAGATACTTAAAAGACTGTCCCACTTTCTGATACTCTTTCTTGAACCCGGCTATCTGCTTCCTCGCAAACTCGCTGAGCGTGGCGTTGACTTGGATCACGCTGTCATCCATTTTCTTGGAGAAGGTCTTGAATCCATCAATCCTGCTTTCAACGTCTTGCAGGTCAAGAGGGGCTGCCGGAGTGCTGATGGTGAGGAAGAAATTGGCACCGACCATCTCGTCCTTCTCGGCTTTCCTCTTCCCTTGCTTCCAAGCCTTTTCATCCGTGCTGGAGCAGGTGAGGAAGTGCTGGAAAACATCACACCGGGCCAGTACAGGGTGGCTGGTCATATGATTCATCCACCATATCAGCCCTCTTCTCCTTTTAGAAATGAAGTCTTCTTCAAAGCGACCCGTGGCTTGTTTTTCAGGGATGTGTGGCACTGAAATGACAGGAAATTTCTCCACCAACCGTGCGTAGAGCCAATCAAAATGCTTATATCTTCTGTTGACCTGACTCTGCGTGTGGGTCGGCGTCAGCTTGTAGGAAATGTAACTTTTCATGCCTTTGAATTTCGTCAGCTTGGTGGGATCATCAATAGTGCAAGTGAATGGGTACGGGTTCTCCTGCCACTCCGGACCGTATTGACCCATCACCACACAGATTTTATCTCCATCCTTCACAAAGCCGGATGCTTCCCCCAGGATAAACGCTTCACCGCCTGACTTCACAAAAGTGGAGAACCTGTTCAGATTTCTGCTGACCGTGGCTGAACTTTTGGCTTGCTGTGCACCTCTAGGCATGGAAGATGTGGAGATGCTGTAGCTTGAGGGTCCGTTTCCTTCATAATTCCTGTATCCTCTACCAACAATCCCTGGTTCATCAGCTACGGACGAGTGATCGTCCCAGTCATCATCCCAATCATCATCACTGGCTGGGGTCCCTGGATGATGATGTTGTTGTTGAGGTAGAGGAGGGTAGGCTGTGAAGCTGGGTGCTGGTGCAGTGTTGTAGCTCTCTTGAGTCTGGTTTCTGAAGTCAGAACCACCAGTGGGAATGTTGGAATATCGAGAGTTGTTGTTAAAAGATGAGATGGTGTCATTCCTCAAAATCTCGACGTAGGACGCAGGGAGAAGCCCCCTCTCCCCTCTGCTGTTCGCTCCCTCCAGCCAGCCCTCAATGTCCTGCTCGCTGTACAGAGTTACAATCTCGTTCTCCTTCACTGATATCTCCCCTGGGTTTTCTGAATTGAAGTCATACAGAGCTCTCGCTCGCAGAGCCATGACACAAAATATCTACAAGCTGCGATTAATTTAAAAGCGTTTAAGGCTAGCGTATCAGCTAGCTAATTTCAACCCAAACTCACTCACTCACTGATCTGCGATACTGTCAACAACATGCGCGTTAGCTGCGGGAACCGTAAACCCTCTATCTCCAGGGTCCTTCTCACACCGGTCATATAATAACGTGACGCTTAGCTGTCAGCTGTCGTGTTTAAATTCCCCAGAGCTGTGGGCAGAATCATTTCTTCATCCGTGGAGCTTTACGTCCAGAGCCCAGTCGCCGTACTGTGCGCCCGTCCCACACCGACCGCAGTTTACACACTGACTCACCCTGAAGCGCCGAGGACAACCAGTCCGGGTAGTCGAGGGTGGAGCTAAGCACCAGGCAGCACGAATCAAATCTAACATAGCGGGGACTTCTGATTTTCGTGATTCTTTTACATCAACACACAATTCACAATTACGCAATTACATTCGCTAAATTAAATGCCCAGAAAAGCCACATGTAGTTTTCCTTCCATGTGTCCCAGTTTAGATTATTTCAGCTATGATTCAGCTAAAACACAGTCATTTAGAGCCAAATGTGGTTTGCATTACATTAAACAATACTAAACTTTAGTTTGATGATGCATATTTTTGCAAGATTTAACAAGATACTACTTAAACAGATTGTGAACATGTTTCTAGTACGTTTTATATTAACATTTATTCTATTCAGATATTAAATCAATACCTTACTCCTTCAGTCTGAAATACAAAGCTTTTGTAACATTATACACTACCGTTCAAAAGTTTGGGGTCAGTAAGAATTTTAATTTTAATTTTTTTGAAAAGAAATTAAAGAAATTAATACTTTTATTCAGCAAGGATGCATTAAATCAATCAAAAGTGGCAGTAAAGACATTTATAATGTTACAAAAGATTAGATTTCAGATAAACACTGTATTTTGAACTTTCTATTCATCAAATAATCCTGAAAAAAAATATTGTACACAAATATTTTGTACAATTGTACACATTAAATGTTTCTTGAGCAGCAGATCAGCATTTTAGAATGATTTCTGAAGGATCATGTGACACTGAAGACTGGAGTAATGATGCTGAAAATTCAGCTTTGCCATCACAGGAATAAATTACTTTGTGAAATATATTCAAATAGAAAACAGTTATTTTAAATTGTAATAATATTTCACAATATTACTGTTTTTACTGTATCTTTAATTAAATAAATGTAGCCTTGGTGAGCAGACGAAACTTCTTTTAAAAACATTACAAATCTTAGTGGTTCCAAACTTTTGGACTGTACTGTATATATATAAATATATATATATTTTTTTTCATGATACCAAATACTTGGTACCCAGTAAACATTAGGAATTGCGCTACTTCCGGTTTAATTTCCCGCGCTTTCGTGTGAAGGAAAATCAAACTTAGTACGGCGACCGTTGCAGAGTCTTCAAGAAGTCGATGTTGAGGTAAATCATGTTATTTATCAAACGTTAGTAATCCTTCCTCAAATAAGAATACATCTGTTTGTGATGAATTCACTTGCGACTTGTTTCATGTCATTGGAATTGTATTTTTAATGACAGCGCACTCTCTTTAGTTTTTCTTTTCCGTGTTATTTTTTCGTTCTAACCGGTTATCGTTAAAAAAGGCCGGGAAACGCTGGAGACAGAGCGTAAAATATTGTTTATGTTTAGAACAAAGTGAAATCCTTGCTACTAATGTTCTATCATTGGTTCTCGGCTTATATTAGTACGAAAAGGTCATAGCCGAAAGAGACTCATGAGGTGGATTTAGTATAGACCGGTTTGTCGACGGGTTCAACCGATTCGTTGAAAGATCCGATTCAATTAAAAGATCAGTTCACAATTCGGACATTGCTATGTAGATGCTCAATCTCTTTAAGCAACTTTTTAGATGCTTTCTCCATCTATATACAAGACGCATTACATTTACTTTAATTGAGTTTTTACAGTATTATGATGTGACTATTCGATTGGTTAACACGTTTGGCATGCTGACACACGTGTTTGCAATATGACATAATGAGATGTCATTAAGATAAAGCACATTCCTGCAAGGTGACTGTTATTTTTTTAAATAGAACATTTGAGAGGCTTGTTTTATTTATTAGAAAATGACATTTTTGCTGGTAAGCAACTAAGCATTAGGCAGGCAATCAAGCTGAATGAATGTTGTTAAATGTCTGCGGACATGCAGAACAAAGCAACACTGTCATATAACAGCAAATGATGCGATTGCTTTATGATGTAACTGATTTAAAACAACATAAATGTTCTACTAACACAGCCCACGTTTGATCATGTCATGATGAATGATGTTAAGTCATTGCATTTTCCTAATCACACGCTGGCCACCATCGGTCCTTGGTCTCCACCACTAGTATCCCGTCATGACACAGCATGGCTTTGAGGTCCCCCGCCTGGAGCTGACCGTCAGGCATCTGATACTGTCTAGTGAAACTTCTCGACACAAACCCATGCTCGTCCATCCTCGCCCCATGCCGACCTCTGATTAGAAGCCACCCCTGAAAGACCTGTATGAGTATGTCTTCTGCTTTAAACTGAGTCACGTCCAGCAGGACTTGAAACACTGGCTCTCCTGAATCCTCGTCCTCACTGTCCGCTTGACTCCTCTCAGTGTCCATTTTAACCGGCAGACATTCAGGTCCCGGCAGGGCAAATAGTCGATGATCTTCAGTGCATTCATTGAGATTCCTGGTTTTGAAGTGCTCCTGGTAGCGCACAGGGCTTGATATCCAGTGGGAAATAGTGATCCCCTCTCCTGCCATGACACTGGGCGCAGAGGTTCCCTCGGCTTTTTGTGTAGTGAATGTGAAGAAGCGCAATGCCGTTAGAACCTACCGAAGCTATAAAAAGACAGTCCTCTGCTTAGGTTTCTGGGCAAGGGATGGGGCGGACCATTTTTAGAATAGGCAAAGACAACTGATATGCAGGAAGCTTTTACTCAACAAGCATGACATATTATGTTACATACACTACTGTTCAAAAGTTTGGGGACATTTTTGTGACAGTAAAGACTTGCTTCCATTGTTAAAAAAGATTTTGGTTTCAAATACTGTAAAGCTGTTTTGATCTTTCTAAGAAAATGTATCACACTTTCCACCAAAAATATTAAGCAGCACAACTGATTTCAGCATTGATAATAATAATATTTGAATGATCAAATGACACTAAAACTGTCACTGAGTAATGATGCTGAAAATTCAACCTTGCCATTACAGGAATAAAATATATTTTCAAATATATTCAAAAAGGATGCTACTCTAAGTAGGAGCAAACACAAAACTCATTTTTAATAAATATATTCTAAACTATCTGGCACATACGAATGTTGTGGCTTGTTGTATGACAGATTAATTTTGGGTGCATGCATATACCTTATTTACTTCTGTGATGTATGTCAGTTTATGGACAAATGTGAATGATAAATCAATACTGCCACCTTGTGGATATTTATAAGGAGTACATATAGATATAGAGAGAAATTCTGCACATGGCAGTACTAGAATAGGCCTGGATTACGAAATTTATCTCTTTATTCTTTAGTATTTGTATGCTTGCTTGGTTGTTCACTACTGTTCAAAAGTTTGGGGTTGGTAAGATGTTTTTGAAGTCTCTTATGCTCATCAAGGCTGCATTTAAAAAAAACCAAAAAACAATACACTAATGATTAAAATAAGTGGTTTCTATTTGAAATCTTTTTCTAATGTAATTTATTCCTGTGATGGCAAAGCTGAATTTTTGTCTCACATGATCCTTCAGAAATCATTCTAAGATCCTAAGATTTGTTTTTTATTATTAATGTTGAAAAAAGTTGTGCTGCCTAATATTTTTTATTTTTTTGTGTGGAAAAAGTTATAATTTTTTTCAGTTCTTTAATATATAGAGAATTCAAAAGAACAGCATTTATTTGAAATAGAAATGTTTTGTAGCACTGTAAATGTTTTTACTACCTCTTTTGATCCATTGAATATGTCCGTGCTGAATAAAGTACCTCCCGAAAGAAAAGAAAGAAATTGAGATTAAATGGTAATTTACAGAACTAACATGTGCTACTTGTTCAAATAAATAAATAAATAAAAAAAATGATAAACCTCACATTTCAGCTTTTAAACCATTTTTAAGACAAGTCAAAATGATAAATGGTTTATAGGTATTTTATCTGCTCCATGAATAATTTTCGATACGTTATTTGAATTTAGATTTTTAGAATGCGCATGAGCTCATTTTCAATCAACTGGTTAAAATTTACAACAGTGCCTAAAAATTTGGTCCAATTTAGAATTTGTTTACACAATGATGACCATTTGAGACGTAATATAAGTATATTACTTAGGCACACCAGCAGCATGCTTTGATAATATTATCAGCTTCCTACTTGTACATTTCTAACTCTCACTGTGTTTTTCACTCACTGAAGAGTACACAATCATTGGTATTATCATCATTATGATCATTAGGCTAACACTTTATTTGTTAGTAGAAGGAAGACACATTTCATACATTTCTTTACGTTATTACATAGCTCATCAGAATATGTCATCATTTAGCTGTTTGTCTGTTTTTTCAAGGTAGGAGATGTGATTATTTAAACCAAACTTCATCATTTTTGACAATTAAAAAAAAAAAAGATTATTCTGTATAATTTATTGTGTGTAGGTGTGTAAAAGTAACTAATCCAATTAGCAGTTTTATTTTGCAGTACGAGTCACTGAGCTGATAATCTCTTGAGACTGTGCTCTACTAATTCCCTTTAGTTGTTCTCTCTCTCTCTCTCTGAGTATACACCCACCTCTAGCTCTTGTTTATTTATGAATGGGGAATGAACAGAACTGTTTCCTCTTTTCTCCATCCTTTCATTTGAAGAAGGACCATTGATTCTCTGTCTTCGTATAGTATCTTTCTGTGTTCCCTCTTCAAAGCTGTCCTCCTCCTGGCCTCATTCAGTAACTCTGGCTTGGCTTGTTTGTTGTCTGGGGTAACGCTGTTGCTGGGGACGATGTCAGAACACATTCAGCTCTCAATAGCCCTGTGTAGGATTGGCTTTTACACGGTAAGCCGAATACACGTCTCCATATTTTGCCGTACATTTTATGCATGCACCCGTTGGTGCAGTATCTATGATTTTAGTTATTTGGATTTTTATCCAAACTTATTTTGATGGAATTATGTTCTGTTTTAATCTTACAGGCTACTTGAAGCTACAGGTGGCATTCTCAACAATGTACACAATCCTAACACTGCAATAATTCTCCCATGTAGATCTGCATGTATGATTACAATAGCTGGAGTCATAATCTCTGTCTGACAACTTTCATGAGCTAGTAGTATTTCAAAAATTAATAAACTCTGGTGAATATAGCACCTGTAAATCCCCAGTGAGTAGTGTGGCAGGTGTTTTTGATAATTAACCCTTGGGTTAACTTCTGTGCTTTTATGTAAGAAGTCACAGGGGAACCTAATACAGTAGAAAAAACAAACAAAGCTGTAATCCTAATGTAATGTGTTCTTTGTTATGGCTTGTGGTCTTTTTCTTATCTAGTCTTCCAGATTAACAGTTACTAGTGAGATGTGCTGTTTTGTTTCAATAATAGAAATGGAAAAATAACTTATGTTGGATTTAGTCTCTTGAGGAAACATCATGTACAGTAGGTAGGTCAAGGAGTATTGTTGCCATAGCTCCATGAACCTTTCCTACATTGCATAATTCTACCTACCATCACTAATTCAATTGCCTCTTTCTTTTCGCCATGTTTGAAAGCTGTGTACGGAAGAGCCTCTGTGCCCCTATTGGTCAAATTCACAGATGTAACGGAACCGTCGTGGAGGACCGAAAAAAAATTAAACATGCTAGTCTTTCTGTCGTGAAACGTGGCAGACGCAGTGCCGGTTGTCGTCCACTATGACGCACAATACTAGATGAAACGATCGATTCTTGCTTCCTGACGCCTGTTTGTCGTTTACGCATCACCACGATACCCTACGTCGAGTGGATTGTGCCAAGATTGGGCTGATATTGTGTAGTCTGAACCCGGCATAAGTTTGTGTTCGGTAAAATGTTTTCATGTTTTTGAAAGAAGTCTTTTATGTCCAAGGCTGCATTATTGGATCAAAAATTTAAATATAGTAAAACACTAATATTGTAAACTACTATTTCAATAAAATTTTTTTTTTAAATATATATCAGTGCTTCCCACAGGTTTGAAATATACTTGCGGTGGTAGCCGGGTGAAAAAAATCCTCCTATTACCCACGGCACAAAAATGGTCCACTACATGTGACAAACAAATGATGTGTGATTTTTAACAGTATTTTTATTTATTGAAATTAATTTGAATTACATAGTATACTTTTACATTTAATTACATACTATTATTATGCATTGTAAATTATGCAAAATTACAGCATTTAAATGGTTCTCCTTTTCCTATGTTCTCCTTGCTGTCATATAGTGTCTCTCTCAGTGAATGGGACACAGATTTTACTAGTAAAATTTATATAATGAATAATATAAAATAAAAAATATAAAACATTTTATATAAAGGTCATAAAGTAGACATTGTAATAATTCATCAACTTGAGTTCATTAGCAATTGCTTGGCATAAATCTGCACTTTTCATTGATTGAGAATCACTTTGAAGCAGTCTGAAGCGCTGTTGCGCGAGCCTGTAGAACGCGCAACAGTGCCACCTTGTGACATTGCAACATGCAGCGCTCTTTGTGAAATGTCCACAGCATCTCTGGAGCGCACGTGGGAATGTCAGCGGGAGTAAACAGTTTTGACGCACACATAACGAGCTGGTACGAAACGCGTAGGGCGAGGGGAGATTTTCCACTAGTTAATCGCGGATGGTTTTTATTATCTTGGGCGGATACAAAATTATGAGAGGAAAAAAATAATAAAAGCATAAATGTGTCTCCAATATACTTGGGCGGCCGTAATATACCTGGGCGGCCCGCCCAAGTAAAGTCTATGTCTGGGAAGCACTGTATATATATATATATATATATATATATGTATATGTTTTAAAATGTAATTTATTCCTGTGATGGCAAAGCTGAATTTTCAGCATCATTACTCCAGTCTTCAGTGTCACATGATCCTTCAGAAATCATTCTAATAGGCTAATTTGAAGCTCAAGAAAAATTCTTATACCAATCTTGAAGACATTTGTTCTGCCTAATATTTAACCGTGATCAATTTTTTTGGATTCTTTGATAAATAAAAAGTTCAAAAGAACAACATTTATTTGAAATAGAAATATTGTGTAACATTGTCATTTTTGATCAATTCAGTGCGCCCTTGCTGAATAAACGTTGACTACTTTAAACAAAAATTACTGACCCCAAACTTTTGAAAGGTAGTATATATTGTTGATGTTAGTCAATATCCTACCATTTGGTTTGTTTTAAAATTAGTTTAGATGTGTTATATATTGTTAATCATTCATTTTCAGTGGAGTCAGCACAATAAGAAAGTTGAAAGCTACAGGTGTGTGGATGTGGTGCACAGGCTGTGCGGGTGAAGGTCTTATTGTGTGTCATTGGTTTTCTGTAGGATGGCAATGGAGGGGAAAATCACATGCCTTCTATTTTAGTTTTGATCTAAAATTGTGGCACATGGCTAACGGTTGTCAGGCCTCTCACTCTAAACACCACACCCTCCTTCATTCTTAGTTTTCCGTGTGTATGCTATACGTGCGTTTGCATCTGTGTTTACTCAGTTCTAATGTCAGTCTGACATGTACTTATGTTCATGAGATGGTAAAACCTTTGTTCATTGTTATTAGGAGCACAGTTTTCCTGTACAGAATACCAATGAGATGTTTGTTAACTGCCTGTTTGTTCTAATTTAGGTGGTCTTTGTGCTAATAGTTTGACTGACAGTAACAATGTTTGCATTCATTAGGTTCACTTAGGAATGTTTTTAGGAAATGTTTGGCTCAGATTGTTCAAAAACATACGGTATTGATTAGGCAGATTTCCAGATGGTAATGGCAGTATTAGGGCTGGGCGATACAGCTAAAAAAATTATCACGATATAATGTTTCATATTGATCGGTATCGATAATTATTTTAAAAAATGTAGTAGAAAAAAATGTTTGAATTTAACCAATGCATTTTTAATTAAGGCAAACAGCAAATAATTTTTAAAACAAAGCAAAATAAAATGTAAACAAATCTTTCTTATATTTTAAATGAAGATTAAATAAATAAGTGTTAAAGAAACTTAGAGCTGCACAATTCTGGATAAATTGAGAAACTTTTTTGTTTGTTTTAAACCGAGATCACAATTCTGAATGTCAACTAAAGGAAATAACGTCATTTACTAGAGATTCTGACAAAATATTAATTTCTGCAGTCTATTTAAAAATTTTAAATGTATTTGAATTAATTATTTAAAATAAAATCTGTTTGGATGTATGATTCAATGACTCATAAATTCTCTTGTTTCATTATTGGATGAATTTTTGAAGTGTTTTTGAAAGAATCTGTTGAATGAAGATTTAACGTATTACGTAGTGAAACATTGTAATCGATAAATGCGTCATTTTCAATGCATTCACGTTTTTTCAAAAGCTGATTTGCTCTATTTTGATCAATAACATAGACATTAGTGTTTTTATCTGAACTATAAACTTTTATTTCAGTATTTCTGTGATAATTTGAATATTTGCAACAGAGAAATAAAGATACTGTTTGGTTGAAAACACTGAAGCTGTTAGTACCGACATGACAACTGTTCTCTCAAGACGAACTTTGAAGTAGATCAACTGTAAGACGTAAGGAAACCATGAAACTGACGAGCTGACATGTCCTTTTTTATTCACAATCTCCTCGTAGCGAGCAAACACAGTCATGTGTTTGTGTTCTGATCTCACGTTCTGATTGCGCAACTTGTTTGCGATCCAGGGATGGAGCGAGCTTGAGAGTTATTCATGCAACCGAACTTCATGTCTGTTTACATTTTAATGCAGTTAAGTGAAACTATATCGAGAGTTATATAAAAAAATTTCTATCATTTAAGACGTACCGTCATCGTTTCATAAAATATATGGATTGACTGTACACACGAAAACGCAAGGGTGTCATTTTCAGATTTCTCCACTCTGGGACCCGGTTAAAAAAAATAGAGGCTTCAGGCTCCCAAAACGCCAGATCTGTCTGGACAAAACGCCAATACGATACAAAATTTGTACGTATACAGCTAAAAGTGTCTCCGTGTGGACAGGCTCTAACAAGGGAGTGGAACACGCTAGACTGAAAGGACATACAGGAAACATCCAAGATTTTACATCCGAGATTCGTGTCAATGGCTTTGTGTTTAGTTTAAACCCAACTGCTAGATGGCAGTATTATCTCCGAATGTAAACGTGTTATAGAGGGTATGCATCGACGTCACTTTCCCGCCGAAAACGCGCTCCCTCAGCCGGACTGAGTGGCAAAAGAACCTGCTGCGTGACTGGATTTAATAGGGGAAACTGCGAAAATGCGAGTAAAACAAACTAATTACACTAAAGGTTGGAATTGAATGTGTTCCTTACAACTTGTCAAATAAACCTAATCCATGGATATTGACATGCAGCCAGGAGTCGTGTTTCCTGACATTTATATGTGCCCGATTTCGACGCCGGGGAAATACATAAAGCAAATCTGCCTGTGAATATTTTATATAACTACAATATCGGTAGGTTTAAATCTGCGTAATCACTTATATCAGTGTTATATTGTCATATTGTCCAGCCCTAAAACATATATAGTTTTATAGTATATAGTTTTTGTCAGTGTTGTTTATTTAAAAACACCCAGTTATGCAGAATATAAGTTTAAATAAGGTTTAAATCCGAGTAATCACTTATCAATGTTATATATTACCTATCGTCATATTGTCCAGCCCTAAAACTTGTATAGTTTTTGTCAGTGTTTATTTAAAAACACCAAATTATGCAGAATAAGATAGTAAATATTTAATTGATCAGTTGTCAACAATAAATAACAATACAATATATAAGGTATGATTTTACTTCAAAATCCAACAATTTGACACAAAATGATAACTGCAAATCCATGTTTCTCTGCCTGGAGTCCAGTTGCTTCTTTGAATTGCAGTGATCCATTTGCTTTTTTTTCTGTAGCTTTCGGCAGTCTTTAAATATATACCTCAGGTTTTGTGTCAAAGCTATTTGTTCAGTCAATCACAAAGCTCTTTCCCGTTTTGGACGTGTTTTGTGTGTTTTTTGCGGCATTCACGCTGAAAACCAATGCTGCCGCTCAGTCTTTGTGCCACTCAGTGGACGTGACCGCAGCCATAACGGTCGACGATGACATCACGTGCATACCCTCTATAGGGGCAGTCGTGGCCTAATGGATAGAGAGTCGGACTTGTAACCCAAAGGTCATGGGTTCGAGTCTCAGGTCCGGCAGGGATTGTCGGTGAGGGGAGTGAATGTCCAGCGCTCTCCCCACCCTCAATACCACGACTGAGGTGAGACCCTTGAGCAAGGCACCGTACCCCCAACTGCTCCCCGGGCGCCGCAGCAATGGCTGCCCACTGCTCCGGGTGTGTGTTCACGGTGTGTGTGTGTTCACTGCTGTGTGTGTGCACTTGGATGGGTTAAATGCAGAGCACAAATTCCGAGTATGGGTCACCATACTTGGCCACATGTCACTTCACTTCACTTCACTTTTATATGCGCGAGGGCGCATCCCTAGCGTTAGCATTAGCAATCCCGGCTCACAAGACAATAGAATTATTCCAGCTTCCGCCGCGGTGTACAGAGCTGAAGTGTGGACTTTTATCTTCCACTATAAAGAAACCACTAAGGAGATAGACAAGAGTTATGTTGTTTGCAAAATAAGCCATGCTAAAATCCTATACTTGAGAAACACAATGAATCTGAGAGCTCACTTAACATCTCGACGCCATTTGCGCTGCTGAGAGTGGCGCTTCAATAAAATATGTATGTAAATAGGTAAACTATCCACTTAATTATTTTACAATTCAAGTGTTAATTATGCCGAAAAAATATTGCCAGTGCCTAACATATTGTCACCATACGGATGTATATTGGCCTTTACAACATGTTTTTATTATTGTAGAAGTTTTGCGTGTGTGAAGCCCCAGTCCTTTAGGAAAGTGACTAGGATTTTTGGTTTGAGAAATTTAGGCCAGGTAGCCACTGCAGGGAAATATCACTCATGTTCCAGGTGTTCTTTATTCACAAACTCTCCCTCTCACTGTCTCTTTAACCTCTTCTATACTGATATGACCTTTTCCTTTGTCTGTTCAGACATGTTCTTTTAACCATTGAACAATATGCTTGTAAAATTTATGATGCTAAGAGTAAAACCAGCTTATATTATAGAGAGCTTTCTGTAATTTTTATGTTAGTATTTACAGCATAATTGAACCTTGAAACTGGACTTAATTACAGTATAAACCAATTAAAATAATATAGGCGTAATACCTAATGACAGCAGCTCCAATGTTGCACAACTGTAATTGATTCTAAATGTTTATATAAAAGAGCCTCAAATACTTTCTGAATGAGAACCACTTGATGGTGCCATTTCATTAACTATGAAACCCAAAATATCATACACTGCAATCGTTTCTGCTCATTTAAATACAGATGATTTGCAGTCCTGATTATCCTGTATCATTATTTGGTTTTTATTATGAAATGAGGGTTGTTAAATAAAATTATTAATAATTTTAAGCCATTTTCCCAGAAGAGAAAAGCTATAAATTTGTAAATGCATATATCTGCTAAAAGTACATTTTGTCAGCTTTTATAAGTCCACTACTACATTACTAACACACAAGGAGGACTAAAAGCCACAATACACTTTATTTGATTTAAGCAGGTTTATCACATTTGTTTAAAAACACAATGTTCCGGTCTTTTGTTGACCACTAGAGGTCAGTGTATCTGTTTTATCATATGGACTTTTATTGTGAAGTTTTCCATTACTGTTGGAAAACTGTTGGAACAGTTTCTTTTAACTGTGTTAATTGCTTGCCATTGGTTTTTCTAATTTCTGTCATTGTACATTCTTG
>RJVU01043297.1:597173-641972 GCA_003731715.1 Anabarilius grahami
CCCCCCCCCCCCCCAAAAAAAAACAAGCAGAAAAAACAGAAACAAAATAATCGTTCATTAATCGTAATCAAGGTAAAATGTTCAATTAATCGAGGTTTTGATTTTAGGCCATAATCGTCCAGCCCTATTATATTGTAAACACGATGTGTTGGTGTGAAGCCAATTTCCGCATTTTGAAAGGGCAAGAGAAAAATTACGTCTCGCAGAAAGTTTTCAAATTACTTTAATTATTTAATAAAGAAATATGAATTGACTTCACCTTTAACACTATAATTTTTTTTACCCACGCTGGACAGAGATTGAGACAGTGTTGCACGTCTTTATGTGTCGTCAGCATAAGATCGGTTTATAAGATCGGCCTTTATAAAGACCTCCGATCAAACTTCCCAAAGCGATTATCGGCCAATAGCGATTCGTAGCCGATCAATCGGAGCACCCCTAGATATCGCCCATCTCTAGTATTGGTACTGACTACTGAAATTTTGGTATCGTGACAATTTAGGTGTCTGCATAGGATGCACCTGTGGATCTTCACTCCAAGCTCTTCTGGAAGCTTCCCCTCTCTTTTTTTTCCTCCTCTCCTTGCAGTGCATTTAGATTACTGAAGTGCCCATTTTCAGGTCACAGGCTGGATGACAGAGGTGCAAGATGACGAGGAAGCAGCGTTTCCCAATCTTGGTCCTGGAGCACACCTAACACTGCACATTTTTTATGTTTCCTTTATTTGACTCCATGAGCCATGTTGGGGGAGCTCCAGGACCATGATTGAGAAACAGATTTAGTACAAAGAGATGCACCCTATGGGTCTGGGAATATTCTTTCCAGCCACTTCTGTTGAAGCAGTCCAAATCAGCAAGACTGAATGCCAAACAATTAGAAATGTGTTGACTGGTAGATGAGTCAGGATTGGAAAATTCTAGTTCTGACCCATTTAGACCTCCCCAGTAAGCGCTCTGTATTATTTTGTACATCTAAGAAGTTTCCCATGTCGAAATGCAGGCGCTGCACTGCAGATGTGCCACACTGTGAGTGGGGAAATGTCTTTTAAAGGCTCAAAACTGATGATTGCAACATGATTGTTTTGTAACAGACTAAAATTTAAAGTCTTTCAATATGTCTTTTTTAGTGAGTCTAGTTGTTTCTTCAATCCAGTGGAATTTGGTTATGGTTGGTATTTTCCATTTGACTTAGAATAATAAAATTTTTGTTGAAGATTAATATTCAATCTAGAGAAGATGAGTTTCTCTAGAAATCTTGTTTTTGTCTCAAAATCAAAGGGAACTGTTATGAGAAGAAATCAGTTAGCACGAACACCGGATAATATCGTCGGATATTATTGAGCAGCTAGTTTAGTAGACTTGCGTTACTTCCCGACCCAATTCCACAGGCCCCCCACCATCACTTCCTGTCCTCTCTCGACTATCAATGTCATTAATAGACCAAACTGAAAATATATGATGTCACTTACAACAACAGCATCAGTGCTATTTTAGTGTTATTTATTTACTATTATAGTGTTTTTTTAACATTTTGAATTAGCTTTTATTTTAATATTTTCTACGGCTGTCCTCGACTAAAGATTTTTCTAGTCGACTAGTAGTTATTCATTTAAGCAATTAGTCGACTAATCACGTGTGTATATTAATATAATGATTATGAATGTGTCGTGAAAAAACAGCAAGGAGTCTGTCTAAACATTTTAATAATTTGTTGTAGGGATACACCGAAATTAAAATTTGGGGCCGAAACCGAAAATTCTGGATGCACTTGGCCGAAAACCAAACCTGAAAATGACTTTTTAAAAAATAATTATTAGATTCAGATTCATTTCTTATTTTAAATAATTTTTTTGTATAATTGTATTATTATTAGACTTTTTAATTAAATTCAATAATTTTTACTGAATCTAAATTTAAAAATACAAGTCATGTTGGCACGTTTTTGACCAGACTTTGCTTTTCCGGTGAGCATTAGTGGTACATGAGTGGAGTGTTTGGGCCAAGAGCAACTGAGCAGAGAGTGCACACATGGAGCGGAACATTGAGTAGAGAGTGCAGTGTGCACACAGAGCGGAACATTGGCCGCATCCGAAAACTTAAAGGCCCGCTGAAGTGTCCAAAAGGCCCTATGAATTCCGTTTTAATTTTTTCCAAATTATGTTTTTTCTTTTTTAATTTTTATGGATTCCATTTTTTTCCGTTTGATTTTTTTGGGATTTTAACGGTTAAATTAAATTTTAGCAATCAAAAAGCATCTCTAATTAATTGAAATAATGAAACTTATCCAATATACCAACAATTTATTAGAAGTTTAACAAAGAAGTTTTATTTTTAGCAAATTCTGTTTTCTGTTTTAAATTTTCTGGATTCCATTTTAATGGTTTAATTACATTTTAATAATCAAAAAGAATGTCTAATTAATTGAATTCTTAAAAACGAAATTATCAAAAAATTTATTTTTATGAAATGTTTAGTTTTTTTCAGAAATCCTGTTGCGTATTTAAATTTTTCTTGCAATCAAATGAAAGGATGACATTAATTTATCTTTTAATCATGAAATTAAACTTTTTTTTGTCAAACAAAGTGCTGCACAACAAAGCTTTACTACTAAAGGGCAATTCCACGCAAAGGTCATCTTTACCATGAAAAAAAAGTTTTTACCAAAAGAACAAAACCCTTTTTAAATTGTCCATTTAGGTCTGTAATATACTGTAATAATGTGCTCTAACAGACATTTTAAGAAAATTGCCTTGTTTATCCACAATATATGAGGTAAGCAACAATGCTTAAATTGAATTTTCAACCAACCATATTTCATGCTTTCAAAAAAGGGATCAAAGACCCCCTTTTTTAAACTTTATTTTAACAGTAAGCATGGAGACTTGCCTGAGAAATAAATACACTCATTTTGTCATAACAGCACTGCATGTTGAATTTATAAGGGCTATAATAAAGAGGTCATGGCGCATCAGTGCTCTGTCACGTCCGTAACGTTTTAAAGATTAAGTTTGTAATATAACAATTATAAATGCAAATAACTTGAAATTTTACATGCAAAGCTAAATTATGTTTATGCTTATTAGGATCAACAATTCATCTCACTACTTTGCTCTGAAATATATAACCATAATAAGTGTTACGGACATGACTGTTACGAACGCTTCATATTAAATCCTATGACTTTGCTTCTTTATATTGCTATGATCTGTTTCAGGCTTACCGTATATAAGAACATATCCAATAGTTGCAATACTCTTTGTGCTTCATTCGTTTTTATATGAAAAAGGTTCAACTTTCAAAGTCAGTCGGTTTTATAACAAAATTTAAACAATAGATATTGCTCTTTAAAAGCCTATGGCGCGTGACAGATTAGCTACTGCAGCGCCTGTAAGCGGCAGATCAAGCGGATCAGGCGCACATGAACCGATCTTCTCTTCCTCTTGCCAGTTACAGAACGAAATATGAACATCATAAGGTAGTCCTATTTGATATAGTACAACTTATAGAAGAGCATTGTGTCTCATAGGACTCTTCCCTCGGGATGTTGCGTTTTTTTCCTGTTCTAAAAAAAAAAAAATAGCCTATTGATCACAATCCGCGCGATCAAGCTGACAAAATAAAAATTATAAGATTGCAATAATTTTGACTTGAAATAAAGTTTGATCACTTTGACACAAGACTCCGCTTTAAACTGTGCAAACTAGCCGAAAACTGTGCAATCATTTAGACACAAAACATAAAACTGACATGATTGCGATTGTCATTGGTTCACCTGACTGTGGGGTAAACATGCGATTTTAAACTTTATGCTTTATGATAAACATTAATATTTGTCAATGTATTTTAGCAAGCAGTTCTGTAAGAAGGAAAATCATGGTCTCTAAATTGATTTTTGAACAACGCACACGCTTGTCAACATGAGAAATAGGTCTAATCCATAACCTTTTGCAATACAGAGTATAAAGTTGTATAAAGTTTAGTAAAAAGTTGATAAATTGTGTAGTCTTTCCATACTGGTATCCCAGATTTCAATATTTGGTAGATTAAATGCTTGCTTGAGGTCTCTGTGAAAGTTTTAAAGCAGTCTTCTGTGCCGCTTTCAGACCGGTCACGTCCATAACGGAGAACTGTCATGTCCGTAACGTTGTTTTTTCCTCATAAATGCGAACAGGAAAAATTAAATAAAATTATTATTTTATGCTCTGTCGAGAGCCAACCCTTCTTCATTTGGTGGGCAGTATTACTTTTGGTTTGCGCAGTGTAATTCACAGAATTCCTAAAAAATATGTTGTCACCCAAAACTTAGTGACTTTTTTGTCACGTCCGTAACGCTGTATATTTCCCTCATCTACTCCTTTAGTAAGGGACTATGAATATATAAATATATAAGTGTACTGACCTGCTTTTTATTCATTCATAATTTGACAAATTCTGTGACATTCCGCGTTATATAGTAAGTTCAGTTTTTATGACTGGATTCCGCGATTCTGTCCACGTTTTCTGCATCACGGAAATCATAGGGCCCTAAGTGTCTTGGAACGCGCAGCATCAACTGAAATCGAATCACAAGCTTGTGAATCGAAATCAAAATCGAATCGTGAAATTTGTGTCAATGCCCAGCCCTAATGCTGGGTAACTATAAACTGCACAATGCGCACACTCAAACTGTACTACAAAACAGCACACAAACTTACCATTTGTTATTTACTGTTTTTTTTACACTGTCTTATTTCACCTGACAAGTTAAACAATGTAAATAAATACAGTTAGTGTTATACAGAAATATGAATCAATTATTATTGCAAATGATATTGGTAAGTTCAAAATAACATTTATTATTATTGATTTGAACACTTGAAGCTGTGCTGTACCACACCATCGAATTGGACAAACATTCTAACATCTATGACTAAAAATTTCGATGTAAAACTTCCATTACTTGGGTCTAATTCAATATAATAAAACTATGACATCAAACACAACATTTATAAAACTTTACCTCAACCGTTAAATCCATGATTTATCTTTCTGTCGGATTGATGGCCGTCAGCGGTTGGGTAGAAGACAACAAATCCCATCATTCCACGCACCTTCTTAGCGTCATCAACCTGGTAGTGCGCCCTCAAGTGGCAGATTCTACGAACTGTACCTTTAATGCTGAGGGAAAGACATTATTTTCAGCTTGAGATGGGTGGGCTTGGCAGTGGGGTCCTTGAATCTGGTTTGAGTTTAATATTACATAAGCATTGAGATTGAGCATTGTTTTTGAGACCAGGGGTCCAAAAAAATCAAGAAAAATAAAATAACAAACAAAGGGGCTCCAGAAACAAATGTGGTGTGCAAACAACACAGGCCTTTTATGATTTGCTTCTCTCTGCAGAGGCTGTCGAATTCTCTATAGACATTGAATGGGTCAGCAGAAATACAGGACCCTATTTTTGAGGCCCATGTTCCGATCCACTGTAATATTAACACATGCTTAAGGGAATAGTTTACTTGCCCAAAACGTATTATTCTGTCATCATTTACTAAAATTCATGTCCCTTTTAAACAAAAATGGCATAAAAATATGATGAAAGTGGTCCATATGACCCATGCACTATATTTCAAGTCTTCTAAAGTCAAACAATTATTTTGTGTGAAGCAGCAAAATTTTATGTCATCGTTCAATTATAAATTAAATACAACTTGTATTCTGCAGAAGAAAGAAAGTTATACAATGTGGTGTTTTTTATGTAGCTCAAACACTAGAGGAGGTCAGGGGTTCAATTCCCAGCGAATGTATGAACTGATAAAATGCACACCTCAAATGCATTGTAACTCGCTTTGGTTAAAGCATCTTATTGAATGCATATTTGTAATGTAAATTATGACAATTTTTATTTTTGGGTGATCTCTTTAATGTTAACACATGAGATTATACAGTATGTGATGGTAAGTTTGTGTGCTGTTTTGTAGTACAGTTTGAGTGTGCGCATTGTGCAGTTTATAGTTACCCAGCATTAGGGCTGGGCATTGACACAAATTTCACGATTCGATTTTGATTTCGATTCACAAGCTTGTGATTCGATTTCAGTTTGATATTGATTAATTGGGGACTATCAGGTACAGTACATGGCAAATTTCCTCAAGGAAAGAAAAACTAATTCTGTAAACTATATAGAGAACCCCAGTTGGTACACTATAATATTACAGGTTAAAATTAACTGATTTGTAGGCTACTTGCATTGCACTCAAGAATATTTTTTTTATAATAATGTTATAAAACATTTTTAATGACTTAATTATGTTTATACTTTTTTTTTATTTTTTATATAAATATAAACATTTAAATGGTGGCTGTCATAAAAAAATGACAAATTTATTCAAACATACGTTAATGTAAATCACATAACATCACATAATATAAATAAGTTGTTACAGAATAAGAATATGTGAATAACTCAATTTTGACAAAAATGTCAGTTTGAACCTTATAATTCCAAGGTGATGATGTGACATCATATGGATTTCTGTATCTTTCAACTAGGGATGCCAATTTACATAAATTCCCATAATCGATCGATGTTTAAATTAACAGTCAATTAATTGATTAATCGGTAACCTCTATCTCTTAAATCCGAAGCAGGGGCGCTAACAAGTTATCACGTTACTTAACAACCTCTTGCTTAATGTCCATCACTTAACAAGTGCTTTTAATTGTGCTGACATATTAGAAGTGCTCTATTTTCATAGCGTGAAGAAAAATAACTGCTTTACATGAAAATATGATCTGTATAATCATCATACATAACAGATAGACTGCCATTTATCGTTGAAAAGGTCTCAACTAACACAATACAACAAGCATATTTGTTTCATTTAGAGACCATACCAAGTATTTGTATGTAAAATTGCCTCCGAAGCATGTGTACACAGTACACACAATGCTTTTGCTTCATGTTTTTGTTTGTAACTTTAACAAAACTTTAGTAAACCATTGCAGATTACATATCTTTATTTAGGTGATCTCAAATAAGCCCAGACACAACATAAGACAATGCGTAGATCATGGAGTGACATGACATGCTGCTTGGCTAAAGCTATAGATCTTCCGGGATCATGACGCAGTGTTTTCCAATGCCATTGGAAAGTTCAACGGATGGAAACTGAATCATTAAAGTAGGTAGGGATGATGAGTAGAGACCAATTGGACACTGTTTTACAGCTGGGGCGTACTTGGATTAGTTTGATCGCTCGGATTGACAGGTCTTGATTTACCATGTGCCATAGAATAGGTGCGCACAGATGGAACAGCACTGGAAGATCATCACTCAACCACTAACCATTTTTGTATTTGTTGACTATTCTATGTACTTTTATTGTCGCGTTGCAAGTAAGTTGTTCATACTGTATGTTCAGTAAAATCACTTGATTGGAGGGTTTTTGGACCCTTGGTTAATTATGTTTCAAAAAAACAAACAAACAAAAACAACAACAACTAGCCTACCTAGTCCGTTGCATGGCTTGAAAACATTAATGCATTTAGAATACGCAACCATGGCGAGCTCGGACTGAAATATGGATTCCTGGGATTTAAGAATTGATATCAGTTCTTCAAAATGAGAATTTATTAAAATCGAGAGATTTTTTTTTTTTTTTTTAACCCAGCCCTACCCAACATGCATTTTTAAATTTGCAAGTAAATGTATTTAATACATTGCAAGTAATACCTAAAATGGTTTGATTACTCTGTTCATTAATTTGTAAAGACAAGCTAGCTAGAGTAACACTTAATTAGATTTTTGACTTGATTTTTCTTTGATTATTTGTACAGTTTAATGCACTGTAAACATTTTAATTTCCAGAACTCCAAATTACAGTGTTTTGTATAAACTTAAAATACAACAACAATGATGCCAAACTGTAATTCTTTTCAAAAGTAAAGAATTTGAAGGAAGTTGACCTCCCTCGTCTTCCTAAGGTACTGTCATATGTGAACAGATAGTTTGATAGGTTTGACAGCTGCTTAAGATACTTATCAGAATCTATGTTTTTTTTTTTTGATCAGGAAAGTAATTTAAATTTAGATAAAGCCTTGGACCATTATGTTAAGTAGACTGTATTCTGAAGAGACTTTCAGACTGGCAGTATTTTGTCCTGTGGGTGACGATAAACAGGGGTTGCACAGAGCTTTTTTAAAAGTCTCTGGAACATTTGCATTCCCCCTTCAGAACATTTTTTGAACAACAATTATTTTTAAACTTTTTCTTTTTTCTTTTTAGTTATTATGTTTATAGTTCCCTTGCATCTCCTGAGCATGACGTTCTCTGGTCTTGCTGGTCCTATTTTAATTGTGTCCTGTAAACACCTTATTTGGAAGGTCGACTTTATTTATTCATCATATCTCGGCATAATATCTGTAATATTTATTTATTTCTGTGCATACCCATGCAAAAGTAATTTTGAAGCCTATGAGATAAGTCTGTGCTGAAAGAACCTAGAAAGTGTTTGAGTTTTACTTTTAAGCTGTATGAAACCATATGTAGTTTTTATTCTTCTCTATTCATGTTGTTTTTCATGTACTATTTTTTTAAGATACCACACCATTTTAAACAGGCTCACAATATTATAAATCCACTTTATAGCAGAAGTGAAAAGAATAACTCTGTAACACTTTGACAGACAAACTCTGACAGTTAATGAGAAAAGAAAGGTGAATGTCAGAACTGTGTTCCTGTGAATTTTCATTAACTTTGTGGCCTTTGAAACAAGCACATCTGATGGCTGTTGGTGAGGCCTGTCATTACCATCACTGAAACAATGACAAGATTGGTTTTCATGCATTTTTGCCTAATTGACTGTTTTGGTCCTGGGTCCCTCAGATGAGTTCAGACCATCAGTATGGTGGGGGCACTTATAGTGGGCATTCAACTGCACCCAGCAAGAGTCTTCCGGAGGGTCTTTGATAGAAAAAGGCTGTTTGGAACTTAGAGGCCACTATGGCTGTCATTATAGATCCCCCCTCCCCCCACAACAGTCAATTTGGCATTTGGAAAGAGTTGGAAATAAGCACATTGAGTAGGAGTTGTATGAGGGGTGTATGTTAAATATCTCAGGAGTACAGTGTTTGGGCTGTTTTTGTGGGATGGCAGTGAAGGGTGAAGGCAGCTAGCCGGAACCTGTCAATACATGAAGGGGTTATGGCCATTTGCATAATTAACTGTTGATGCAAACTCCTCTTAATGAAGGCCCATTCAAGTCGCCGACCCCTGCACAATGAAGTCCTTGGGAATGAGGATGCTCTTGTGTCGCAGAGGTTAAAATATTAGGCCTGAAACTGTCAGGGGTGTTAAAGAAGTGGATGTGCCATCCGAGGTTGCGGTGTTACAAGAAGGCTGCTGACCGACCTTTGGCCAGATGTGATTTTGGCGTTCTGTTCTGAAATAACAACCTTTATTTAAACTACATTTACACTGAAATCAAATCCCATTTCCTTTTGAAGCTAATTTGAAGATGGACATGGGTATTGAGTTTTAATATTAGATTAAGATTTGAGATGGTATCTGCTTAATCAAACGGATTTTCATGATAATATGTTCCTAGAGGCTTTAATATTTTCTTTCCTATTTTTCAGTCAAATTCTGGGTCATCTAAGGAGAGACTGGGAAGGATTTGGCTTGCTGAACAATAGCAAAAAATAGGCCGTCCCTGAACAACACTGAACATTACACAATACAGAACAGTTTTTTTTGTTCTCTCTCAAAGTACACAAGAGCTTGTTTGATATTGTTTTTGATCTTTTATGGAGCACCATTTAATGCTATGTTGATGAAATTAATAACAGAAAAAGCTATTGATCAGTTGCCAGTAGGGATGTGCGCAATGACAAAATTATTAATGTTTAAATGGAAATTTTGCAACCGACTGCAGTTGCGATCCATTTGAAATAGACTACTTAATCTATGAACAGTCAAATCCCATACTGAATGGAGCTAAAAATAGGTCAGATACATGCGATGTGCTTGCCTTGCTTTATGATCATTGCATGCAGCATCATGCAAAATTAAAAAGTTTACAGTAACGAATGTGACTGTTAATGCGTTATTTGTAGTGACCCATGATAGATTTATTCTGTGTGTTTCCCAGAATGGACAGATTGTGTGGTTAACAACATACAATAGCACTGGTATTACAAAACATTCAGTATGTTTACATGGACATTGGAAAACAATATTTTGATATTAACCTGATTAAGAAAATACTCTGATTAAGAAACTACCATGTAAACAGCGATTTCTGATTAACTTAATCATACTCAAAGTAAAAATGAAATTGCATTATCAAAGTGCATTACAGACATGTACACACCTTAATCACACTATTAACATCGTGTGGGAGTTTTCGTCGCATTTCGTGACAGGACACAAACACGCATGACAGTGGTTAACTGTTTGACGGCAAACAAAACAGCATAGCTTCAAGCAAGAAGGCACAAATCAAATTCACGTGTAGTGACAAATAATTAACTGTCATTCTCAATTTATCCAGAATCGTGCAGCTCTAATTTCTGTTAAAATTTCTTTAAGTTAAACCAAACTTTTAATTTGACGTGTGGTCGTGAAGACCATTGAGTTTGTGTGCATGTGATATGATGATAATTTTACCAAATGAAACGGTAAAATGCTTGTAAAGTTACTCTCAGAGCAGCTCTGCAGATAAAGTCCATGTGTCCATGTCCTCATATAGTGAGACGGCAGATGCTGAAAAGTCTATGAGTGTCACGCGTGCTTCAGTATGTGTAGTAGACGAAACTGTATCGTAACTTCAGCACGCATGCAGACTTCAAATTTCAATAGCAGTCTTTTTGAGGTTTAATTGTTACAGACAATTATAATCCATATCATGATTTGATTTATTTTACAGCCCTACTTTTAATTTGTTCATCCAAAAATGTCCAAATTCCATGATATTCCTCTTTATACAGTAAGCTCCATATGGGACTGGATGTGATTCTGTCCATGTTTTCTGAATCATAGGGCTCTAC
Source organism: Anabarilius grahami (assembly GCA_003731715.1). NCBI lineage: Eukaryota > Metazoa > Chordata > Actinopteri > Cypriniformes > Xenocyprididae > Anabarilius > Anabarilius grahami. The sequence goes on from RJVU01043297.1 coordinate 608,199, forward strand.
GTGGTATTTGCCATGTAAAAGAGAGTAAGTTTGTGTGGGTTATCAATTGTTGTGTAATAAAGTTATTACCATTAGTAAGTTATTAGCTAGTTATGCAGTTATTAGAAGTCCCCTCTTAATACACTCTACATGGCACTCTTCGTGGACATTGAACAGATGCAGCAATTGTTTCAACTACACACTGGTATGGTGGTTTTTGAAAAATACATATACATGAAGTTCAAACCACCCAGCACTAATATCTATCCTAAAAAAATATGTGCTTGTATTCTAAAGAAGGAGCCAAAAATAAGGCAAGAGGATGTTTTTACTGCCCATTTATTGATTTGATCCATCAAGCCAGCTTGGATTTTAGCTTTGTGTCAATGCAAAAAAGAGAGTCCTGTTTAGTGAGAGACTGAACTTTGTGAATACACTGTTACTACACTGTAAATGCTGACTTTTTAAAAAATTTTTATGTGTTACATATTTAGTGAACTTTTTCTAATGATTTAAATTCCATTTGTTACTTAGTGTTAGGTTTTGAAATTTTTTTTTTTTTCATAATTGAACATATGCTCAATGCTCTAACACTTGTTTTTCGTATACATTCCATCATTAACGATGAGCTTGATTTGTCACGAGGGATGGTCTCTATGAAGAAATTAAAGTGACCATTTTATGACAAAAGGACTTTGAATTGTAAAAGGGTCTTGAGTGCATTCTGTCATGTCAACCTAATTATCCAATGCCACACAATGTATAAAAGCAGATTTATTGTTCAGGGAGTCCTCATCGTTTTGTCTCAGAGGGGCCTAGATGCTTATTAGGGAGGAGTTTGCTAGTTTGATGCAAATGCATTTATGGAGGATATTTTCCCACACTCACCAGGCCCATAGATTTGTTTCTATAAAAAATTGAGCACATCTCAGATAAATAGATGCTTTTTGAAAATGTCTGATTACTGATGTTAGAACGGTCAAGTACCCTCCTCCACAGCCTTGTTTTTGGGGTACCCCCAACCCCCTTGGCCCTCACACATTAGCTGCAGCACATTCAAAAGGGGGCCCTCTGGCTTTGATCCTCTAGATCAGTGCGGAAAACATCTTTTTGCTTACATTGTATGGTGGAAACCAAAGTTTTCACCGCCTTATGCTAATACAGCCAAGCTAATCACCATTCCCAATTACAAAATTTATATAGCCAAATGCTTTCCAAATGCCCAGACCCCTCTGATCTGCTTCCATTGCTCTAGTCCCTCCTCCCCCCTGTTGGGAAGTTTCCAACTAAGCATGAATGCGGTCTTAGTTTGTGAGGAACATGAAAACACTCATCTGAACCGCTTACTTCTCCGTAATGTACTGTAGTCATTAAATTTTATTTGTTGTTGAGTGAAGTTTACTTTTCACTTGATCAGGACAAAATGATGAAGCTCCTGTCTTTTTCAGGGTTACCCCGGATCCTTAAAGTCTTAAAGTATTAAATTTGATTTTTCAAATTGAAGGTAAAAAAAAATCTTTTTATTTTTTTATTTTTACTGATGAGGGGTTTTAAATTTTAGATGACATTTTGACTTAGATATCTTAAAGGGATCCCCTTGTGTTAAGACTTGTATGGCTTAATATAACGTAAATGATGTCTCTTACTGAAATATGTAGTAGAAAACCCATGAAAAAATCATAACATATTTGGACAATGGGCGGTGCCATTTTATTTAGGTGCACAGTGCGTTCTATGTCGATGACGTCAGATGGTTGCACTCTGTCAGCTAACTTACATTACTCTATGGCTATTTTTACCGCAACACAACTCGGAATATAATATATGATGCCACATTGTTCAGCTTTTGGTTGTAATTTTCAGTTGATGAACCACAAGAGAAGCGATGTAAGTCTTTACAGCTTTACTAGCGATAAGAGGAGAAAAGAATGGGAAGTTGTGTAGAATGTGGTATTCAAAACGGATATAAATCCGATCACTCAAACCACTTCAGGAGGTCGTCTGGGCCGCATTCCAGTCAAAACTGAACAGGTCTAAATGCATCTGGTTCAGGGATGGAAATTAGCACCCGCCACCAGCCAAATGCGGGTGATTTTGTGTTGTGGCGGGTAAACTCGCTTCACCTACCAGCCACCGTGGCGGGTAAATAAAAATAGCATACTGCATACCTGGACGGCGGACACTTTTAGAGGAGGCACACCTTCAAAAAAAATGTGGCGTTACATCGCACACGTTGTGTTCACACCGCCGGTGGCGAGAGCGTCAAAGTGACAGGAAGTCATTCATTTTCAATGTGAGCCGGCGGCGAGCTCCGGCGAGAGTGGCGCGTCCTGGACGTTGAGAGCGTCGAGTAGAGTTGAAGTCAGGTCAACTTTATGGTAATGAGCTATGACGCGGTTCGGCGGCAACCAATCGGAATGTACAGGTCCTCGCTTGAGAGGATTCCGATTGGTTGCCGCAACTTGTCATTCACTTTGACCCTCCCGCCGGCGGCGGTTTGAACGAACAGTACTGAAATGTATATCAGTTCATGGTTTGTGTTTGTATAAGAGAGAAAGAGAAAATGTCAGTATTTCTTTGAGACTTGAGATTAAATAAACTGCTTAAGTATTGTAGATCTTGTAGTATTAATTTTCACATGCAGTTACACATTGTCGGTTAAAAACAAGAAAGTGGCTGGTAAAAACATTGAGTGGCTGGTAGATTTTGAAATCCACCAGCCACAGTGGCCGGTGGACAAAAAAGTTAATTTCCATCCCTGATCTGGTTGTTGAAACCACATAAATTTAACTCCTCCCAAAAATACTAAAAAATAAATGTGTGAGAGCGTGTTATAGGTTAAAAAATGCTAAATAAATAATGCTACTGCAGCACGCATCACAGCAGATGAGCAGCTGATTCTCTGTTTAGCAAGACAACGTGCAAACTGCCGCAAATCAAAACGAAAGTAAGTCGCAGGCGCTCAAAACACAATCATCTTCATTAAAAGTAGTGAGACTGAATGATCTTACCAGGGCTGTTGCCGCTCTCTACGATTACGGTCTTGATTTTGAAATTAGCCGATGATCAATAAAATGCAGCTCATATTTGTTGCTTTCGGTGATGTGAACTCCATGGTATCTGCATATAGCTTGGGAATTGAAGATATTATTTTGCATATTTTGCGGAGACACATTTATGTGGCCAAGTGTAAATGCAATTGTAAACCAGATAGCTATCCGATCAGAGAAATGAAGTGACCAGGTGTAATGTTCCCTCCACTTTAGCCTTGGTGCCTTTGATTATTTTTCATCTGTATACTTTGGTGCAACGATAATCTAGTAACACATACAAATCTTAATATCCACAGGGTTCTTTTTAAAACACGATCAACCTTTTCAATTTGAGTGAGAGTGCAAAATTAGTTAGGATGAAAACATTGAAGATGTGCAATGACTCTGTGGCTATTCAAACTACTGTTGTATGGTGTGTAAAAATCGTCTGATATGTCACCTGAATGTATACACACAGTTAAACATGCTGAAAAGATGCTACTCTTTTATGCGATCACAGATATCTCGTGCATCACAGCACACACAAGCTTTGAGGCAGTCTGTCTCAATCGAGATGTGTTATAGGCTGCCCTCGTCAGTCTCCACGACAGGCACGGCATTTGGTTAAAGCATACACTTATATCCATCGCCAACTGTAAGCTCGTTCTGCTTTGTTCTACTAAAAGCCTCAAAGGCACCAGGGCTAAAGTGAAGAGAACAAAAACGCAGATCTTTAGGAAGTTTTATTCGTCCACATTCTTCACAATTTCCCATTCTTTTCTCCTCTTATCGCTAGTAAAGCAGTAAAGACTTACATAGCTTCTCTTGTGGCTCATCGACTGAAAATTGCAATCAAAAGCTGCACAATGTGGCATCGTATATTATATTCCGAGTTGTATTGCGGTAAAAATAGCCATAGAGTAATGTAAGTAGCTGACAGAGAGCAACCATTTGATGTCATCGACATAGAACGCAAACAAAATGGCGCCGCCCATTGTCCAAATATGTTATTGATTTTTTTTAAATAACATAAATCTTTCATGAGTTTTCTACTACATTTTTCAGTAAGAGACATAATTTACGTTATATTAAAGGGGCTCTATGTAGGAATGACACCCAGTGTTCAAAATAGGTACTGCAGTCCAAATTCAAAATATTGTTTGGCCCGCCCCCTCGTTCAAAGACACGGGTTGCCAGCAACAAGAGGGAGCGCAATTCACAATGAAAGCTGAGGAGACTTAAAACACTGTGAGCTGATGAGTTGATTTATCTGTTTTAATATGCTGTTGTTCATAGAGATATTTAGATGGATGCAGAGGTTTTTAGGTCAAGTAGAATCTGCGATTCTCTCACCCAGTTTGTTTGTTGGTTTCCATGGTTGCAATACGTGTGTTTTCCGCAAACTGGCAACCTGCGATGTCGAAATACTATTGGATAAACTGGCAGCACCAGGTTTCGCACAGACCAAAACAAAGACAGATGTTCCGACACGGAACGCACATTTCAAAGTAGAATATCTGGCTGTAGCATTGTTTTTCTGAGGAACAAGTAGGTGAACTTAGCATGTTTCCTAAATATCTGCAAACATATTGGGGTATTTTTATGCTTTATTAAAGTAAAAATCTTACATAGAGCCCCTTTAAGCCATACAAGTCTTAAAACCAGGGAATCCCTTTAAATACTTAACAAAATTAACTATCTAATTAACATATATATTATTTTTATTATTTTTTCTTTGTGGACTTGCTTGTTCACTTGACAATTTACATCATTTATGACTAGGGCTGTCACAATAATTAAATAATCGTCTCACCAAGATTGTTTGACCTCATCCGAAGTCCGCGATGATGCACACATCTCTCTCTAAAAACACAAGAACATCTCTCTCTAAAAAACACAAGAGGGCGCTGCAGCACCTGCAGCATCCCTACATCCACCACTCTGGCTGCACCAAATACAGTGCTCTGACGTCAGTATCATCAGAGTTGTACATCCACGGGTAAAATGGATCTAGTTTTAAAGCCGAATACGACGGCACCGATCTGGAAGTATTTTGGTTTCAAACCAGATGACAAAGGGCAACCAAAGGACATTGAGAAGGCAATATGTCGCATGTGTAAACGAGAAATATCCGTGAAAAGCGCTAACACCACAAACTTACGGACTCACCTGAAGACACATCACCCCACAGAATTCGCCGAAATCACAAAGACATCCGCAACCTCGCATCAGTCTCGTCAATTGCCTATAACGCAGGCTTTTGAGCGATCAACTAAGTATAAACGAGACAGTTTCAGATGGCGCTCTTTGACTGAGAGTGTAACGCGATACATAGCAAAGGAAATGCAGCCATTCAATACAGCAATATGACCTTCCAGGTAAAACTTACATGTCAAAAACAGCAATTCCAAATTTATACAGGGAAGTAAAGGATGCTATTATCAAGGATCTGAAAGGCATAGATTTTTTTTAATTAATCGTCATAATCACCAAAGCCCTAAAACAGGCAATTAATCATCATAATCACCATGATTTATTAGACAATTAACCGTCAGCCAAATTTCATAATCGTGACAGTCCTATTTACGACAGCGTATTACATACTGTCTCCTGCATGTGAAAGTAAGAGAGAAGAAGAAAAAGGGTAAATATCAGTTTAATTGTAAGCTGATTCTTTGTGCGTAGGGGTGTGCGATATGTATCATCTAGTGATATCGTAATTATTCTTTGAGCGATGTGCGAGCTGATATCGAGTTTGTCACTCACGCTTTCACTGTGGGATGAATGCAGTTATATGCCCTCCCAAAAAATAAACAGGCGTTTTTGCCCAGATGAGTCACATTTCAGGTCTAAACAACTACAATCTCACCTAAAAAACTTTTAAAACTACAGTTTGTGGTACAACAAGTGTAGTATTTGTAAAATATCCAGTGAATTTGCCATGACAGTCTCTTCTAGCGGAGTGATACAAACGGTGAAAAGGTAGGAGCACTGTTATTATTAGAATATCACACAGCTCTCAGCCAATCGGATTCGAGAACCAGAAAGAACTGCTGTGTGTGTGTGTGTGTGTGTGTGTGTGTGTGTATGTATATATATATATATATCAGTGTTTCCCATACATTGACTAGACTATGGCGGCCCGCCACATTCTAATTTGTCCCGCCACAGTCTCAAAATACGCCTGTCGCGATATTCAAATAATCAGAATATATACATAGTTAAATTTAATTTCACGGAAACTCGTCTTCCCTCCGCTACTGCTGTCAATCATTCAGCACTCAAACAGCGCGTCGCGTTCGGTAATGACAGTCAGCACGGTAAAACTCTCCAATATAATATATTCCCATTATAATACTTGATATGTAGATAAAGGGCTGTGGATTTGCATAAAATGACTTAGTTTATTGCTGTTTCTGAATGATGATACTGGCTAGGTTAGATCACACAACACGAGGACTATGAATTGGCCTCACACGCACAATAACTGGTATTTAAAAGTAAAAAACATACGATCAATAAACTGTTAGTTGCAGATATACACAGGGGTTATCTTTGTGCCGTGAACTTTTCAATGCGCAGCGCAACTGCAAGTTGTAACTCCATATTGCTTCAAGCACATCATTCTGCACCCGGAATGCGCATAAGCGGTTTGCCCTGCTGTTTTGAAGCGTTTCATATTATGATGGTTTTGCACACTGAAAGATTATTAATAGCCTATTTTGTTCTTTCGTATCTATCATATCTTGTTGCCCCATTAAAAAGCTGCTCAATACATTTAAAATAAACATATTTTAATCTTAGATATTATAAATACATATGTTTACATTAATATATAAATCTAATATAAATAGTTTTTTTTCATTTCATAAGAATGCATATAGTAATTTTAAACTTTAACATATTTAGATTTTATTAAATTACTGTGCAAAGTTTTTTTCAAGAATTAGGCTAGCATACTTTTTGCTGCTGAATTATATAGTCACCTAGATTATTTATTTATTTGGTCAGCTTATGAATATATATTTTTATTCATTTGTTATTTTTCTCTATAATGAAGTAGTGTGTTTAGTGCATTCTGGATTGTGTTTAACAAATCAAAGAGTACAAATACAGATATATAGATACAGGCCTCCACTAATTATTCTAGAAATAAATTAATTCAACAAAGGTAACCTCTTTTGCTACATATTTTTTAATGATTTAAATGTATACTCTACATGTTTGACCACATATGAACTATCATTTAGCCTACTATATGTTGTGTACGTGACTAATGTGCCCTACCATCACCAATAAATAAATTACTGTTAGAGCACAAAATTGTTTACAAGAGAACACATTTCTTCATTGATCTAATCACTTAAATGTTGGTCACAGAATGCACCAGATTTATGCATTTAAATTTAAAATGTACAAAATGTACATAGGGGGCCCCCGGACCCCCCTAGAGGAACCGCCCACCACAGTCTCACAAAATCCTATGGGAAACACTGATATATATATATACATATAATGTGTGTGTGTGTGTGTGTGTGTGTGTGTGTGTATGTATGTATGTATACTGTATATATGAAAAGTTTGGTTCCAAAATGCTATAAATCCATTTTGATTAATTTGAGTAAAAATGTGTTATCTTTACCAAGAAAGTGGCAAGATAAAAACCACTAATTTCTGTTTTAAACTTTCACATAGCATCTTTTGGTTATAATAACATTAAAAATTCTAATCCAGATTTTGATTTTCAAAGATTTATTATAAAAACTGATTATTTTCCCCCCAAAATGCAATAAATCCATGACACTCTTTTTTTCCAAAATGCAATTAAAATGCATTTTAATCCTTTGAATCAATATAAAAGTTATTTTTCATATTGAAACTGTTGAAAATACACAATAAAGTAAGTTGATCCGCATATATGACAGCCTCTGAACAGGCACTGGACTAAAAATACATTGTCATCGCTCCAAAAATGCATTCAACAGGTCATCTTGTTAATGCTATAAATTAATTATATCTCCGTTTGTCATTCCAATTAAAGAGTATCTGGCGCCACCGCACGGTTAAAATAAAAACAACACATTTGCCGAGTACATTGGAATTGACTGCAACTACCCAGGGGCATGGCTAAACTGCAAACATTCATGTTTATTCAATCATGTTATTTATTTATTTATTTTTTCTATCAGATGTTTAGAATCAAAACAAGCAAAGCCAGATTTGAGAATTAACCATTCTTGGTCAAACGGCTTTTAAAAACTGTTCATGATTCAGTTTTTGGGACCGTGATAGAAGTTTGATGCTGTCGTGGAACAAGCAACACATAATCTCCTCACGTAAAGGATTAGATTTCAATGGCTTACGTTTCTTACCCACTGCAGAAACTACCACATGTTCGTCAATGCCGCCAAAATTATAAATTTTTTTCTGTTTTTGTTGATCACAAAGTACAAAGTAGATAAGGAAAACTAGGATGCTTGGTGTATTCAGAGCGCTGCCATTACTGTTTAGAGTGCGTGGAAAGGTGCGCTGTGATTGGTTGAGTGGATATATTGCATTCTGCAGAGAAGAGAGACTGGCGTTTGTCGCAGTTTGGAAAAATAGGGAGAAAACTTGACAGAATAACACGGCGGATATTGCACATTTTGAGTAAAATTAAAAATTGACTTTTCAATACCGACCAGATACAATACTGATTTTGGCAAGAACTAAATTTTTTTTTAAATGGCGTTTATCGCGTTTTGGAACCAAACTCTTCATATATAATATATATATATATATATATATATATATATATACACACACTATATTGTCAAAAGTTTTGGGACGCCTGCCTTTATCTGCACATGAACTTTAATGACATCCCATTCTTAATCCGTAGGGTTTAATATGGAGTTGGCCCACCCTTTGCAGCTATAACAGCCTCAACTCTTCTGGGAAGGTTTAGGAGTGTATTTATGGGAATTTTTGACCATTCTTCTGGAAGCGCATTTGTGAGGTCAGGCAGTGATGTTGGCGAGAAGGCCTGGCTCGCAGTCTTCGCTCTAATTCATCACAAAGTTGTTCTATCAGGTTGAGGTCAGGACTCCGTGCAGGCCAGTCAAGTTCCTCCACATCAAACTCACTCATCCATGTCCCCCCTTCACCAAACTTTACACTTGGCACAATGCAGTCAGACAAGTACTGTTGTCCTGGCAACCACCAAACCCACACTCGTCCATCGGATTGCCAGACAGAGAAGCGTGATTCGTCACTCCAGAACACGTCTCCACTGCTCTAGAGTCCAGTGGTGGCGTGCTTTACACCACTGCATCTGATGCTTTGCATTACACTTGGTGATGTAAGGCTTGGATGCAGCTGCTCGGCCATGGAAACCCATTCCATGAAGCTCTCTACACTGTTCTGGAGCTAATCTGAAGGCCACATGAAGTTTGGAGGTCTGTAGCTATTGACTTTGCAGAAAGTTGGCGACTTATGCGTACTGTGCACCTCAGCATGCGCTGACCCCGCTCTGTGATTTTACGTGGCCCACCATTTTGTGGCTGAGTTGCTGTTGTTCCCAATTGCTTCCACTTTATGATACCACTAACAGTTGACCGTGGAATATTAAGTAGTGAGGAAATTTCACGAATGGACTTATTGCACAGACTGTGCAACCTATCACAGTACCACGCTTGAATTCACTGAGCTCCAGAGAGTGACCCATTCTTTCACAAATGTTTGTAGAAGCAGTCTGCATACCTAGGTGCTTGATTTTATTCACCTGTGGCCATGGAAGTGATTGGAACACCTGAATTCAATGATTTGGAGGGGTGTCCCAATAGAGGGTATGCACATGACTTCATTGTCGACCGTTAGGACTGCGGTCACGCCCGCTAAGTGACAAAAGACTGAGCGGCAGCATTGGTTTCCATCGTGAATGTCGCGAAAAACACACAAATCACATCCAAAACGGGAAAGAGCTTTGTGATTGACTGTACGAATAGCTTTGACACAAAACCTGAGGTATATATTTAAAGACCGCCGAAAGCTACAGAAAAAAGAAGCAAATGGATCACTGCAATTCACAGAAACAGCTGGACTCCAGGCAAAGAAACATGGATTTGCAGTTATCATTTTGTGTCAAATTGTTGGATTTCGAGGTAAAATCATACCGTATATATTGTATTGTTATATATTATGTTGACAACTCAATTAAATATTTTTCATCTTATATTCTGCATAATTGGGTGTTTTTAAATAAACAACACTGACAAAAACTTTAAAACTATGTTTTAGGGCTGGACAATATGACGATATAACATTGATATAAGTGATTACTCGGATTTAAACCTACCGATATTGTAGTTATATAAAATATTCATAGGCAGATTTGCTTTATGTATTTCCCGCCGTCAAAATCAGGCACATATAAACGTCAGGAAACACAACTCCTGGCTGCATGTCAATATCCATGGATTAGGTTTATTTGACAAGTTGTAAGGAACACGTTCAATTCCAACCTTTAGTGTAATTCGTTTGTTTTACTCGCATTTTCGCAGTTTCCCCTATTAAATCCAGTCACGCAGCAGGTTCTTTTGCCACTCAGTCCGGCTGAGGGAGCGCGTTTTCGGCGGGAAAGTGTATATATATATATACAGTGGCATGAAAAAGTATCTGAACCCCTTGCAGAATCTGTGAAAATGAGAATTTTAATAAAATAAGAGGGATAATAAAAAATGCATGTTATTTTTTGTTTAGTACTGTCCTGAGTAAGATATTTTACATAAAAGATGTTTGCATTTAGTTCACAAGACAAAACAATAGCTGAATTTATTAAAATAACCCCATTCATAGGTATGTGAACCATTGATTGTCAATACTGTGTGTGGTTACCTGATGATCCACGACTGTTTTTTTGTTTTGTGATGGTTGTTCATGAGTCTCTTGTTTGTCCTGAGCAGTTCAACTGAACTCTGTTCTTCAGAAAAATCCTCCAGCTCCTGCAGATTCATCAGTTTTCAAGCATTTTTGCATATTTGAACCCTTTACAGCAGTGACTGTAGGATTTTGAGATCTGTGTTTTCATACTGAGGACAACTGAGGGACTCAAACACAACTATTAAAAAAGGTTCAAACATTCACTGATGCTCCAGAAGGAAACGCGATGCATTAAGAGTCGGGGTGTGAAAACTTTTGAACAGGATGAAGATGTCACAATTTTTCTTATTTTGTTTAAATATCATTGTTTTTCATTTAGTACTGCCCTTCGGAACCAACAGAAGGTAATTGCATGTTTCCCGGCAGAAAAATTAAGTACAATTTACCTTGATATTTGAATTCAAAAGTTTTCACCCCTCGGCTCTTAATGCATCGTGTTTCCTTCTGGAGCATCAGTGAATGTTTGAACCTTTTTTAATAGTTGAGTCTATTAACTAACCAAGGTCATGGGTTCGATCCCAGGGATTGCACATACTCGGATACAAATGTATATTATAATGTAATGCAATGTAAGTCGCTTTGGATAAAAGCGTCTGCCAAATGCATAAATGTAAATGTAAATGATGGCCAGATTTTAAAGGAGTGTCTTGCAACATGTTATCTCCAAATCATTTTCAGCCTCTAAATCATTTTAATAAAAGTCAAAAAAGATAAATTACTGACATTTACAATGCACATTATCCTTTATTATTAATAGTATGCGGTCCATGCAGCTGTACAGAGGGGAGCTTTACAGGGGGTGTGGCTTATCTAAATGAGATGTAAATGAGCCCTATTTTCACTCCCAGCAGGTGAGAATAGGTGAGAACTGCAGAAACTTTAAAGGGGTTTTTCTCCCTCTTGAGCTTTTTTGAGTGCCTACCTTCAAATGGCCACAACTTCTCCAAATATTATCAGATTTCCATGTGTTACACATCATTGGAAAGCTTGGAGACTACACTTTCGGAATCTGTGAATAACTCAAAATGCCCCAGAACTGACTTGTGTCCCTACCTTCCATGACTGGTCACATATATATAAAAATATTCACAAGTTTGCCTGCCCATTCAGTCTGAATGGTTAAAGGGGTGATGAACTGAGAAATCAAATTTTCCTTGAGCTTTTGACATATAAGAGGTCATCATACTTTAAGAATATCCTGTAAGTTTTAGAGCTGAAAACTTCCTTGTTAGTCCAATAAAAGCTTTAATTGACACCAGACTCAGCAAACGACAGGATTTACAAAGTGGGGATTTATGACGTCAAAGGGCAGCAAGCACCGCCTCCGCAGAAGAAAATCAACGCCTACTTCATCCCTGCCTGTTTAGCCCCGCCCACCGATTAACGCATGACATGCAATAGAATAGGTAGCCTAAGTAACATAGGCCTATGTGGTGCTAAACCGGTTCGAGCTACCAAGCAATAAACATGCCGTTGAGGATTACAAAATATTGTGCAGTGCCTGGACACAGTAACGCAACAACATGTAAGTAACTGTGTTAATTCTAATGCCTGATCCGATATGTAATGATTCATGTACAGTCAGATGTTCTTTGCCTGTGTGTCAGTAAATCAGACCCGTGACTAAACGTCAACTTGCGTTGTTTCTCTTAGTAGGATGAAAATAATCTGTTATTTAACGGTGATTAAATTATATAAAGAAAGCTCCCTTTGCAATCGTTGGAGCAGCGCGCGCTGAAGCTGTCAATCAAACAGCGTGAGTTTATCAATGACTGACACGCAAAACTCCCGTTTTATTCAACGAAATATCGCGTTTGCACTGTTAGTGAAGATGAAAGCATTTGTTAGTGTACAGAAATTGAGTTGCAATGAGGAGATCACTGCTTTCATGCACTCAACATATGTGATCGGCTACACAGTGTTCATCTCTGCAACCTTTCATGCCACGATCTAAATAAAATGCCATAGATCTAAATGTAATGCAACACTTTTCAAAATTAGTTAACCTTGAGAGCTGTAATAGTAAAAATACGCTAAAAGAGAGTAATACTTGGCTATTTCAAATGGAAAGATGTCAGCCAATCACAGCAGTGGGCGTTCACACTGAAGTCTCACAGCAGACACGCCCCATAAAACAGAGCGTTTAAACCAGAGGGCTAAAATCAGGGTAGGAAAAATGCCTTTTATTTATAAATTATGACAATTTTAGATGTAAAAAGCATACTAACATTATAAGTGCACCCCAGGAAAGATTATAAAACAATAAACCAACGCAGTTCATGACCACTTTAATGGTAAAACAAACTTGGCTTGCTGTCCTCGAGGAGGCTCGAACCCGAGGCTTGGCTCGAGCTCCGGCAGTGAAAAATAAGTTTAGAGAGCAGTGGGGGAGATATCATTGCTGTGGTAGATAGAAATAAAGTTTTAGTCTGAAAGCTGATGCGAGAGCGGTGGCCGAAATCACTGCTGTGGCAGTGGGGAATAAAGTTTGATCTGAAGAGTGTTGCGAGAGTGGTGGCCGAAATCACTGCTGCGGCAGTGGGGAATAAAGTTTGATCTGAAGAGTGTTGCGAGAGTGGTGGCCAAAATCACTGCTGCGGCAGTGGGGAATATAGTCTTAGTCTGAAGGCTGTTGAGAGAGAGGTGGCTGAAATCACTGCTGTGGCAGTGGGGAATAAAGTTTTAGTCTGAAGGCTGTTGAGAGAGCTGTGGCTGGAATCAGCCGGAAATTAAAATTTTTGAAACTTCTGAGCTAAAAATAAGGAAACGGACTGTTTAGGTTGGAGGGCTATGGGTAAATTAACAATGAAAATTGAATGGCTGCTCATTAACTGATCTGTTTTGATATGCTTGATATTGTGGATGGTGTCGCTGTATAATGCTTAGAGATTAGAGAATGACAAATGGATCTGCGTCGTGGATCGAATTTAGAATTGCTAGTAGATTTGGCACATCTGAAAATCTGAAGAACGTAAGGATGAATAGTGTGTTGATTGTTCTGGTGATGTTTTCTTAATAATTTCCTGTAGGGGAGGAATAAGCATTTGCTTAATACAAACCAGATTCCAAAAAAGTTGGGACACTGTACAAATTGTGAATAAAAAAGGAATGCAATTATTTACAAATCTCATAAACTTATATTTTATTCAAAAATAGAATATAGATAACATATCAAATGACATTTTGAAATGTCATGCCAAATATTGGCTCATTTTGGATTTCATGAGAGCTACACATTCCAAAAAAGTTGGGACAAGTAGCAATAAGAGGCCGGAAAAGTTAAATGTACATATAAGGAACAGCAGGAGGACCAATTTGCAACTTATTAGGTCAATTGGCAACATGATTGGGTATAAAAAGAGCCTCTCAGAGTGGCAGTGTCTCTCAGAAGTCAAGATGGGCAGAGGATCACCAATTCCCCCAATGCTGCGGTGAAAAATAGTGAAGCAATATCAGAAAGGAGTTTCTCAGAGAAAAATTGCAAAGAGTTTGAAGTTATCATCATCTACAGTGCATAATATCATCCAAAGATTCAGAGAATCTGGAACAATCTCTGTGCGTAAGGGTCAAGGCCGGTATATCCAAGTTCTAGAACAAAATATGCTCCCATCCAGACGTCTCTTTCAGGGAAGACCTTTTCCAACATGACAATGCCAGACCACATACTGCATCAATTACAACATCATGGCTGCATAGAAGAAGGATCCGGGTACTGAAATGGCCAGCCTGCAGTCCAGATCTTTAACCCATAGAAAACATTTGGCACATCATAAAGAGGAAGATGCGACAAAGAAGACCTAAGACAGTTGAGCAACTAGAAGCCTGTATTAGACAAGAATGGGACAACATTCCTATTCCTAAACTTGAGCAACTTGTCTCCTCAGTCCCCAGACGTTTGCAGACTGTTATAAAAAGAAGAGGGGATGCCACACAATGGTAAACATGGCCTTGTCCCAACTTTTTTGAGATGTGTTGATGCCATGAAATTTAAAATCAACTTATTTTTCCCTTAAAATGATACATTTTCTCAGTTTAAACATTTTATATGTCATCTATGTTGTATTCTGAATAAAATATTGAAATTTGAAACTTCCACATCATTGGATTCGGTTTTTATTCACAATTTGTACAGTGTCCCAACTTTTTTGGAATCGGGTTTGTACTTTACGAGTGACAAACGAGAATCTAAAAGGCTGGGTTCAGATATTTGAATTTGTGTGCTATTAATAGCAGGAGCTCTGCTGGCAAAAATTATATTGTAGAAAAAATGGAGATGATTGAGAAGATTATTTATTGGAACCTTAGAGTGTTTATAGGATCCAAGTAGAATGGCACTGGGGTGCATGACGAGCTTGCATATGGAGCCAATGTTCTAAATTATTGAAAGGCAGAATTTGGGCAATTGATTTTTAAATTCTGGTATACTGTTTTATTTGTAAACTAATCACTAGTGGAAGACCAGATTACACGTTTGAGGATTGGCATTAGTTCGGAGGAACTTGACCTATTGATGCAAAACATTCTCTTCTATTTGATCGTTGCAAATAGAAGAGAATGTTTTGGAGGCCCATTGTTTCCCCCACTGGGTAGTGGCTGTGAAAGTGGAGGGAGAAATCTGTGCTGCGGCAGTTAAGTAGCACGGTTTAATCAAAAAGCTGCAGATGTAACGGTAATGTAACAGGTGAGATACCACCTCGGTTTTTTTCTTACCAGTGTGAAAGAGACTAAAAATACCGTCAATTTTGCACATACAATTAAGAGTTATACTCCATTTTGTGAAATATCATCTTTTATTTGTGTACACTCAGAGTAAAAACAAAATTTTGTGCTTTTTGCAAAATAAAGAAAACTAACATGATGTGTGATATTTCGTCTCCCTCTGAACGAAGTCCATTCTGATAGTTCTCAGAAAATGAACTAACTAATCTGTATGGAAACAGAGACATGTCAGATGTCCGTGAGTCAGCTCATTATCCACTAATTCGACCACGCCCACAGAGCGAGCGCTATTCAGACGCAAATTCTGAGGCAATACCTGTATACATCGTCGCAAACGTGTATTTATTATCTTCAAAAGTGTCTATATGCATGTTATAGCCATGGTTAACGATCTCTGGAAGCCTCTGTTAGTTCCTGGAGTGTCACATGGTATGCCTGTTCTTCATTAGGAGTCATTTGTGGACTAAATGTGCACAGAGCGCCCTCCAGCTGCAAGTATGAATTGAAAACACAGTTTCCAGCGCTCATAGTGATGACAATAAATATTGAATAAATATTACTCCTCTGTATAGAAAATTTACATAAACATATGATAATCCATCAATATTTCTCCAAATGTGCATGCTTTTAAGCTAAAAACCCTGATGGATGTTGTTTTGTCAAAGGTAACGACTCCGTTTTTCATATTCATAACTCCTGACAAGGGGTGCAACGATACGCTCAGGTCATGATACGGTACGTATCTCGATACTGGGTTCACGATACGATACGTATCACGATATTTTGAACAAAATGAAACTGAAATTCAAAGAACAGATTTATTTAAAAAACTAAAACAAATTTCAATAATTTTCCTTGTTGTACCTACAAGATCACATTTCAAGGTTTAATAAAAAACCTTCTGTATTCAAATTAACAGCTGAATGGGTCTGTCTGTCACTGAAAAAAAAATTGTTAAATTTACCATGAACTTAGAATTAAGAATCCTAAGGGGCGTTCACATATCGCGTCTAAAAACGTGTGGAAGGTGCGGCCGCACCGCTTCTCCTTCTTTCCAAAGCGCTTGCGCTCCCGTGGCGTCGGTCGTTGCTATGCAACCATGACCTGCGCTCTCCAAGAGGAAGTTTCACCAAAGGATAAATTGATTTCTAGCCCTTGCATTAGCTTTACTACTAGATATATTTATGGAGATGAGAAGTAAAAACCACCCTATACAGCTATGATCAGCTGTTCGGCTGAGATTTTGATGTTTTGTTACGGAAAGCCATAGCTGATCAGTTGGTTCTTGTCACATGGCCTGCGGTGCGCTTGCGGCATTCTGAAAAGTTGAGAATTTTTAATCTCGATGCGCCTGGAAAACGCACCGCTTGCGCGTCGCGACCACGATGCTTCTATTATGAGCGCGCCTGCCGCGTGGCTACATTTGAAATAACTGACTTGCACGCGGAAAAGACGCAATATGTGAACGGCCCCACAGAACTTCTTAAAGCAAAGCATCTTTTGTTTTTCTGTGAGCACAGCTGTTGCTGCGGCGCTGCGGCACTGCGGTGAAAGAAAGCCACGACTTTTCTCACGCGACCAAGCAAAAGACTGACGCGAGAAATGTTTAAACCTGCTTGCAAGATTCGATGTGTGCGCGAAACACTTACTGAACTAGAGAGCTGATTGAGACACACCCTCTAATATGCGGGGACAACCCGGCTTCTCTTACTGCCACCTCGTTGCGTGTGTTGTCAATAACAACAGCAGTACTATGAGGAGCCCTTTCAAGCGGCTATATTAGTTCCAGTGGGTGATTTAAAAAGCGGGCGAGTCTGAAGCATGAAACTTTCCATTTCCAACTTTCCAGTCGTCCTGTCACGTGACTGGAAAACCAAAACACGATGCTGTTGCAGAGTAGGTCACGTCGGCAGCTCAACCAATAAGATTAGACTGCCATCATATCGTAAAAGTATCGCCATCACTCTACGATACATATCGTAACATTTTTGCATCGCGAAATATCGTACTGCGATATATCGTTACACCCCTACTCTTGACGCATAGGCTATTAACAAATTACGGTCACTTTAAGAGTAAAACATAGGTCAAAATGTGAAGCTTGAGTCTTAGATCTTTTTAATGATGCATAGTTTGTCAACTGCACATTAACATTTAGGCTATATAATATAACAAATATAATAGTCTATAATGAAATGCCATAGAGGTAACATAAATGCTCAGACGCTTTGCGTCACAGAAATACATTATATTTTAAAGTATATTAAAATAGAAACCATTATTTGGTTAGAGACTTGAGACTTCTTTTAAAAACATAATAGTAATGCGTCCAATCTTTTGACTGGTACTGTAATTTAAACTATAATAGGCCTATACAAAATGTTATTCACATGTGCAATAATACGTGCATGCATGAGATCACAAAAATCATGTTTTTTTGTCAAGAGTGGACATTTTATTTACGTTAATATAGCTGATATGATCCTGTTATCAGAGGGTTTTTTCACATAGCCTACCTCAGTGTTTCCCAACCCTGTTCCTGGAGGCACACTAACACTACGCATTTTCCAACTCTTCCTAATCAAACACCTGATTCAACTCATCGGCTCGTTAGTAGAAACTCCAAGACTAGAAATATATGGATCAGATAAGGGAGACATCCAAAACATGTACTGTTGGTGTGCCTCCAGGAACAGGGTTGGGAAACACTGGCCTACCTGACTGAAAGGGCTCATTGAGCTGGTCGTTATGCAGGTCATTATGTGGGTCTTTGTCTTAGGTGTGAATCACAGCATTATTCATGAAGATTCATGCAGATTCATGCCTTATTCTCTATTCTCTGAAACTCTAATGGGCAGGCTAATAGGTCCTTTAACTCAACATGCTAATAATCATATCATTATCTATAGGTCACAGATGATTAGTTCCTGCTGTATTAGTAGCTAATGAGCTTGTGTGCTTAATCATTTAAATACATGAGTTAGCATTTGCTTAGCAGCACAGCGTGCTTCAGAAATCGTCTAAGATGGGTTTTTATACTATATCACTGTGCGTTTTTGCGTAGTCTGTTTTATCAATCAATGTCAACAGTCTGTTTAATGCTTAGAGAGAATTACTAAGCATATTAGCAGCTAGCGCATATGCATGTTGTATAAGGATACAGAGACAAGCTTGCTGAACTTAAATGGAAACATGTTTCGCTTTTGTATTCACATTCTAACGAAACTACAGCAAGTATTTTGTGCAGCAGCAGCAGCATGGATAACAAATTCAGATAGCAATGGAGCGAATATCAACAACATAGATCGCAGCAGACGTTGCGGTGCGTACCGTGTGCAGGCCTAAAGTTATCTGTTGCTATTGAGTGAGATGAGTTTGTGTCGGCTAATGAGTTGATCATGGAATGTGAATATTATCATGATTAAAATGCAAACAATGTTTTCATCTTTTTTACATACTAAGTACTCCAGCAGCTGTTTCAGATTTTTATTGGGCATATACTATTTCATACTACAGGACGAACAGCGATTTTGCAAGGTCGGTATGTCATCTAATTAATAGATTTCATGTAAAATTATATTTATCATTTCTACTTACCTTAGAGTGGGCCAAGGCAGTTCCATGTATTCTTCAAACAAAGCAAGAGCGCCTCAGTTGATGCTTAATATGTATTTTGTGTTATAATCTGTATAGTGTAATCTGTGTTTACGCTCTGGATATCATTAGGTGTTTTCTATATGCAGTGTGTTGCAGCGGCAGGCAGTGTGGCTGAATTATGGATGCTTTGTTGATCTGAGCAGTGGCTGCATGTCTGTCAGAAATCACTCTCTCTGCTTAAAAGGCAGAGGTATTCGTTAACAACAGCAGCGTAAATAGGAGACACTTTGCAGTGTGGTGGACAACTCATTGATGTAGTGGAACGTTCGAGTTCGCTACTGAGATAAGTGAACATTTCTACATGCTCTCGTGGCCATACGTTTTCATTTGTGTTTATACTGTGAGGACCAACAGTTGGTTGCACGCCGTGGAATTTAGGAAGTGATGTTATGGGATTCACTGTCAAATTGCATCGACTGACATAACCATTGCATTTGGGACAAAGATATAATAGTAATGCATTAGCAAGCAACTCAGACAAGATATATTAATTCAAAATATTGAGTTTCTATTGAAATCTCATTCGTATAATGACTCTAAATCTAAATGTAAGAATCTAAATTCTTATGGTGGAGACGTTGCTTGTACAGCATCTGTATTAAAGCACCCTCACTAAATTCTGGTAAATTTTCTGATTCTGGAACCTGGCTGGGCTTCATGTCTAAACATAATTTTCTTTTAATCTATGAAACACCGACTAAGCTTATTTGTCTTAGAAGGGTGTTTACAGTCTGCAATGATGTAGGAGTAAAATACAAGCATACAGCAGTAGCGATACGTATTTTATACAGCAGCAAGCATCACTGCAACTAAGCATAGAGGACATGAGAACGTATTGACATTCAACCGTGTCTCACTAATTTGCTCAACTTCAACAACACTTCAAGACTCATGTTTTATGTACCTACGTGTGTTTCGGGCTGGGTCAGCTGATGCGTGTTAGAGTCATGCTCATTAATTTTCCGTCATCCGAATGAGTTTACTTTTATAGGAGTATACAGGGTTTTACAATGACATTATCAAACAATGCTACATCGTGGAGGGTTTCTTATCTCTATTAGCCTGCAACGTTTTACCATTTGTTAAAGCCACACATAATGCACAATCTAATTGGTATGTTTGAGCCTTTTGGCTCAGACACACATAGACATAGGCCACTAGAGTTCAGCCATTTGGCGTGGTAGCCCAGGCACACATAGCCATATCATTCACTAAAGCTAAGCCATTCAGCGTGGTAGCCCAGACACACATAGTCTAATAGGCCACTAGAGCCAAGCCTTACTGCCCAAAATTACTTAGTTGTGGCAAAAAATGGGCCAGGCACACATACATGGCATAAACACGGTTCCTATGGCTCTTTGGAGCAGCAGCAGTAAATATGTTTTGGCAGTAGGGTGAGGGTGAATCATTATCTTGCCTTCTACATTGATGGGGGATCTCTGACATACAGTATACTGGGCTTGTATTGTCCAAATTTCATGTCACCTGCTCTGTTGGGAGGTTATTCATGTACGCTATATTTTACAGCAGCAGCGTGTCGTGTATGTATTGGCAGTAGCAAGTCCCGTACTTGCTCTGCAGCAGCAGCAGCAATAATCAGCAGCAGCAGCAATAAAGCAGCAGGAGCGTAGCAGATCTATTCTACCAAGACCAAACATATCTACATTGTCATACCCATTACATGCCAAACACTCCGAGAGTTGTCATACAAATACAAAGTTCTGGCATGAAACTCTTAATGGGCAGGCTAATAGGTCCTTTAACTCAACCAGCTAATAATCATATATCATTATCTATAGGTCACAGATGATTGGCTCCTGCTATATTAGTAGCCAATGAGCTTGCATGCTTAATCATTTAAATAAATGTGTTAGCATTTGCTTAGCAGCGCAGCTTGCTTCAGAAACCCTCCACCTTCCCCAGCTCCACCTGTATAGATATGATACGGGTAATTCATGTACACTATATTGTACAGCAGCTGCATGTCGTACTTGCTCACAGCAGTGTGTCGTGTATGTATTGGCAGTAGCAAGTCCCGTACTTGCTCTGCAGCAGCAGCAGCAATAATCAACAGCAGCAGCAGCAGCAATAATCAACAACAGCAGTAGCGCAGCAATAAAGCAGCAGCAGCATAGCAGATCTATTCTGCGAAGACCAAACATATCTGCATTGTCATAACCATTACCATGCCAAACACTCCTAGAGTTGTCTTGACAGGAATGATTTAATGACCTATTCGATAAAGATGGTCACTTGCTTCATTCCTGAATGAAACAGCTATTTGAACAAATCGGTTGAATGAATGACTCAATCATCGAGACTGACTTGCTGCCACCTACTTTCAGTTTCATATTTAAAGTACGTTTTAATTAAAATGTTTAAATTTAGAAGTCATTTCATATTTAAATATTGAATTAAAAAAACGATGTTTTTTACATCCAAAATTATCATAATTTATAAATAAAAAACATTTTTCCTACCCTGATTTTAGCCCTCTGATTTGAACGCTCTGTTTTAAGGGGCGTGTCTGCTGTGAGACTTCAGTGTAAACGACCCCTGCTGTGATTGGCCAACATCTTTCCATTTGAAATAGCCAAGTATTACTCTCTCTTTTAGCAATTTTTTACTATTACAGCTCTCAAGGTTAACTAATTGTGTAAAAGTGTTGCATTACATTTAGATCTATGGCATTATATTTAGATAGTGGCATGAAAGGTTGCAGAGATGAACACTGTGTAGTCGATCACAGACATGTTGTTGAGCGCATAAAGCAGTGATCTCGTCATTGCAAATCAATTTCTGTACACTAACAAATGCTTTCATCTTCACTAACAGTGCAAACGCGATATAACTAAAAGATTTGTTGAATAAAACGGTAGTTTTGTGCGTCAGTCACGATAAACTTGCGCTGTTTGATTGACAGCTTCAGCGCACGCTGCTCCAACGATTGCAAAGGGGGCTTTCTTTGATCGCTTTCTTTATATTATTTAATCACCGTTAAATAACAGATTATTTTCATCCTACTAAGAGAAACAATGCAAGTTGACGTTTAGTCACTTGTTTGATTTACTGGCACACAGACAAAGAACATCTGACTGTACATGAATCATTACATATCAGATCAGGCATTAGAATTAACACAGTTACTTACATGTTGTTGCGTCCAGGCACTGCACAATATTTTGTAATCCTCAACGGCATGTTTATTGCTTGGTAGCTCGATCCAGTTTAGCACCACATAGGCCTATGTTACTTAGGCTACCTATTCTATTGCATGTCATGCGCGAATCGGTGGGCGGGGCTAAACTGGCAGCGATGAAGTAGGCATTGATCTTCTTCTGCAGAGGCGGTGCTTGCTGCCCTTTGACGTCATAGATCCCCACTTTGTAAATCCTGTCGTTTGCTGAGTCTGGTGTCAATTAAAGCTTTTATTGGACTAACAAGGAAGTTTTCAGCTCTAAAACTTACAGGATATTCTTAAAATATGATGACCTCTTATATGTCAAAAGCTCAAGGAAAATTAGATTTCTCAGTTCATCACCCCTTTAAAAATGCAATAATATTTTGATATATTTCTTTGTTGTGATGTAGTTTACAACAGGGATTTTAAGAAACCTGCAGAGATGTAAGAGTAAGAGATGGTCTTAAAGGCATAGTTCATATCAGTCGATATTGATAATTATCACAATAAAATCACAATAAAAAAAATCTTTATTTCTTTTAAGTTTAAAGGCAGATTTTTGCTCCTTAGTGAAAGTTGTAGAGACCAGAGTTATTTGTGGTTTTATCATCAGAACATGAGAAACATTTGCCAAACAGATGAACATTTCATAAATGAACACTACATCTTTTGTCTCTTCGAAATGCACATTTGACAGTAGCTTGAGTTGAGTGATAGTTGCAGTAGTTAGCATGCAGATGTAAATTTGTTCAGAAACAAAAACAGTAACTATAAGCAGTAACAGTATCTGTAAACCGTAACAGTATCTGTAAAAAAATTAATAACCTAATTTTTAAAGGGTAAAATTTTATTGGGTAAAATTTGGTTCATCTTAACTACAGGTAAAAACACACATTGCAAACTCAAGTGAGATACCTCACTTCATGTTATCAGAGAACCTGGGTTACGTCAGTAACCTAACGTTCTCTTTCTAACATTCATGCGGTATCTCACTATGGGATATAGACAACTCCTATATTGCCGATATGCTGACGAAGCAGACTAATAAATGAGTGGGTTATTATCTGAATCATTGCTCCAGACGGAGATGAAAACAGAATAATATGAGGAATTCGCCCCTTAATAAAACAGCATATACAACCTGACTACTCACTCCCAGGACTGAGTGGGCCAGAAGGGGTTCTGTCACATGCAGTCTATAGAAACGAACAAATGTGTGTGGAGAAGACCAGCTGGCTACCATGCGAATTTCTTTGATGGAAATTCCTTTAAATAGAGCCCAGGATGTAGCCATATCTCTAGTATAATGTGCTCGTAGTCCTACTGGGGGCTTTATATTTGCGTTATTGTAACATAATACGATAGCCTCCACCACCCAGTGGTAAAGGCGTTGACAGGGGATAGGGTTTCCCTTGTAAGATTCAGCCCATAAGACAAATAACTGGTTGCTCTTACGAAGTGTGTGGGTTCTCTGTACATACGTGTATACAGTGTACGAACCGGACATCAACAGTGTAACCTCTCCTTCTCTGGAGATGAAAAGGGTTGTGGATGAAAAGCTAGCATGTCCACTGATTGAACTGCACAAACGACAGGTTAGTTCTAAAAGTTACTTTTTGACCACCCGGAGCTAACATCATACATGAGAAGTGAACTGATAAAGCATGTGGTTCACTCACCCTTTTTGCTGTATTGAGAGCAAGTAACAAAGCTGTCTTGTCGCCTGTATGTGCAACATTGCCTGTTCTTTTCTCTGGCTGCCGACAATGCACCATTGGGTTTGGATGCTCTTGCCCATGAGTGTCCAGATGTGTTACTTTACGCATTCCCTCCGTTGAGCCTGATTGAGCTGACACTTTGGAGGGTTCAGGAATGCAGACATGTAATGATCCTGATTGTGCCAAACTGGCAGGGGAGACTGTGGGTTGTGGAGATTGCGCAACTGCTCTACGACCAGCTATGGCCGTTACCAACACGCAGGGATCTCCTCTCACAAACACGGGGGGAAATATTCCACCCCTCCCTTCAGAAAATAGCTCTCTAGGCCTGGCCGTAAGAGGTTCTTCTACGATGAAGCCATGCTGTTGTAATAGCTGCAGTATGTGATTTTGCATTGTCCTGCTGAAATACTCAAGGCCTTCCCTGAAATAGACGACGTCTGGAGGAGAGCATATGTGGCTCTATAAACTTTATATACCTTTCAGCATTCATAGTGCCTTCCAAAACATGCAAGCTGCCCAGTATGCACTTATGCACCCCCATCAGAGGGGGGTGCATAGAGAGATACATCAGAGAGATGCTGGCTATTGAACTGAATGCTGATAACACGTTGTTAGGTCTCCCTCCTCTTTAGCCCGGAGGACACGGCATCCGTGATTTCCAACAAGAATGTCAAATTTGGACTCGTCTGACCAAAGAACACTTTTCCAGTCCATTTTAAATGAGCCTTGGCCCACAGGACACGACGGTGCTTCTGGACCATGTTCGGCTTCCTTTTTGCATGATAGAGCTTTAGTTGGCATCTGCAGATGGCACGGCGGATTGTGTTTACCGACAGTGGTTTCTGAAAGTATTCCTGGTCCCATTTAGTAATGTCACTGACGCAATCATGCCAATGAGTGATGCAGTGTCTGAGGGCCCAAAGACCACGGGCATCCAATAAAGGTTTTCGGCCTTGTCCCTTACGCACAGAGATTTCTCCAGTTTCTCTGAATCTTTTGATGTTATGCACTGTAGATGATGAGATTTGCAAAGCCTTTGCAATTTGACGTTGAGGAACATTGTTTTCCACATTTTTTTTATGCACTCTTTCACAGATTGGAGAGCCTCTGCCCATCTTTACTTCAGAGAGACTTTGCCTCTCTAAGGCATCCCTTTTATAGCTAATCATGTTACAGACCTGATCACTTAACTAAATTAGTTGCTAGATGTTAAATTTCTTGCTTTTTCAGCCATTTGTTGCCCCCGTGCCAACTTTTTTGAGACCTGTAGCAGGCATCAAATTTGAAATGAGCTCATTTAGTGGATAAAAGTGTAAAATTTCTTTGTTTAAACATTTGTCATCAATGTTCTATTGTGAATAAAATATTGGCTCATGTGATTTGAAAGTCTTTTAGTTTTCATTTTATTCAAATTAGAAAAAGAAAAATGTCCCAACATTTCCAGAATTCGGGTTGTACTCGTATCTCCTTGATAAATATTTTGACACAAAGTTCTGAGCAAAAGCATTTTGAATTTCTATTTTCTGAGGTGTTTGTTGAGGACCTGTAAATCCAAAATGGGACGGAGACCTTCCCCTCTTTTGGGAATCACAAAATAATGGGAGAAATTTTGTTACTCTTCTGTTGGAATCACTCTTATTAGAGGATATTTCTTTCTCTAAAACCTGAGCTGCTTCCCCTTGGGCCATTGAAATGACCACTTCATTGAACACATGAGGTTTTACAGTGAATTGAAATCTGCATCCTCTGTCTGAGCGCCTTCCGTATTCAAATTACGAAAAAACAGGACTGGCGTCGCTTCAGTTCCGTAAGTTGAATAGGGAAGGCATAGGATGTAGCGTAAGCTTTTTGAACTGCTAGAGTTTTACACTTTCTTCGTAAGAGGAATACAGAAGGTGGTCTGGCGGAAGCTAGATATTTTACTTCATAACTTTTTAAATATGGATTTTTTTTTTTTTTTACACACATGCATCGCTTTGCTTCAGAAGGCCTTTATTAACCCCCCGGACCTGTGTGGAATATGTTTATGATTGATGGATGTGGATGGAGACACTTTCTTTAGCTCATACTCTTTAGTAACGCTTACTGTCTTTATAAAGCTCGGATGTGTCAGGATATTTAGTAATATTTCTCAGTTTGTATTCCTCAGAGAGAAGAAACTCCACCTAGGATGGCTTGAGGATGAGTAAAGCTTGGGGTAATTTTCATTTGAAAGTGAACTAATCCTTTAGCAATCCCGCCACCGGCCTCGCACCTTTCTCTCATGGCTCATGGCCCACCCTGCTTGTCACAATGTGTGCTTTATCTCGCTCTAAGTAACAGTCACTCAACAAACGTGAGGAATGTATTGCATTTGGGACGTTACCTTGCAACTCCATCTGTAAACTATTAAGCAAATAACTCCCAAAATCTGCTAAGGACAGCTTCTGAAAGTCTTCCATGGGGAAGAAAGCGAGAATGAAGAAATGGCAGGTAGCTGCAATTTATATACAGGGAGGCAGGACTCCCTGATTGCTGCAGCGATTGGTCTGCCATTATTGGCAGACGTGGTGTCATTGGTGCTTTCGCTATCGGTCACGCCTGAGACATTATATTCTGTGATTGTTTCTGAAGAGAAAACAATCCGAAATACAGACTGAACGGAACACCGCTGTATAGCCAGATGATACGCAACCTAAATTTCTTGGCTGGTAAAAGCAAACCACCGTCTCGCTAATAATGTTTTGATGGATGAGGATTGCAATCAAGGTAAAGACAATTGTGGTGAAGTACAGGAATCATACAGTAAGCACACGCGAATCCGTTATATCGATGCACATGTATATGTGCTCTCGATGCACTAGGGGGTATTCCAGAAAGCAGGTTATATGACATACACAGGTATGTTTAAGGTGTAAATAAGCGGATAACCTCAACGTTTCTATTCCAAAAAAGGAGATGAATGCCCTAATTGAACTAAGGCTTAATCCTGGCTTAATCTAAGCCCTGTCTATGAAACCGGGCCATAATGTCTACATTAACACTCTGAGGTCTGAGGGTATCGCCGGCGATACCACCGCGTTTTTTTTCTTACCAGTGTGAAATAGACTCAAAATACTCTGTCAATGTTGCACATGGGTGGTTGACATATAAGCCTGAAAATTTTTTTTTTTTTTTAAACTTCAAATATTAGGCATAACAAATATTGAGTTGTGTTGTACTGACTCTTGAATTTCCAAAAATAGTTGTGTTTTTTTAGATTTTGTATTGGAAATTGGATTTATTCACCAATTTGTTGCATTTGTGCCTAAAATTGTCATATGGTGTGACATNAAATTTGAAGTATTGGTCTTCATACACCAACTAAAGCTATGGTATGCTGTAATAATATCTTGTTAGAGGAACAACATAAGGATATACATTTTTTAAAAATACCCATTTTCTTTAGTAAATGACATTATGGACAGGTAGAACTGTACGTCATGTCATCCACCCAAATACAATTAAGAGTTATACACCATTTTAATCTGTGGAATATCTTCTTTCATTTGTGTACACTCAGAGTAAAAACAAAATGTTGTGCTTTTTGTAAAATAAAGAAAACTAACATGATGCGTGATCTCTCGTCTCCCTCTGAACGAAGTCCAATCTGATAGTTCTCAGAAAATTAACTGCAACTTAGTGAATACTAATGACAAAAAAATTACACGTCAAAAGAAACGTTGAGATGTCAGCTTTTAAATCGTGTAAGTCAAATCGAAAACAAACATTCTGTGTTTATGTAATCTGTATGAAAAGAGAGCCATGTCAGAAGTCTGTGATTCAGCTCATTATCCGCTAATGCGGCCACGCCCACGGAGCCAGCGCTATTCAGATGCAAATTCAGTCAATACATGCAGACATAGTTTCAATGGTGTATTTATTATCTTGAAAAGTGTTTATCTGGATGTTAAAGCCTTGGTTAGCGAGCTCTATGCAGTTAGTTCCTGGTTCTTCTTCTTCTTTATATGGATTTGTGGACTAAAGGTGTACAGAGCGCCCTCCGGCTGCAAGTATGAATTGAAAACACAGTATCCAGCACTCATAGTGATGAGAATAAATATAGAATAAATATTACTCCTCTGTATAGAAATTTGACATAAACATATAAGAATCATCAATATTTCTCCAAATGTGCATGCTTTTAAGCTAAAAGCCTATATGAAATGCCATAGAGGTAACATAATTGTTCAGACACTTTGCATCACAGAAATACATTATATTTTAAAGAATATAATAGAATACCATTATTTTAAATTGAGCTGAGAGGTTTTTTCACAGCCTACCTGACTGAAAGAGCTCATTAATATGCAAGTCATTTCAGCTCATTACTATGCAATTCTTTTGTCTTCTCAGGTGTAAATGAGCCATTATTCATGATTACTCACGCCTCCATGCATACTGTTTCTCTTGACAAAAAGTGTCTTACAAAAACTAAATCAATATATTGTTTTATATGAAGGAGTAGTCAGCATAATTTTTACATAATTCTGAAGCAAAAACTCTAGTCTACAACCTCCAATACCCAGAAGTCTTATGAACACAGATTTAATATACTTTTTTTGGCCTTATTTCAGTGACTTAAGTTTTTTGTTTTTTCAATAACCACGCATAAACGTTATTCCTTCAAAAACACAAACATACATGTTCCTCACATATTATGGTAGCCTAGTTTGTGCTGAATACAGTGTATTTGACACGTGTGTCATTTATATGTTTATGAACAACTGAAAAAAGCACAAATGTCAGGGCATGTCAAAACTTCTCCAGGGCCCCAAAAATCCTCAGACCCCAAAGGGTTAATAATGTAACAAAATTCGATATGAATATCTTACATATACATAATTTATTAATTTGTCAGACGCTTTTATCCAAAGCAGCTTACAAGTGAGGAATACAACAAGCGAGTCGTCATGACGAGACAAATAGACACAAGAAGTGCTCACAATACAAGTTTTAGGTAGTGCTCAGAGTATCATAAGCTACAATAGAGAGGGATTAGAGGAAGTGAAAGGATAGGAATAAGAAGGTTTTTGTTTTTTTTTTTTTTTTTTTTAAGATGAGGTTAAGTGCTCACGAAAGAGATGAGTTTTCAGCTGTCTTTTGAATATTGCCAGGGATTCTGCATTCCAGATGAAGGCAGGAAGATCGTTCCACCAGCAAGGAACAGTGAACGAGAATGTTCTGGAGAGTGATTTTGTGCCTCTGTGATGGTACCACGAGCCTTTGCTCCTTTAATGAGCGTAGGCTTCTAGTAGGAGTGTAGACTCGTAAGAGTGAGTGGAAGTAGGAGGGTGCTGAGCCTGTGGTAGATCTGTAAGCAAGCGTCAAAGCCTTGAATTTGATGCGAGCAGCAAGTGGTAGCCAGTGCAGAGAGATGAAGAGAGGCGTGACGTGGGCTCTTTTGGGCTCGTTAACGACGAGACATGCTGCAGCATTCTGAATCATTTTTAGAGGCTTGATTGTGCATGATGGCAGTCCAGCCAGAAGAGCATTGCTGTAATCAAGCCTAGAAATGACCAGGGCCTGGACCAGAAGTTGTGTTGCATGTTCTGTTAGAAAGGGCCTGTTTTTCCTGATGTTGTATAGTGCAAATCTGCATGACCGAGCTGTCTTTGCAATGTGGTCTTTGAAGGTCAGTTGGTCATCAAGGATTACTCCAAGATTTCTGGCGGAATTTGATAGAGTAATTGAGGATGTACCTAGCTGGATGCTGAAATCATGATTTAGAGTCGGATTGGCAAGGAAGACGAGAAGCTCAGTCTTAGCCAGGTTGAGCTGTAGATTGTTTTTTCATCCATGCCGAGATGTCCGCCAGACAGCTTGAGATTCGTGCAGCTACTATGGGATCATCTGGTTGGAATGAAAGGAAGAGTTGTGTGTCATCAGCATAGCAATGGTAGGAGAAACCATGTGCCTTTATGATGGGACCAAGTGATGTTGTGTAAATGGAGAAGAGGAGGGGTCCAAGAACTGAACCCTGAGGAACCCCCTTGGTCAGTTGATGAGCTTTGGATACCTCCCCTCTCCAGGCAACCCTGAAAGACCTTCCTGTGAGATAGGATTCCAACCAGAGAAGTGGAGTACCTTTGATGCCCAGTGATGAGAAGGTGGACAGAAGGATCTGATGATTCACTGTGTCAAAGGCAGCAGATAGATCGAGCAGAATGAGAACTGATGATTTGGAATTAGCCTTTGCAATCCGCAAGGATTCAGTGACCGACAGTAGTGCAGTCTCGGTCGAGTGGCCACTCTTGAAACCAGATTGATTGACGTCCAATTGGTTGCTTTGTGAGAGGAAAGATGACACCTGGTTGAAAACAACTCGTTCAAGTGTTTTTGCTATGAATGGTAGGAGAGAAACAGGTCTGTGGCTGTCTACAAGAGACGTGTTTAATATGTGTTTTTTAAGCACTGGGGTTACTCGAGCCTGCTTGAATGTGTTAGGGAAAGTGCCAGTGTGGAGAGATGTGTTGATAATGTGTGTAAGTGCTTGTAAAGTGTAGGAGCGATGTCTTGTAGAAGGTGTGAGGGGATGGGATCTAGAGGGCAGGTGGTGGGATGACTGGAGAGAAGAAGTTTAGATACTTCTGTCTCAGTGAGGGGGGAGAATGAAGAAAGGAGGTGTGTGGCTGTGTGTATGGTTGTTCTGAGTTCCTGTGTGTGTGGAGCGAGAACTGACTGCTGATGGTAGATGATTTGTCAGTGAAAAAATTAGCAAAATTATCAGCAGTTAGGGAGGAGGTGGGTGGTGGTGGAGGGGGACAGAGGAGAGAGTTGAATGTTTTGAAAAGTGTGCGTGTGTTTGAAGCGCTGTTGATTTTGTTGTGGAAATAGGAAGATTTAGCAGCATGAATTTCAGCAGAAAAGGATGAGAGCAGAGATTGATAGCTACTTAGGTCAGATTGGTCTTTTAATTTGTGCCACTTCCTCTCTGCAGCCCTGAGTTTGGTCCGATGTTCACAAAGAACATCAGATAACCAGGGATTAGAGGGAGTAGCACGTGCAGGCCTGGATGACAGAGGACAGATACTATCTAGAGATGAAGTTAAGGTGGAACATAAAGTGTCAGTTGCTGTATTCACAAGGAAGAAACTTAAGTGCCTACCGGTGGCGTTGCTCGGTGGAGTCGCGCAGGTAGAGTCCCAGGTCTTTACCCGAGTCGGTCTTCACACGAGGAGGCTGAACGCTCCTGCTGACGCTTCCGCACACACAATAAATATACTGCTTGTTAACACGTGATTGAAAACAGCCAAGCCTTCCTTGAAAATTAGCACTGCAAAGCCTAAAGCCCGTGAATGGGTGAAATCGAAACTGATGCTAGAACAACACATCGCTTAAGTGCGAAAAACAAGCAATAACACCAATAAACTGTTATTCTAAACAAGTACAATTAAAATACAATTATAGTCAAGGTAGAAAATAGGACAAGCACAGATACGAATTTAATCCTTCCTAGCAGCAAATAATAAACGAAGCAACTGACCAGAACAGATATTAAGCAAAACACTTACGCGCTCTTGCCATCACCACTGCCAGCTCTCAATCTTCTAGTTTGTGTTAAATCCATGTGTAAATGTTTGTGATTTGTGGATTGAAAAGCCTTCTGATTGGATGTAGCACAGTGTTTCTTCTGTTTTCCGTGTCAGTGTTGGTGAGAATGTCAATGCTGTTTCATTTGGCTTTAAACTAGTTTAAATCACAAGGTATTTGATTTGTGGTTTGTATGGGATAACTCTGCACCGAACTCAAACGCTTTTCACTTGATCTCAAGGCACTATTTAGTGTCACATTTGCCATTTAATGTTTCTCATATGCAACAGACATGAAAGCGCTTATCAGTTATTGGCATCGGTTCGACGGTTTGCAACTCATATGCACAGCATTATTTTAATGTTATTAAAAAATCTGGTAACATTTTACAGTAAGGTGTCATTTTTTTAACATTAGTTAAATATATTAACTAACATGAACTAACAATGAGCAATACATTTGCTGTAGTATTTATTAATCTTTGCTTAATGTTAGTTATTTAAAATATAAATGTTCATTGTTTGTTCAGGTTAGTTCACAGTGTGTTAACTAATGTTAACAAATGCAACTTTTGATTTTAATAATGTATTAGTAAATGCTGACGTTAACATTAACTAAGACTAATAATTGCTGTAAAAGTATTGTTCATCCTTAGTTCATGTTAGCTAGTAGTTAACTAATGAAACTTATTGTAAAGTGTTACCAAAACTCTGTGTACACTCTATGAAAGAGTACAAAACATACAGGTCTGCACAAGCACAGCTTTCTCCTTTAGTCTGTAGAACACATCCTTTTTTTTCATTTTAACCCTCTGGAGTCTGAGGCTGATTTGGGGCCTGGAGAAGTTTTGACATGCCCTGACATTTGTGCTTTTTTCAGTTGTTCATAAACATATAAATGACACAAGTGTCATTACACTGTATTCAGCACAAACTAGGCTACAATAATATGTGAGGAACATGTATGTACATGTTTGTGTTTTTGAAGGAATAACATTTATGCGTGGTTATTGAAAAAACAAAAAACTTAAGTCACTGAAATAAGGCCAGAAAAAGGATAGTAAATCTGTGTTTACAATACTTTAGGGTATTGGAGGTTGTAGACTAGAGTTTTTGCTTCAGAATTATGTAAAAATTATGCTGACTACTCTTTCATTTATAACAATATGTTGATTTAGTTTTTGTAAGACACTTTTTGCCAAAGAACACCGTATGCATGGAGGCGTGAATCATCGTGAATAATGATGAATAATGGCTCATTCTCACCTGAGAAGACAAAAGAGTTGAATAATAATGAGCTGAAATGACTTGCATATTAATGAGGCATTTCAGTCAGGTAGGCTGTGAAAAAAACCTTTTGTGATGTCTTAAGCTCATCATGGTATATGAAACATACAGAAAAATATTATTACAATATAAAGTAATGGTTCTATATTATACTTTAAAATATGATGTATTTCTGTGATGCAAAGAGTCTGAATATAGGCTCTTAGTTTAAAAGCATGCACATTTGGAGAAATATTGGATTCTCATATGTTTATGTCAATTTTCTATACAGAGGAGTTATATTTATTTAATATTCAATGTCATTACTATGAGCGCTGGTGTTTTCAATTCATACTTGCAGTCGGAGGGCGCTCTCTGTGCATTTTTAGTCCACAAATTAATCTAAAGAAGAAGAGGCTATTCCATGAATGGTGTTT
Organism: Anabarilius grahami; assembly: GCA_003731715.1. NCBI lineage: Eukaryota > Metazoa > Chordata > Actinopteri > Cypriniformes > Xenocyprididae > Anabarilius > Anabarilius grahami. The sequence continues at coordinate 641,661 of RJVU01043297.1, forward strand.
TCAATTCATACTGCAGCCGGAGGGCGCTAAAGAAACAAAAACTCATCTAAAATTCATCTATAGAAGAAAAGTAAACAGGAGCTAACTGCATTTCTTCCAGAGATCGTTAACCATGGCTTTTACACCCAGATAAACACTTTTCAAGATAATAAATACACGATTGAAACTATGTCTGCGTGTATTGACTGAATTTGCCTCTGAATAGCGTTCGCTCCGTGGGCGTGGCTGCATTAGCGGATAATGAGCTGAATCACGGACTTCTGACATAGCTCTCTTTTCATACAGATTACATAAACACAGAATGTTTGTTTT
>RJVU01043297.1:650373-665584 GCA_003731715.1 Anabarilius grahami
AACAAACTCAAGCAAGGTAATGTTTAATTTGTTGTGACTGTAATGTAATTGACAGGCAATATGAAGACATGTGCCACTGTTGGAGCTCATTCAGAAGAGATATGGGGTAAATAACAATCACTGCCTGTTCATGGAAATAAGAAAATATAACAGCAAGCAACAATTACAGGGCCAAGAAGAACATCAGCAGATCTTATACAAGTACATTTAATAGAACAGTGTCTGATATTGCTGATGGTTAAATTGTTTACAGTGGTCTTAATTAAAACTCCTACAAGCAACTTCTAAATGCAAAGACTCCATCATCCATTGCACTGATTACACACACGGCTGAAGCCAATCATACACCCTACATAAGCCATGGACTTCCTCTCTCTCACTGCCGAGTATTGTTTAGCATTTACACTGTTTTAGCGTAGCTACTTTACGGAGCCAGTTCCCTGTTCTAGTCATAGCCTGCGTCCGAAAACCATACTGTAAATTAGTTCAACAGTTCTGTTTAAATCAATATTGAATTTAAAATCGAAATTTGTCGTCTAAAGGTAAAACTGAATACTGTCTCTTTAAAATCATTAGCTGTAGTGCAGTTGCATGTGAGTCTGCAACTTCGAACCATAAAAGTATTATGTTTTGATAAAATTAAAATGTTTTAAAAAACCTATAAAACGATAAACTATTCCATGTTTGACTAAGTTATTAAAAGAGTTTCCTTTTTATATTGTCTATCCGGTCAAGGTTTAGAAGGATTTTAAGAAGTAATTAATAAGTTACTTACTGAGTAATTAAATTACTTTTTAGACAGAGTAATTAGAAGGAATTAGATATTACAGAGGAATTAGATTAGTAATGAAGAAACTTACCACTGGTCCAATGTTGCCAATCCAATAAATGTTCTGAAAAGAATTGGAAAAAAAGAAGAAAAGTTATTCAGAAATGTTAAAACTGAAACCAACTGCATTCTAGTCTGTATTAGTCAAGGTGTTTCCATTACCATATATGTTGTCAGCTTAAGCATTATCAGTGTAAGATGTGCATGTAAACACAATTGCAGTGCAAGTGTGATCAATTTGAATATAGCATAAATGCAGTTTTTATAACATGTGCTGTAGTTATGTTTGTAAAGGGAACTGCAGACCAGGTTACAGATAACATATAGGCTTTATTAAGAATTTATGAAAAACATGATCACTTAGTCTTTGCTTTCTTTTCCCCTCATTTTTAAAGGTTTAACTGCAAATGACAGACAAGCTACTCTTCATGATTACACAGAAACCAGCCGCAGACTGAAGAACAAATTAAAACGTGACTACAAGCGGATATTCATTGGTAATTCACAGACGGGTCAAAAGAAAAACTTGAACAATATTTACACTGATTTATATGTGGTGGAGAATGAGACTGGAGGACGAGAAAATAACCACGAGGTGATACAGATTGATTTGAATCAAAAACAAAGTGATGCCAAGGACACACCAATCCAGTGCAATAATATTTTTAAAGTCCATGAGGATCAACAAAACAAAAAGGTACTGACGTTGGGGATCGCAGGGGTAGGAAAAACTGTGTCTGTCAATAAATTCATCCTTGACTGGGTTGAAGGAAAAGAAAATCAGGATATAGCCTTCATTTTTCCTCTCCCATTCCGTCAGCTAAACCTGATTACAGAGAACTGCAGTCTCATGGAACTGCTTAATAAACACTTCTTTAATGATCCTAAAGAACTGCCCTCTCTTCCTGAAGATGATGGTAAGGTCTTGTTCATTTTTGATGGGCTGGATGAATGTCGCTTCACTCTGAACTTTAAAGAGGGTGACAGAATTACAGATGTTCACAAGAAAACAACAGTGAGTAAGATAATAACAAACCTTATCAAGACAGACCTTCTTCCCTCTGCTCTCATCTGGATCACATCCAGACCAGCAGCAGCCAGCCTTATACCCCGAAAATTAATTGATCAAATGACTGAAGTGCGCGGATTTAACAATGAGCAGAAAGAGCAATACTTCATGAAAAACAGCAGTTCTGAGGTTTCTGAAAACATCATCCGTCACATCAAGAAATCCAGGAGTCTGTACATCCTGTGCCACATCCCCGTCTTCTGCTGGATCTCTCTCACTGTTCTTCAGCCTCTACTGGCTCGAGAGAGCAATGAAAAAACACCTACAACTCTCACAGAGATGTACACAAGCTTCTTAATTTCTCAGCAACAACAAATGGAAGAAAAATACTGTGATGATCCTGATGCCAATGCAATGCATTTTGATCAGATTATTCTGAAGCTTGGGAAGCTGGCTTTTCAGCAGCTGGAGAAAGGAAACCTGATTTTCTACAAAGAAGATCTTGAGGAATGTGGACTAGATGTCAGTGAAGGGTCTGTGTACTCTGGGTTATGCACTCGAATGTTTCAGGAGGAAAAAGCTGTTTCAGCAAGAAATGTTTACAGCTTCGTACATCTCAGCATCCAGGAGTTCCTTGCTGCTCTTTATGTGTTTCTGATTAACAGAGGCAAGAATGAAAACCCATTTCTTGAATCCTGGAAAGAAAAATTAACATGGAAATTCTCAAAAAAGCCACTGTTTAAACTTCATAAGGCTGCAGTGAACAAGGCTTTAGAAAGCAAGAATGGACACCTGGATCTTTTCCTTCGGTTCCTCCTGGGTCTCTCACTGGAGTCCAACCAGAGTGACCTGAAGGAACTACTGCCAGGACTGGAACTGAAAACAGAGGGTGTTAAAGACACTGCTGACTATATCAAAAAGAAGATACAGAAGGAGGAATCCGTAGAGAGGACCATCAATCTCTTCTACTGTCTGAGTGAACTAAAAGATGACTTTGTGGAGGAAATCCAGGAGAATCTGAGCTCAGGAAATCTTTCAGCACAGAATCTCTCCTCTGCTCAGTGGTCTGGTCTGGCGTTTGTGCTCCTCATGTCAGAAGAGACTCAAGAGACCTTTGAACTGCAGAAATACAGAGGATCTGATGAAGCACTGATGAGACTGCTCCCAGTGATCAAAAACACAAGAAAAGCACTGTAAGAATCTTTTTACAATAATTTACATACACTGTTAGTCACATTAATTGGGCCTTAATCTTACACAGGTGATTTGATGGTCAAGACTGTTGAAAATGAATAAATGCAAAGGCATCAATGTATGTGATAATATTAAATTAAGGGTGTAATGATACACTCAACTCACAATTTTAATACATGTTGTGATACTGGGTTCATGAGACAATATGTTTCATGATGTTTTGAACAAAATTAAAAAAGGAAACTGAAATCCAAATAACAGATTTATTTCCAAAACATTAACAATTTTCAACAACTTTATTGTACATACAACATACAGTTTTTCAAGATTGTTAATTTAGATACAGAAGGTTAAATTCAATTGACTAGGTGATTCACTGAACAATAATAAAGCAACAAGCCCCGAGAAGCTGAGGTTTAAAGTGAATTTATAACAGCTAAAGAGCATTGTAAAACCCCTTAGCTGTTATAAATTCACTGTAAACCACGGCTTATGCTTTTATAAAACGGTAACCACATAATGCAAATATTAAAGCCAAAAAAATTATCAATGCAATTTTCATGAAGTAAAATAGCTATATTGAAACTTGTTGTGAACACGGAACGAGACACAAATGACAAATGCTTTGACTAGTGCTATCAGTGTCAGCAGGGCACGGGTGAATGAACAATATCAATTGAGAACATACAGTTTACATTACTAAGTGGTTGCTAAGGTTGTTGTGCAGTGATACACAGAACCGTTGGGTAAAACGGTCAGAGCCGTGTTTTATCGTGTTTTTATCAGAATCAAGGACTGGAACTAACCATTTTATGAAACTGCATTTTAACATGAAATTAGAATTAGGATAGCTGAAACCTAAGAGAGAACCTATTAAAGCAGTAAAACAATGGTGACACCAGAATAAACATATTCATGATTCTGAACCTGAAAATACAGAATTATACATATAAATAATGTAAGCCCTGTTTTACAGGTGAAATCAGACATTTGGCATTATTAGGACTGACAAATATTGCCCCATTTCATTATAATCAGATTCAACATTAACGTAGTTAAATGTAGTGCTGTTACTGAAACTATGTTAGAATAACTTTCATTTATTCTAACACAGTACACTCAAGCTTAATGCAGGCATTCGCTGAACCTCTTTTACACAGACAAGCCACCCATGAAGATTATACACTTACATGATAAGTATAAACAATTTAAAAAGCTTTGAATCTTCATTCTATCAAAACTAAAAACACGATGCTTTCACTTTGAGGAGTGCCACTTTATAAGATGTTTGCACTTTCGCTTTTAAGAGAGCCGCTCCAGTGCGCATGCTCTTCAGATGATGAGTTAATTACAAGGCGTGTCAAAATGATTATTCACAAACTTTATTTGTTCATCCAAAAAATAAAATGTAATTTAATTCTTAATTTACTCACTTCATGTCATTTTCATGTGTCATGCACATACATACATTTGAACACATCTGTTTTAAATCTGTTCATCATATAAAATCATGTCTCCTCAGAAGACTTGGATTTGGATTAGACCGTTCGATTGATTATTTTTCAAAGCCTTTATGACCTTTATTTTTAAGATCTTTTAAGTTTTAGGGGAAATTACTTTAAAGGAGCGATAGAAATCTCTCAGATTTCATAAAAATATCTACATCTGATTGGAAAATGAATGAAAATCATAGGGTAGGGACACACCAAACCAACAACACCAAAGAACTAGCATTGTTAAAAGCCAACTGTGTTGTTGCCTCGCATCAACTGAACTGCGTGTGAAACACACTGAGAGAACTACAGCCGACTGTCAGCCAGCATGTGCATTCTGCACCTGTATGTAAGGAAGCCGTTGTCTATTTTTTCACATATATATATTCTTCTATATTCATAATTCAGAAATTGAGACCGGCACTGCAGGCTGCAGATACACAAACGTAAACAAACCAGTGCTTGCTTGTGTCTTGGGCTTTATATATTTATTTATATGTTACTTTATTTATATATTATACTTTATAAATACAGCAAACTCAATCTTGGATAAAACTAACTATATCATGAGTAGTATTGTTTACAACATTGCTTATCATCACATTTTTGTATTGTGATATCTTGATATAATGATGTATCGTTACACCCCTATATTAAAAAGCTTTCCTGTAGCTCAGTGGTTAGAGCATGGCACTAGCAATGCCAAGGTCATGGGTTCGATCCCAGGGATTGCACATACTCAAGATACAAATGTATAGTATAATGCAATGTAAGTCGCTTTGGATAAAAGCGTCTGCCAAATGCATAAATGTAAATGTAAATCAGATAAGCTGGGTCAGGCATCAAACCTGAGTTTTACCCATTTTATTATTCTTAATTTTTTCATAAATTAAAGAAACCTAAAATACAAATTATTTTATAAAGAGACATTTTAGCTCTGCTTGCATCACTTCAGGCAAAAGGTTTTCCAAATTATCTGTGCTCCAGATCAAAAACCCTACCCAATAAGCATTAATATTGCATTACTATTGTTTTGTTCTTTGCACAGGCTGCAGTGCTGTAATCTCACTTTTCATTGTTGTAAGAGTTTGTCTTCAGCTCTACAATCCTCAATCTCTTTCCTGAGAGAGCTGGACCTGAGTAACAATGACCTGCAGGATTCAGGAGTGAAGCTTCTTTCTGATGTGCTGAAGAGTCCAAACTGTCAGCTGGAGATACTGAGGTAGATGGTTTTAAAATAATAAGCAAAATACTATCACAATAAATGATTTTGTAACAGAATGTGGCATCTGCTCTTAATAGAATTCCAGAACAAAACAACATTTGCTGGAATGAGATTTTTGGATCTCATCCAAAATGTATTTCTGGATGTCCATATTTTCGTTGAGAAGTATGACCAGTATGAACCGCAAAAGTCCTATTTTCAGTGTTTCAGAATGGCTCGATTCACAGTAAATTAGTGGGCTCAAACTCCCCTCCTGGAGGGCCACTGACCTGCAGAGTTTAACTCCAGCCTGCTCCAAAACACCTCCCTAAATCTAGTAATCCTGTAGACTTTGATTAGCGGGATCAGATGTGTTTAATTAGGGTGGAGCTATACACCCTAATTCAAAACAACAAAACTGATTTTTTAATTAGTTACTGAAAATTAATATTTAAGTTTTTTACACAGTTACAAATAAATGATACCTGATGAACTGCTGAGAATAGGTATAAATTGTCAAGTCATGTGGACTGTTGCTGTGTGTGTCTGTAGGCTGTCTGGATGTATGGTGACAGAGGAAGGCTGTGGTTATGTGTCTTCAGCTCTGAGTTCAAACCCCTCACACCTGAGAGAGTTGGATCTGAGCTACAATCTCCCGGGAGATTCAGGAGTCAAGCTGCTTAATGAAAAACTGGAGGATCCAAACTGCACACTGGACAAACTAAAGTAAGAGTGAAGCAGTAAGAGTTTTGATAAAACAACTCCAAAAAACAGCATTAAGTAGTTCCAGGATCTGATCAGCTTCACACTGAGGCTTATTTATTCTTAACACAATAGTAACTTTCATCTTTGTTGAAACAATAAACAGTGCATTATTATGATTCAGGCAGCATTAAGGGTCATAAGTCAGATTGGAACCATAACAGTCAAAATATTTAATCCAGTTGTATCTGGTTGAAGATCAGATTCATCACGCCAGTATGAAAATGGTTTTGTTGAGGATCTGTGCCACAGGCTGTCATGTCGATGAGGCTCTCACAGTGGATAGTTGACACAATCAAGCTGACATTTCAAGAAAGCATTGTTGTCGTGTCTAGGCGCAGATCCTCCATCTGATCTGGATACGGCTGTGTGTGTGTGTGTGTGTAATCATCATCTTTGAAGAAATTCTCTGGTTAAATGTTACAAAAGAATTAGAAATGTTACATTAAGAATTAGGCCAGATTTACTATACAGGGCAAATTAGCATGAGAGTGCAATTCCAAAAAAAAAAAAAAAAGCATCAATGTGAGTGAAACATTCTTTGGGTGATATACTGATGACATGCAAATAAAAGAACCCAGACGCAGCCAGATAATTTCCATAGTAACCAACGTAATCTACCAAGAGCAGTGCAAATTAGCGTCTGGTTTAAGACATGTTTTTTTGGGGGGTAGTAAATAATAGCACAATACCAGTAAATTGACAAGCGCAAACCTTAGTTATCTTTATTTAAATCTTTATTTACTCTTTCCATAAATTTTGCGCCTGATAGGGAAACACCCACAAATGCTTATGCAATAAGTTCAGCCACAAAAATAACTGTGTCCATGCCTTTTTAGCGCTAATTTCTCACTGCCTGTCTGCCTGACAGTTTTTAATGTCAAAAGTGGGTTTGTGCTGCCGCAAGCAAGTGATCACTGTAACACTGCTGGATCTCATGCTGTAGTGTCACAGAGTTAGTAGTGCAAAATCTGAATGTATTAATGACAGAACACATGAATGATCAGTGATTAAACTTAAAATGACCACTGAATCAGGCCACTTTATGATAGTGATTGTTACCATTAATATGATAATCAAATAAAATGTAATTACTTATTTTATTTTGCTTTCTTTGCTACAAAGTGTTCAGCAAACACTGTTATTATAAGCCAACAGAAAACAGACATTGGAAGTGCCCAATTAATGGAAACACTGATCACCATAATGGTTAAATTAAATTATATTCAATTTAACAGATAAAGTTTGAAGACAAACTTTGATATTGCTTTGACAAAGCCTTATCTAAAAGTTTAATATATAAAAGCATTGAGCAAAAGTATGAACGTCAGACAGGCAAATCTCGTGGTCTATCCAACTGCTTTGCTTCTGAAATGATTCTGGTGTGATTTGATACCGCGCAGAGGATGGAACAAAACCTTGCTGGAGCCGTAACGCAGTGCAGATGCGTGCAGTGTAAACAAGGCTTCAGAATGCCGCAAGCGCACCAAAGAACCAACCAATCAGCTTCGGCCTTTCCATAACAACATCGAAAGCTCAGCCGAACAGCTGATCATAGCTGTACAGGGGGTGGTTTTTATTTCTCATCTTCATAAATATATCTAGTAGTAAAGCTAATGTAAGGGCTAGAAATCAATTAATCATTTGCTGATACTTCCTCGTCGTCCTCTTGGAGTGCGCAGTAAGAGGCGGCAAGATGGCGGTCCAGGCAAGCAGCACTTTTTAAGCTCTTGTTCATTTGCCCTGAAATTTACTTGAAAACTAAAGGTGATTGAGTAAATAAGTTTACACGCATTTCAATAAGCAACTGACACATTTAACACCACAGTTTTAAACTATATTCGAAGTCTTAACCGAACATGCTGAGTGGGAAGCCTGAACCTAGATTAGCCGCTACCTCTGGCCAAACAAACATGAACCATGCTTACCCGATGCCTATGGATGTTACAGCCAGTACTGGGACCAAAAGAAAAAGTTCCCCTGCTACTCCAACTAAAAGTACTGCGCCACCTTCGAAAGTTTAATCCTCACAGGATTCTTCTGAAGCTTCAAACGCATCTCTTGTTGATGCTATAGAAAAGCTAACTTCCAAAATTGACACTTTTGGCGTTCAGCTAAGAGAAAACTCGGCCATGGTAACTAATATCACCAGACTAGTAGAGCTGAATGCTACTGAAATCAAAAAGTGTAAAGTCAAGGTACAAGACATGGAAAAAGAAATGCCTCATCTCGTGAAGGAAAACGAGGAGTTGAAAGAAAGATTCACAGAGTTGGAGCGTTACAAGAGGCGCTGGAATCTTAAAATACATGGTCTGAAAGAAAGAGTTGACGAAAATACCCAAGACATGCGGTGACATATTTATATGAATTAGATTTGGTACATTATTAATGGTCAAAATGACATTGTACTTCAACAAAAATAGTTTACAGCTCCCTTTATCAGTCCATTCAAATGATACATATACAATATGGTGTGATAAACCAAAAATAAATAAATAAACTAACGTTAAACAAAGGGCGCAGCTTGCACAATCTACTCTTCCTTGATTGTCTCATTAAGGTGACACAGAAGTGCATTCCAAAAAAAGAGTTTTTTTGACCCCTACACCCTTCATCCCTTCGAAGCTCTCACTCCGGAGGGTAAACCCTTTGAAAGGATCAGGGCATAGGGATGAGACCTTCTGAATGGAACGCAGGGGTTGTCAAGAGCATCCTATCCATGTTATCGCAGCAATGGGAGACGTCGATGGAATCGACTGTTGATACTGTTTACCGCATCGGGAGAAAAGAAGGTGGCAGAGATAGCCAAACTATCATCCAAACTATCATTTCACCATGCGATTCCACCGGAATTCCTTCTGGAAAGACTTGGGGATTCACTTCAAAAAAGACTTTTGCAAAGCTGACAGAGAGGCTCGTGCAGCTGCATGGCCAAAGATGGAGTAAGCCAGGGTGGCAGGACAGAACATTTACTACAGAGGATACATCATTTTGTCCAATCTGTAGTCACATTTTCAAAACTGTACACACATTTAGCAGAACATCCATCTGTTGTGATCATATCATTAACACATTTCATGTAATTTTCACACAAAATACAGTCAATTAACACATTTCTAAAACACTTAAATTTTCTTTTCATACAAGCTTACCCCACACCAAAATCATGGATCTTTCTCATCTTATTTACAAATCCTAAAAGTATTGAAAAATATATAAAACAAATACTGAAACAATGTGNGGGGGGGGACTTGAGCCCCTGCCCCTTTGATCACGAAAGTGAAAGTGCCCATTTCTCAAAATGGGAAAAGGGCAACAGAAACAACACCCCCTCCCCCTTACGCGATTGCGCCCCTGCCCTGGCGGAGGTCTGTGCATGCCACTTGTAATGAGGCGGGACATGACATGGGATCCATGTGCAAGCTTTATTTAAACAGAGTTCGTTGTCAGACAGGCAATAATAATAATAATTAATAATTAATTACATTTATATAGCGCTTTTCTGGGTACTCAAAGCGCTTTACATATTGAAGGGGGAATCTCCTCAACCACCACCAATGTGCAGCATCCACCTGGATGATGCGACGGCAGCCATATTGCGCCAGAACGCCCACCACACACCAGCTTATTAATGGAGAGGAGACAGAGTGATGAAGCCAATCAGTATATGGGGATGATTAGGAGGCCATGATGGTCAGAGGCCAATGGGCAAATCTGGACAGGATGTCGGGGTTACACCCCTACTCTTTTCAAAGGACATCCTGGGATTTTTAACGACCACAGAGAGTCAGGACCTCGGTTTAACGTCTCATCCGAAGGACGGTGCTTTTTGACAGTATAGTGTCCCCATCACTATACTGGGGCATTAGGACCCACACAGACCACAGGGTGAGCACCCCCTGCTGGGCTCACTAACACTTCTTCCAGCAGCAACCTAGTTTTTCCCAGGAGGTCTCCCATCCAGGTACTAACCAGGCTCAGCCCTGCTTAGCTTCAGTGGGCAACCAGTCTTGGGCTACAGGGTGATATGGGTGCTGGCAATGGTAGAACAACAGCAGACAGGTATGGCAGAGAGCAGGCAGAATCGTGGTTGAAGAACAGGCAATGGGTCAGGGCAGGCAGATAACATTCATAAATCCAAAACAGAGCAGCAGAGAATCGTACACGTGCAGACAAGATAACTCACGCTCAGAATTGCAACCGTAGTAAACAAGACCTCGCAATGGGTGTGAGGATGTGAGTGGCTTAAATAGTCCAGATAATGTGCTGCAGCCGGGTGTGGTGATTAGCGATTGGTGGAGTGAGTGCAGGTGATTGCCAGGGAGGATGATGGGAAATTAAGTCTGGGAATGACTGGAAATGTGACACCACTGTTTTCTAATGCAGGTGTTTTTCATTGCTCAATGTAAAATGTAATTTTTACTGTAAATATTTGGTAGTCCCCAATAATTAGATATGGCCAAATATTTAAACCTATTCCCAACATTTAAAATTCTTGCACTGCTCTGCTGCCCTTCATTACAGCACTCTGCGTGTTGTTAGGATGACAAAAAGGTTTAATAGTAAAATTTTTTGTCTGGTCTGCTTCAGCGTCTAAGAGCGCTCGTCAATGTCCAGATGATTGAGATGGCCAATCAAATCAAAGTAGGCGGGGTTTATGTTCTCTTTTTACTCATGCACAGTCTTCACAGCACAGACGGGTGCGTCAATAGATCTCAAAATGTGTCCCTGCTCTTGATATACAACCATTAATGGACATCTTTGATTTTAATTAGGAAAAAACTATATGAGGCTGGATTGTGGCTTGTTAGCAATTGTAAAAAACTGTAAATCAGTGTTTTAACTGTGCTGTGCTGTTAACAGACATCAAAAGTGGAAAAAGCTGGTAAAAACTCACATGTGCACACAAACTGACAACCAATCACTCCTTTCAGATGTCATTAGAAACTGTAATCAATAATTAGATTCATCGCCTACAGTCACTGCACTGCTGTGTATCTGTGGATCAACATGTGCCCAAAAAGATGGAAATATCTGAAATCATTGTGGGACATTTTATGGTCTCCATGAGGAAACCAGCTGATATATCACACAGCATCATGATTATTGAAAATGTAAAACAGCAGAAAGTTTCCTGTGATGGTAGATTTATGGTAGAGTTAGTGTAAGAGGAGAGAATATACAGTTTGTACAGTATAAAAACCATTACGTCTATGATTGATTGTCTGTGTGTGTTTTCCAGTGTGGATAATGGAGGAGAGAACTGGATTACACCAGGACTACGGAAATGTACGTCTAAACACACACACACACACACACACACACAGGTTTGTTTTGCTATCTTAGTGGGGACTCTCCATAGGCGTAATGGTTTTTATACTGTACAAACTGTATATTCTCTCCCCCTACACTACCCCTATCCCTAAACCTAACCATCACAGGAAACATTCTGCATTTTTACATTTTCAAAAAAACATCATTTAGTATGTTTATTAATCCATTTCCCTCGTGGGGACCGCTGGCTGGTCCCCACAATGTAGGTGAACTCAGGTTTTTATTACATCCTGGGGCCATTTGGTCGATGTAATATAAACAAGAACACACACACACACACACATACACTCACACAGACTCTCATACAGACACACACATATTACAGAAATATTATAATCCTATTTTATCTGTTTGGTAACCATGGCAACTTCAGTCAGAATCTCATTTAGAACAAACTCTGTTATAGAAATGACATTTCTTAAATGTATTATTATTATTATTGGTTGCTTGGCAACTCAAGATTTCCTAATAACTACAGATGAGATTCTGTAAGATAAGAGAACAATCCTGAATCAAGTTTCAGTTTTTTTCAATTGCTAACAAGCGTTTACCAATACTTAAAGAACTTTTTCTAAACCCTTAATACAGCAACACACCTGCAATCAGTTTCCTTTTCCTTTTTTGTTCCTTTGTGTTGAATGTGTGCATTCTTGACAACAGAAGTGAATGAGGCTTTACTTTATAGAATGTACAGTAGAAAAAAGAGAAGAAGAAGAAAGTAGCAGAATTGATCAGGGCAGACACTGGTCACATGGTGAACTTCAGTTAAAATCTCTTTCTAGGGTGTGTGGTGTTGATGGAGCCCATAGAGGGTGGGATGGTGTCCCCTTTGGTAGCTAGTGCCCTACACAGACCACATATTCTGCATATATGGAACAGTGGTAGTGGAATCATTGTAGTAAAATCATTAAGTGAAGCTTTTACTGAAATGAAACATGAAACTGCTGCCATTGATCAACAACAAATCCAACATGCATGGCCTTTGGTTACTGTTGAAGCTTTTCTTCTCACCACAGAATAAAAAGTATAAAAGGTAATTGTGACTATCTCACAATTCTGTTTATTTATTTATTTTGCAATTATAAGTTAATATCTCACAATTTTGACTATTTCCTCAGAATTGTGAGATATACAATTCTATAGGAATTGGGAGAGAAAAAAGCCAGAATTGTGAGATAAAAAGTCATGATTAAATTTTTTTATGTTCTATTCATGGCAGAAATAAGCTTTCATAGGTTCATCATGTGTAAAGGGGAAAACCACAGAGATGCACAATCCAGCACACATTCTTCCTCCTCTCCCATACCTCTTCTTCTCCCTTGTCCTGATCCAACTTCTCCTCTCCTCCTTCATCTATTCCTCTTCCTTACCCAGATATTATTTCTCTCTGCTACTCTGTGTTGTTCTTCATCCACACTGAACAAATCCAATTCAAAGAGTCCTATTTCACTATTTCCATGTAATGAAAACAAATTTAACACCTGACTGTGCCTCCAACTGAGACTGGAATCTATTTCTCAATATTTCAGTGTTCTGCTAATTAAAAAAGTTTATCAATTGTTTCAGTATTTGTTTTATATATATTTTCAATATTTTTGAGCTGATGTTGTTGCAAAAGTATATTTAATGTTTGTAACATTCAGTCTTCATTTCTGACTTGCTGTGTTTAAGCATTTGTAAATAAGATCAGAAAGATCCGTGATTTTGGTAAGAAAAAAAGTATGTTAGCAATAGAAATAAACTGTAATATTTGCTTCTGTAATACAAATTTGTGAAAAATACTAAATTAACTGGTCAGATCTGAACTGAAGATAGAAAGTTTCTGTAATAAATGATACAATGATGTGTTTCATCTCCATCAGATTCCCTTCGGCTCACTCTGGATCTGAACACAGTGAATAAGTTCCTCCGTCTGTCTGAGAGGAACACAGTGATTACTAACACTAACACACCGCAGCCGTATCTTGATCATCCAGACAGATTTGATGATGTGTGGCAGGTGTTGTGTAGAGAGAGTGTGTGTGATCGACGCTGTTTCTGGGAGATTGAGAGGAGTGGAGAACGTGTGGATATATCAGTGTCATATAAGAGCATCAGCAGGAAGGGACAGGGTGATGAGTGTGTGTTTGGACGTAATGATCAGTCCTGGAGTTTGTTCTGCTCTTCCTCCAGATACTCATTCAGACACAATAACATAAAGACTGATCTCCCTGTAAAGCCCATCAGCAGTAGAATAGAAGTGGATGAAGATGATTTAGAGACTGATCTCCCTGTAAAGCCCATCAGCAGTAGAATAGGAGTGTATGTGGATCACAGTGCAGGAACTCTGTCCTTCTACAGCATCTCTGGAGACACAATGAGCCTCATCCACACAGTCCAGACCACATTCACTCAACCTCTCTATCCTGGGTTTATTGTTGGTTATAAACCACTCTATCCTGGGTTTGGGGTTTATCTTGGATCATCAGTGAAACTGTGTTGATGAATCAGACTGTAGAGAGATTCTACCCATAATGCTTTGAGCTCATGATGAATCAGTGACTGTCACACTTGTCTAGATGATCGAAGATAAGAGTGTTGACGCAGAAAGACGATGAACACTTTTATTACAGTATTTTTCAACACGTCTCAAAAGCAACATTTGTCTCAAGTCACAAACACCTTTGCCATAATATTGTGTTTTTGGATTTATCATAAACACACAGCTATTCAGAACCTAAAGCGCTTCTTTCATGAGCTCCTGTGATCATTTGGGGTGTCACACATACGGCGCGTGGGATGATTTGAACTATAATAATAATAAAATATAGAGATGCATCAGTGCACTGGTCTTAAATCCAAACGTTTTTCAGTTTTTTTTTGGTCAATCATTATTCCGGGCTGGCAAACAAGGTGCTGTAATAATTTCCTAAAATGTAATTTGTGTGGAAATATTTAAGATGTCTGTAAACAGGAAGTTAACACAGGCGAACAGACACAAAGAGGAGAACAGACGCGCCACAGAGAAAATTCTGCACCATACATTCACTGTTCGCCAAATATAGGAAGAATAATATATTCTATGTACTATCATTCTGAACTGAAACTAGTCT
Source organism: Anabarilius grahami (assembly GCA_003731715.1). Taxonomy (NCBI): domain Eukaryota; kingdom Metazoa; phylum Chordata; class Actinopteri; order Cypriniformes; family Xenocyprididae; genus Anabarilius; species Anabarilius grahami. The sequence goes on from RJVU01043297.1 coordinate 665,291, forward strand.
GTGGAAACAGATTCCTTTAAATATACATCTGAATTTATAGAAGAAAAACAGCTTATAAATGATTTTAGAAGACTTTTATTTTGAAACTCATCATCAGACAGTCCTGACTCTGTGTGAGTGACACTCTGAGGTGATGAACTATCATTATGAACTGAAACTAGTCTGTGGAAACAGATTCCTTTAAACATTCATCTGAATTTATAGAAGAAAAACAGCTTATAAATGATTTTAGAAGGCTTTTATTTTGAAACTCATCATCAGACAGTCCTGACTCTGTGTGAGTGACACTCTGAG
>RJVU01043297.1:668285-686392 GCA_003731715.1 Anabarilius grahami
GAGGAGGAGGAGGAGGAGGAGGAGGAGGGCAAGAAAGAGGAGGAGGAGGAGGAGGAGGAGGAGGGCAAGAAAGAGGAGGAGGAGGAGGAGGAGGGCAAAGAAGAGGATGAGGAGGAGGGAAAGAAAGAGGAGGAGGAAGAAAAACAAAAAATTGCAAAGACCAAAGAAGAGTAGTAATTTCTGATAAATTTTGAGCTACTATGAACATGTTTTCGTTCGTCAAAAGACAGTGACGGAGAAATATTTACATTTGTTTTGAGATTAAAAATTCACTTCTCCCTGAGAACTATATGTTTTGAACAATGTGTTTTCTGTTTTTTGGTGTATTGTTTCCTGACTACTTGATAGTGTATATCATTTTGATCACTTTGTTTATGAACTCAGGTAAAACTGTTTTGAGGTGAAAGTTTCATTTTCCAAGAGGAGTCGGAGGTTTTGTAAATAGTGTTTGAAGATGAGGTTTTGTGTTTAATGGTTTCAGAAATTGTGTTTTAGCAATTGAGAAAAACTGTAATAATAATAATAATACAATAAAATAAGATGGGGTCTCTTCATTCCAGCACATTTCTGGGCCTACATTCCAATGATGGAAAGAAAATTACAAATAAAGTCTCTTTTGAATACAGAAAAAAAAGATGATCAGTTGTCTCTATATCAACTCGACAGAAAATACAGGCATTTTCTTCAAAATTAAACCGTTGTCTTAAAAACTAACTTGATGGATATATACAACTGAATATTTTAAAATGAGTTTCTTTAGCTTTAGGAGCAACTGGAAAGCTAATACACTGTGTTCGCAATTTTTTTACAGATGATTCATCATAAACTTGCAAAACACCGTTATGGTACAGAAGCGTCGGATATAATATGGAATTGAAACAATTGAAACAATAAGTTTGTTGGGAAGCATTGCCCTGAGGTCATTACCATTGAAAAAAAGGGATGGGAGTTCACAAAGTCCATCAGGCATGTTGACAAAGTGTTATGTACCAAATTTATAAAACTTTTTGTAATGGCATTTAAAACACATTCAAATTGTTTGCATTCAAACTGTAAATTATATTTAAAACAAAAATGTTTAAAAGATAACAATCTTCCATTTTCATCCATTAAATGAAGAACTGACCAAATGCCTTTTTTTAAGCCAATCAAGACAATACATCTATTGTTCCATATGGGGATCCTATGTGGCGTAAAGTTGTGCTTGTGTAGTAACTTCCAATATAACAACATCTGCTGGTGAAAGGACGATAGTTTGATTGGTAGTTTGGAAACAGTGAAATCACATCTCGGTAGGAAATCAATTCCACCCAGTTTTTGAAATATACCTCTGGGAATACAAAACCAGAAACTAGTTTAATTTGTTATAAAATGTTTAAGCCATTTGACCTTCAACATTCCATTTATACAATGGAAGTCAAAGGCTTGTAAACAACCCTTTTTCGTAATCTTGTATAAGTTGTACTCTCTTTATGTAGTGCACATGTTTTCTCCAAGTAAAATTGAAATGAATTTAATTAATGGTCTTAATAGCTCTATTAGAAATAGAGAGACAAGATGCAGGATAAATACACCTAGAAAGACTTTCCATTTTCGTTAAATAAATCCTTCCAAAAACAGACAAATCCCTTTGCATCCACGCATCAAGCCTGCCTTTGCATTCATTCCATCTATTCCAAACAGTTTGCTTTTCCATCAAGACCTCGTCCTTAGAAATGTTTATGCCTAAATATTTGACACTCGACTTAATCGGAATATACAGTTTTAAGAGGTGTGACGTCCCCCAGCCTACTAAACCTATTGGTGCAGAATGCGGGGCTCCTAATTGGTTCACACCATTAATTGATTACCAACAGAATAAAAATGGCACTGTATTCCTAGAGGACATACACTCTCTGGGATTCATGTATGTTATGAACCCAGTATGGGTCATATTTGTTGTTGGTTTGTTTTTTCTTTGTTCTGCAGGATGGTGTTGGGGTGAGTGACGTCCTCATTACTGAAGACTTACACCTGTGTGGGGCTGATGCCGGCAAATTTAAGCAGCTCCCTTCAGTTTGATGGCGCTCGCTTCCTCGGGTCGTGCTCGTTCTCCCTTCAGTTGTTTGTTTTGTTTTGGCTTTTCGTTCTTAATTTTATTCTTACTTTAATAAATGTTATTCCTTTTTTTTTACCCTCATACAACGTGTTATCTCCTTCTTTGTCGCGGCTTGCGAGCCGGCCATGACATGTATGATAATAATTTCACATTTGCCAATATTAAGCTTTAAACCTGAAAATTTTGAAAAATAATTAACTATATCAATTACTTTAGGAATTTTGTTAATATCTTTAAAAAAAATAATGTTGTATCGTCAGCCAATTGACTAAGTATAATTTTCTGTCCAAATACATTTAAACTTTCAACATTTGAGTTTTTAATTAGAAGAGCCAACATCTCTGATGCCAGAATAAATAATGAGGGTGAGATGGGGCAGCCTTGTTTAACTCCTCTCTTGACATCAAATCTGGGTGAAGTGCCTGTTGGTAGGGCAACTGAGGTATTTGTATAAAATAATTGAATAACATTACAGAAATTTTCACCAAACCCATACATTTCTAAACATTTAAAAATAAAAGAATGTTCTAACATATCAAAGGCTTTATAGAAATCTAAAAATAAAATAACCCCATCATCCTCTATTTCTTGATTATACTCCAGCAAGTCTAGAACCAATCGAATATTATTATGTATAGATCGGCCTTTAATGAATCCAGTTTGTGTCTCCCCAATAATTTTGGATAAGCTGTGTTTCAAGCGGTTATTATATATGTGGGTTAGTAATTTATAGTCATTGTTTATTAAAGTTATAGGTCGTAAATTGTCCAACAATCTACAGTCTTTTCCTGGTTTTGGAATAAGTGTGATAAGGCCTTGTCTCATTGAACTAGGCAAAACCAAAGTTTTAGTCATTTCCTGAAAAGCTGCAAAAAGAAATGACCTAAATAAGACCCAAAAATGGCGATAAAAATTAGACGTAATGTCGTCTGGGCCAGGTGATTTATCTAATGACAAACACATAACAGCAGAATCAAGTTCTTCAATTATTAATTCTGCATCACATATCATTTTAAATTGTTCATTTATATGAGGGACAAATTGTCTATTTCTTTCAAAGAGAGAATTAGGGTCTAATATTGAGGAGGATGACGAATATAAAACCTGATAAAATTTGGCCAGTTCTTTAGCTATTAATTGTGTATTAGAACACCCTGCCCCATTAATAATTAACATTTTAATAGAGTTTCTTTCTTGACGCTTTTTTTCCAGTCTGCAGAAATAAGCTGAGTTTTTCTCCCCTTTTTCCATCCATTTAGCTCTTGATCTAATATATGCCCCCTTAGCTTTTCTCATATAGATTTCATCCAACTGTGATTGCAAAAGTAACAATCTTGAATATTCATTTAATTAATAATAGAGGTAGCTTTTAAAATGTACGATTTTTTTTGACTGTTTACTATACGAAATGGATAACTGGCGAAGTTTGTATTTAAAGAATTCCCATTTATTCATCCAGGAAACCAGGCTATTATCATTAATAATATTTAAAATAATATCTTTGACCAATTTCACATAACCTTCATTTCCGAGAAGGTTGGAGTTAAACTTCCAATAACCCTTGTTACGGAAAGGTTTATTTTTATGATTTATCATCAATTCAATTGAACAGTGTTGGAGCTGCCGATATATTAGATATAGTTTGATAGGGCAAAAAGCTATGAGAAATTAACCAAAAGTCAATTTGGGACCTGATGCATCTAGCAAGTCTGTCTTAGACAGGGGTTTGATTCACGCCAGGGATCTATTAAACCTTGATTGTTACAAAAGTGTAATAATAATAGTGAATTGTAATGATTCTCATTATATTTAGTTGGTGACCTATCTAACCACTCTTCATACACCCTATTAAAATCACCTCCCAATATAATAAAATCAGTGGCATATTGTGTTTTCATTTCCTTTAATATCAGTGATATTTCTGAAATTAAAAGTTTGTTTTGGGACAAATTATTGTAACCATACACATTTCCTAAGACAATGTAACAATGTTAAATTTTTTGAATGCAAAATAACCAATGTCCATCCAAAGTAGATCTTGACTCAACAAGTTTCCCAGGGAAGTTGTTAAAAGGAAAAGCAACACCTCCTGATCGATTTGTGCCATTGGCAAATAAAATTGGTTCACCCCACTGATTAGACCAAAAAGTACAATCACTGCCACTTGAATGAGTTTCCTGCAAAAGAACACATTGAGCTTGTTTTTCCTTACAAAACAAAAATGTAGCTTTCCTTTTTCTACTGTGTCTTAGACCCCTAACATTTAGTGAAAGAAAAGAAATGCAACTGTTAAGTTTAAACATAGAACAAGAATTACCGTATTAACAAAACAATAAACAATCCCTTTATGGTATAGAATAACGCTGGATATTAGGATTTATTGGAAATCAAAATATAATATGAACTGATACTCTGGCAGATGAGTTTCATATTTAGTTTTTTCAAGTCACAGCCTCTTCATTGTTTCATTGAAGATTTCAGCCCATGTTCTAGACAGTGGTCGATGTACCCCAAAGTAACACAATAATATGCCTTCTTACCGGCGCTTCCTGGATGAGCGGCTAAAGAGCTGCACGAGCACTTCGTCCTCAGCTGACAGATCCTCCGTGAACCTGATTCCACGTTCAGTGCACCGCTGGGAGTTCTTTGTAATCTTCCAGAATTCGTCCCTGTATTGACGCATGGCAAACTGAACAATCATTTGACGGTGTCTTCCACTCTCCTTTTTTCCAATCCAGTGAACAGAGTCAACAACATCTTCCAGCTTCTTTGCCAGATGTGGAGCTACGCTACTCAAAAGTTCAATCACCTCTTTCCGTGCATCCTCGTCAGCATGCTCTTTCATCCCTTTAATGATTCCATCTCCGCTTATATCGTTCGAGCTCTGACGTCTTCATCCTTAACTCCTCATTGGATTTCACAAGAACTGCTGTTTGCTTTTCCAAGATGACATATTTTTGCTTGTACTCCTTAATCTCTGTGATGCGGTTTTGTCTTATTTTGTCTGCGATGTCCTCCAACTTTCGATGTCGTCTGATTTCACCTTTTCTTGCAGAGCTTTGGTTGGAGTAATGTGTGAAGCATCCCGTCTTCTTTTCTTGGTGTTCTCTCGGCCATAAATGTGATCCGTTTCCATGGGTACACTTTGGGCTCTGGTCTGTCTGTTTGCATGTGACATTCACCCAGGACTGAACATGTCTCTGTACACCAGACCTTCAAAGAGACTGTGTGAGATCATACGCTGTTCAGTGCATGTGTAGCACAGAGACGCTGCCGCTCAGGAGTCTGTGGCAGTACGGATACTGATATTACGCAGCGCCTGTGACCCCTTGTTTGCACAGGGAGCGTGCCTTGGAACCATGGAGACATTTGTAAGAGACGCTGCGTAATATCATTGCTCCTGCTGCACCCATGGTACGGCAGAAAAGTTCCTTGATTATTATGCCAGAATGAGAGTATAGTTCCTAGAAATATCGGCCTAGAAAATCGCAACTTTTCATTTTCATGACTTGGGGGTGAGTAAATTATCAGGAAAATTTTATTTGAAAGTGGACTAATCCTTTAACACTAACCGACTTCTGTTCATTTCTTGTTTAAAAAATGAATCCGTCGGATGAGACCACAGAAGAGACGAGAGAGCTCAGATCACACAGCGCACACAAAAATGTACAGTAGTTTCACGAGTTTGTGTGCCCATATAATCTTAGCGTAAGTGTTAAACAGATTTGGCTTGCTGTCTGCTATAGAGGGGCTCAGAGAGGATATTCTACTCGAGCTCCGATTGCCCCCCTGTAACAGACAAAATTGTACAAAAAGGAGGAGAAGGGGAGGAGGAGGGATGCCGAAAGCACTAACAACAGGAAGAGGTAAGATGCTGGTTTTATACCTTGGTATTACTTGGAAGGTTACGAAAATACGTTTATTAACTTCACTTCCTGTAATTGCCCCGCCTGCATTGTTTTCACAATAAAATTCTGAATACGGTATTGTAAAATATCACAGCTAAATCTTGTGAAGGTATAATAATGTAATTCACTGCGAAATATTACAGTTACATCTTGGAAACAATTCACAGTGTGACAAATGTCTTGAAATAAATTATTAGAAAAATAACACACCCGAAGTGGTAATGCATTCATGAAACAAAGTCAATAAAGGCTTAAAATATCATAAAAGGTTTGTATTAGTACCTTAAGGTATGTATTGCTACTCTAAGGCACTAATATGCACATTTTAGTGGTAAATAAGGAAGAAAGATGTCTGTTTAAGGGTACTGCCCCAGTGACAAGCTGTTGTAAAGGTACAGTTTTTGCTCATTTTTTCTGAGTTCGAAACGAACAGTTTCTTTCGGGCAACTCCACTGACAGCACACGTACATCTCTGAGACGTCTCTCTGATGTGTGTGTTCACATCTGGAAGATGTATTTTAGAGTGTTTGCAAAATATGAATTTATTACAAGGTAGGCTACTAGGGGAAAATATAATGAAATAAAAAATAAAGAAGACAGTCAAACGCCGACAAGTCCAGGTATGGCCACGAGGTAAAAGGGACAAACAATCTCGTGATGGTGGTGTTCAAATCCAGGAGCATCTGCCAAGTGCCTGCCCATTCCTGCTAGAAGAACAAAGCAATAGTATCCAGCTGCAGCAGACAGGCTGTTTCTCAATTCCAAGAACGCAGAAAACGGACTTGCGTTCTCGTGGAGTCCGGTCTTGCCAGGCGACCTTGAAAGAACGATCTCGGAAGGACACGAGGACAGAGAACGCATCATTTGAGAATTGAGATGTGCTGCGATCTTGTTGCTCAACTGACCGTCCCAGCATCTTATGTGGCTAATGCACAATAACTACAACATAACATCACAAACAATTGTCATAACCTGTTAAAAAAATTCTTTCATATTATTATAGACATTGTTTTCATATAATTATCTTTTTATTTCACTGCGTGTATTTATGAAAATGAGTAGCCTTTGGCTGTTATGCTTTGTCAATGTTAAGATTATTTTTTATTTGCCAATAAAAATACTGCAGGCTTTCTTCAGGTTATCATTTTATTAGAATTAAGCAAAACAAACGGTTTACTTTCGGTCCGTGTACGTTTTGATAGTTTGTTTTCCAATTTGAAATGAAATACGCAGAAACGAGAAAACGGTCGTTTCCCGTTTTTTCGTTTGTTAAAAAAACGGAAAAACGAGATTTTGACTCGATTTTCGTTTTTTCGGGTCACGGATAGAAAACGGAAACACGACTTCAAAACTCGTTTTCCACATGTGGGCGGTCATTACACGCCCCTTTCAGCCGATTGGTCAATCAAATCTGAGCCAGTGATGTCATCTTCAGTTTGTTCAACAAAATAACAGTCCTCTGCCTTGAAAAGCACACATTAACCACTACATAGCTGTTTTAGTTATGACAAAAATAATAAATGTTAAGCCAAAACGAATTCATTTAAAGCTGAACTGAAACAGAAACCGGCGTTATAACCTAGGCTACCTCTCTAATTTGACACAAATCCAAATGTTTCAATATTCACGATTTGGAGGCTAAACTATATTTATTTATTATTTAAACGCTTTTATTGTAAACAGGCTACTTAAAATGAGCAGTATAACTTTATGTATTTGGTTGAATGTATGTTATTTTGACAGTTAACAGGTTGCGATGTCAAGTTACTAAAACTGATACGAGGCTGAATCCAGCTTCTTATTCGCAGCTTCTTATTCACGCTCAATTTAGGGACAGTGCGGTTTTTCTCTACAGATTTCAATATTACTGTCACAGATCCCTTGTTCCTTGGACTCCAATTCCCATGATCCTCCTGTCTCCACACCTGCACTCACTTCCCTCGTCATCTCCCCATCATCACCGATCATCATCACCTGGACTTCCTCGTCAGCACTCCCTATATATATGGACTCACTCCCTTCACTCCTTGTCTGTTCTTAATGTTATATTGTGTATGTTTGGTGTTCCCTTCTGTTGTTCATTAAAGATACCCAGTGTTATTGTGGAGATCCGTATCAGCCTCGTCTTTACACCAGCTACCCGTAACAATTACAAGGTAACTAGAGACTATACCAGCTCCAGCTCCAGCTTGGATCTAGCCTGTTATGAAGACTTCAGATGAAGGACTCCAGAACATCAAACATGGATGATTATACAAAATGATCATGTTATCATTGCTTTGCATGCACACTTCTTTTGCTTAAAAGAAGTAAATACTACAATTTCTATATCTTACGTCTGTTATCATCTCATAAAAGAAGACTACTGTGTTTTTGTCACATAGAAACATGAATTTGCTGTAAAGCTTCTTTTGAAATATAGTGAAAAGAGCTATACAGGTGAATGTGAATTAAATTACTTTTGAGGGTGCGTTAAAAGTTGCACTGGGGCCTTATTCGCAATGCACTTGAATGTCACTATTCAAATTTTCAGACATTTTTAATGTAGCATTACAAAGCTATGTGGACCCATGAATTTGACAAAATGTGACAATACAGTTACAGGAGAAATTGCATTATTAGCCCAATTGGAGGCGCTATATCTCAGGTGCCTTTGAGGGTGCGTTACAAGTTGCACTGGGGCCTTATTCCCAATGTACTTGACTGTCACCATGAACATTTTCAGACATTTTTACTGTAGCATTATTAAGTTATGGACCTATGAATTTGACAAATGTGACAATACAGTTACAGGAGAAATTGCACTATTGGCCCAATTGGAGGCGCTATATCTCAGCTGCCTTTGAGGGTGCGTTAAAAGTTGCACTGGAGCCTTATTGCCAATGTACTTGACTATCACCATGCACATTTCCAGACATTTTTACTGTAGCATTTTAAAGTTATGGACCCATGAATTTGACAAATGTGACAATACAGTTATAAGGGAAATTACACTATTGGCCCAATTGGAGGTGCTATATCTCAGGTGCCTTTGAGGGTGCGTTAAAAGTTGCACTAGAGCCTTATTCCCAATGTACTTGACTGTCACCATGCACATTTCCAGACATTTTTACTGTAGCATTTTAAAGTTATGGACCCATGAATTTGACAAATGTGACAATACAGTTACAGGAGAAATTGCACTATTGGCCCAATTGGAGGCGCTATATCTCAGCTGCCTTTGAGGGTGCGTTAAAAGTTGCACCGGAGCCTTATTGCCAATGTACTTGACTATCACCATGCACATTTCCAGACATTTTTACTGTAGCATTTTAAAGTTATGGACCCATGAATTTGACAAATGTGACAATACAGTTACAGCAGAAATTACACTATTGGCCCAATTGGAGGCGCTATATCTCAGGTGCCTTTGAGGGTGCGTTAAAAGTTGCACTAGAGCCTTATTCCCAATGTACTTGACTGTCACCATGCACATTTCCAGACATTTTTACTGTAGCATTTTTAAGTTATGGACCCACAAAGGCATCTAGTTTTCTGTTTTTTTTAACAAACGATAAAACGGGAAACGACCGTTTTCTCGTTTCTGCGTATTTCATTTCAAATTGGAAAACAAACTATCAAAACAAACACGGACCGCTTTCACGAGCCGTCACGTATTTGCGAGCATGTAGCTGGAATCTCACGAGAACTTTAAGGCTTACAGGCTTCCGTACGTCGACCGCCGCAGCGTCTTCTGGGATTTTTAACGGTTCGATTCCCTCAAGTTTGCATTCGATGTATCCTCGATATCAAGAACACATCCGGGTACTTTATGCGTCCTCCGTTCTTTAGTATTGAAATGAACTTCGATGGTTGATGATGACCTAAAGCAAGAACACAAGGACGCAAGATCGCTGAAGAACACATATTGAGAAACAGCCACAGTCTCAGAACCGCAGCCGAGGAACGGAAGTGACGGGCGGGGCTTAAGAGTCATATTTGCTTTTGTTAAATATAAGCTGTTTTTACATGGATTTTGATCGGTTCGATGTCTACAACATTTAACAACAATACATTTAAATAAAGTAATTTTTCTGTTCACATAATATGCATAAGATATCATGATTTAAAACAGCCCAATGAATGATACAAACACAGTTTATACTTTAGGGTGACCAAACCTTTCCTGTTTTCACATCCTGTCTTGTCCTTATTTTTTATAAAGTGGTGAAAAGTGGTGAAAATGTCCTGGAAGGCGGAGCATACATTAATATTAATGAGTTTCGCAGACATGCGCGATTGCACGTGCAACTGAGAATATTAGTTCACATTGTATCTCAAGACATTAGTGGATTATTCCATAAAGGTAACTTTATTCTCAGCGTCACGGCTGACTTATGCCTAAACTACAGTTGTTTACTTCTAGGAAACAGTTTATAATGTTTTCATTAGTTTGCATGATTTGTGCAGTCGTCTGTAACTGAATAACAGATACTTTGTGTAACAGCAGAGCAACCTTCAGCTATTGTCTACTATGAGCTGACAGGCCTATATACATTTCTTTATAACTTTCATGCTTATTTGATAAGCAACAACAACAACAACAAAAAATGCTGGGAAAGATCAGCTCTACAGCAAAATATAGATGGGCAAGCAAGAAGGATGAGGAAGAAAAACAGGATGAAGAAGAAAACCAAAGATATAGACACTTTTTGTTAGTTTTTGTAAGTTTGTGAGAGCTATTTATGTTAAATTTGGATTGCTAATATAGCAGAGGTATTTTTTAGTTATTATTTATTTATTTTTCTAATACAGAAGAGACATTAACTTGTCATAATAAAACATGGCATATTTTAAATGTATTGAAATTATAAGGCATCTTTGAGTAAACTTTGAGGTATCATTTGATTATTGCTGGGCCGAGTGTCCTGGTTTTTGGTAATCAAAATATGGTCACCCTATTATACTTCTAGGCAACTATACGCCGTTTTCATTTAAAAAAATATGAATTAATGTGTGTTGTAAAGTGTTTTCCATTTGACTATATGTGATAAGGGAGCGTGGATGAAATAATACTAAGGACACAGAGATTGAGAGGATTTAATGTTTATGGATACAAACACTTAAGTTAAATGTTTACTTCAATGACACTACAACTATACACGTTTTGTATACACGTTGTATTAATTCAAACACATTAATAAATGTGTAACGTAGTGTTTCCCATTTGACTGTATATGATCGTATTATTTCCTTCATGTTCATATTGTTACAAATAATAACGAAGATTATGTAACGTAGGCTATTTAATGTCAAATAAAAATAAAACATTTTTAAAAATGCGTTTAACAAGTGAAACGTGTGTTTCTCTGTATGAAAACAAATAGGATATTTAAAAAACATTTCTAAAATAATAGGGTTAAAACATATTTAAACTGCTCATAATAAAATAAAAACAAGCAATTGTTTAAAACACTTTTCATCCCTGAAAACGAAATGAATAAGTTTTATTGATTAATATTTATTTAATTTTTACATGATAAATATCTTTGGCAAATCTTTAATTATAAATCTGAAAGACACAAAGAGATTCAATAGCCTATAGCAGATAAACACTTAATATAAATATATAAATATAAATTTGTTCACCACATCATGACAGAAATATCATACACTCACCGTATACACCTTCTGTTGTTCAAGGATTTGCAGTGATTAAATACATGTAGGTCTATATTTTGACATTAAATGCTCATACCTTCGTGTTTTTATAATATTTGTCACAAGTTCACAACATGAAACAGAAATATCACATAGTCAAGGGAGACATTTTACTACAGATATGGTTACACATTTAATATATTTTCTAAATTATATGGTTAAAAGTATTTGTTCACACTTTATACAAATTAGTTCATGCCTTAAAGGGGCTCTATGTAATAATGACACCCAGTGTTCAAAATAGGTACTGCAGTCCAAATTCAAAATATTGTTTGGCCCGCCCCCTCGTTCAAAGATGCAGGCTTTTACAGCATATGGTTGCCAGCAACAATAGGTAGTGCAATTGACAATGAAAGCTGAGGAGACTTAAACACTGTAAGCTGATGAGTTGATGTATCTGTTTTGATATGCTTTTGTTCATAGAGATATTTAGATGGATTCAGAGGCTTCCGAGAGGTAATTCCGATTTTTTGTTAGTGTGATCGGCCGATACCTATTTTTTGCAGATTCCGATTTTCTTTCTAAGAACTATAAATGACAACATATACAAACAAAAATCTACTTTTCTTCAATGCAGAGTTTTATTTTCATAAAAAAAAAAAAAAAAGAAAATTTAAGTAATAAAATATAAACAGCTCAAATAAATGCAATAGAACAAAAAGAGCTATGAAACTAAGTTTTTCAGGTTAACTGGGTGTTTATTCAGGTAAGAAATACTACAGAAATTAAAGTAATCAAATATAAAATAACACATTGTGTTCTTTATTGTAAATAATTCTTACCATTAAAGTTATGCAACGCATTCAGTCAAGAGCAGAAAGTGATTTTCTTTGTCTTTTGTTCTTTGATTAACATGACAGACAGCAGCAGGAATATTGGACTGCTGTCCCTTTAAGAGTTTATGAACGGTGTTCAACAGACCCAATACTGTAACACACACCATGGGTTCACTTTCTTAGCTATTTAACGATTCAAAACTGACTGTGTTTATCTGAATACTCGGCAAGATTGCCTGTGCCGCTGGTTTTGACATACCTTTGTATGTATTTGACCGTTTAAGCGCAGAAAGGCGCTTATTTTGGTACTATATGCGCAATACAAGCACTACTTAACCGGAGTGAATGAGACGAGAGAGAGAGAGAGAGAGAGAGAGAGAGAGAGAGAGAGAGAGGAGGCGCCCGCGCGGGTGTGTGTCACTTCACCGTGACAGAGAAGAGAGCGGGAACGCGCAGCTGATGTTATTGCCTGATTCTCTGACCCAGTTTGTTTGCTGGTTTCCATGGCTGCAATACGCGGTGTTTTCCGCCAACTGGCAACCTGTGATGTCGAAATACTATTGGATAAACTGCAGCTCATGTTTCACACAGACCAAAACAAACACAGACATTCCGACACGGAACGCACATTTTCAAAGTAGAATATCTGGCTGTAGTATTGTTTTTCTGAGAAACAAGTAGGTGACCTTAGCATGTTTCCTAAATATCTGCAAACATATTGGGGTATTTTTATGCTTTATTAAAGTAAAAATCTTACATAGAGCCCCTTTAAGTCAAAACATAGTTTGTATTATCCATTAACATGGTAAAAAAAAATCCTCTTTGTACATTATGCATATTATATGAACAGAAAGGTGACTATTTAAAAGTATTGTTGTTAATATTGTAGACATCAATACAAATCAATATCAAAAAGTAATAAAAGCAAGTAAGTAAAAACAACTTATATTTAACAAAAGAAAATCCAGTTCCATTACCAACTCAATGCAACATGACCGCCTCCTGCTGGCGTACTATGACTTTAACATTATTCTTGCTCACTGTACTCGTCACGTGCTCTTCCAGCGATCTGATGATGCTGTGGGAACTAACTGATCCAGCCCTGAAGCTTCAGTGGATTACAGCAGTGAATCTGTGAATCCAGCGGGAGGAAAATGCTGTCGTGATTGAAAACGTGTCACTGATTGGGAGAATCAAATAGCAAATGTATGTAGCATTAAAAAATATTCAGGCAAATATATACAGTGACAGAGAACTGAGTGTGTGTGCTGACGCCTGACTCTCTTTCTTCTGATGTGTCTTCCTGAAAAACAGTTTCACTTACTGTTCGTGAAAGAAAGTGAAAGAAATTTCAGTTCAACACGACAGTTCAGAGGAGGAAAAAGGACGATATACATTATCTGAGGTGAGTGTTTCACTGCGAAAATAAAGCAAACATAAATACATACAGTTTGATTGGTTTTGACAGCAGATCTGTGAAATGTGTGATTGGAAAAATATGCGTGGAAAAGTACATGATGTGTGCTTTTACACGAGCTGAAAACCTATGAAGATTAGAGGAGTTCATCTGGAGTAAACTAAAACTGACAATTGCGAGATAAATCCACTACTTTAATGAAAAAACAGCAAACATTTCAGTCATCCCTTATGAAAAAGACGTTTATTCAAGTGTACTATTAATATACTTCTTTTAAACTAAAAATAAAATATACTTTCAGTCTAATTTTTATGTACTTCTCAAAAATATACTTAAAATTGCATTTAAATAAACTTGATATAAAGTATTTATAAAAAAAACAGATGTTCATAATTCTGAGTATCTGAGTTGTGTAGGCTAATCCACATAGGAATTTACTTTACAAATCTACTCTTTCCCCGCCACTGACTGAATTTTCGAGCTATCCATGCTTTCACCGTTATACGGTAGGGGGTGCTATTACACTTGTTCTGAAATAGAGCAGAATCTCCAGATCAAAACACAGGAAAAGCAGCAGAAACAAGCGTTGAAGATTGCTCACGCAAATGTAATCAACGTTCAACATCAACATTATACAAAAATCAAAACTACCTAACGTTAAAATGTAAAAAAAAATAAATGTTGAAGCCATGAAGAGTTAACGAGTGTAAAGCGACTAGTATACTTAAAGTGCACAAATAATATATAAATAATAAACTGTAAATATGGTGTTATGTTAACTTAAAGGAAACTTAGAAGTATACTTCTGGATTTTCAAACCTCTCTCGTCCCAATCCCACAAAAAAACTGGGGGAAAATCCTGTCCGTCCCAATCCCAGAAAACTGACTCCCATTCCCTCGCACTTCCGTTTTGTGTTTTTTTTTGGCCAGAATTTATTTGGCGATCTCTCTTCTGTATTTAGAAATATTTTTTGTGTGTATTTGATCGTTTGGACGTGCACCCGAAGCCCAAAGTGTAATTCATCTATATGCGTCTGTTTTGGAGCACGCACACACAATTCAGCCTGGGAAACAGCGTCTCTTGCGCGGATTATTGTGCTTTCACTATTCAGCTCTTTCACTGGCCACAATTTTGCTGATTGAGAAATTACATTTTATATGATTAAAGTTGACTTTGACATGCTAAAATTACTTGATTTTGAGTCATTTTACTTGATTTAGCTAGATTTAAAACGTTTTCAATCCTTCAGATGCAGATTGATCACCCTTTTGTGGCTCAGCTGTGTGAGCAGGAGCGCTGCCAGGTGTCTGGCAAGAAATAGAATAGTGTACAAATGTGTTCAGGGATTGCATTTGTTCAGTACAGTGTTGTTCAGTGCAAGATTTTGATGTTATTTAACCTAAAATAAAATAAATCCTGTCTGTAACAATGAGAGAGACACTGCTGTTTACATTTAGTATGGTAAATAAAATATTTATAGTAAAAAAAAATGAAATGAAATTTGAAGTAAATGAGAAATAATGCAAAGGAAAGTAAATTTTCTGAAATTTTGCGCTTTCTTGCGCTTGAATGTTAATATGGCCCTCCTATGGAGGTGTCAATCACAGAAACGGCCCCCAGACAATTTGAATTTGAGACCCCTGCTTTAACTGATTCCTCTCAGCCTTACATATAATAAATTGTAAACAAATGGCTTTCGTGCTTCATTATAAACTTTACCTTCAGTAGTTCCATCTCAGTTTTCAGTCTTTGTCCAAGTGCTCCTCCTTTGGCACGAAACAGTGTCAGCAGCTTGGGAATGTGAAGATCCAATGAGGACATAAATTTAGGTTCCAGCTGCACGGTGGTTATTCTTCAGTCAACTGAAATATGGAATGACAGAAATTAATTTAAGAAACGGTTTACAGAAGAGACTTTAGATACATTATGTCTCTAAACATGACTAGCAACTCACTGGAGAAGGTTGAAACAGGGCTGGCCATCATTCCTTTATATCTTGCACACTTGGACATTGATTAATGATTTAATGTCGTCTATGTGCAAATGTTTTGTTCATCTTTTCCTTTACCATATATTCATTGTTCTTTTTTTTCAATGCTGAGACAAGTCTTCTCATCTTCACCCACTGGGTAAGATGGGTGGTAGTTGACTTCAGGCACCAGCACTGCTCTGTGATATCATTGTCAGTAAAGATTTTGTTGGTTGGAAACAAAGTAAGAACTATTGGTGTGACAGTCACAACCTTTATGGTGGATTTGTGCTGAATTTGAGTTGAGGAGTGAAGAGTAATAAAATTCTCAAAATCTGAATCCATATACTGAAGACTGATATCATCTGTAATATTTAAAGCCTGCTTGACAGCTGAGTGCAACTCCTCTGAGGATTCTGGTATTCCAGATGGCACTGTTATCTTCTCTACCCTGAGGCCAAAGATGAACCCTGAGGGCTGCTGAATCCGTGATCGGTTACCTAAAAAACAAGAAAAATAAGTCTCTGACACTCATAAAAAACTGTGTTGGTGATTGATATTGCTAACTGTGCTACTTTGGTAATGCAAATGTTATAAAGCAAAAAAATGGATTAGAGCAAATCAGAAAAAGCGATTTGGGAAATGCCCATTGTGTTTGAAAACTTGCCACTGATTGTAAGATTCAAATAGTGTTCTAATAATATATATTGACGAGACTGAGTGTATGTTGACATCTGACATCCTTTTTTTATTCTTACGTCTCTTACTGAAAACCAGTTTGACTTGTTTTGTAAAAGTGAAAAGTTTCCGCACTCTTGTTCAACACAACAGTTCAGACGAAACAGAATGATCTACAAATATTATCTGAGGTGAGTGTTTCAACTTTCTTTAGTTGTGAAGTGGCGCGACGCGTCAAAAGATAATGTAACCCATTATAATCTGTGATATTTTCTACACTGTTCTTTGACAAAACAGTTCAAAAGATGTTTTGAGGAAAAAAAATATATTTTTATTAAATAACATTTGAAAAACCTGTATAAACTGAACACCAAATAACAATATTAACTATGCAAATTATTAACAATATACCTAAGTAAATTAAACTATATAGCCAAAGCTATAACACTTCTGTTTTCTTTGGTCGCTTGTATGGCTCTCATACACAGCGCGTGTTTGGAGGACGGGGTTTGCTATTTGCCAATCGGCCGTAATATAGTGTGCGGTTATGGTCATATAGCTGTCTGTGGCACGGGACGTCCATCCATCGGTGGTGATTGCGATGGATTCAGCAGTACTCAACCCTTCCTCCACCTTAGCCTTTGTTTTCTCCAGAAGTTTTGGTAGCACATTTTGAGAGAAATGCGCCCGGCTTGGTAATGCATAACGGGGCTCGAGCACATACTTGAATCCCTCGTTTTCAACAACCGAAAAGGGGCGCATATCCAGTGACATAAAAATTCCAATTGCATCTGTAATTTTTTGTGCTCGATCTGAATTGGCTGGAAACTTTGCTTGGAATAAACTAGGCAGTGTAGGCTGCTGCTGTTGGGTTGTTTTCTGTGCACGAGCTAAACTGATGTCGGGATGGTGCCTTAAGATATGCATCTGCATGTTGGTTGTGTTGCCGGCCGGTTGGGGAAGTTTCTTGAAACACTTACGGCAAATTGTGTGGGTCTTGTCAACTACACGATTGCCATCCTTGTTCTCCACCGGGTAGCCGAAATGTTGCCATACTGCTGACTTAAAAGTATTAGGAGGGTCCGCGATCTCTGGGTTGGTTGCCATGTTTCCTCACGTTCTTCAACTAGCTCGCGTGACACGTCACATGATTGGAAAGCTTAAGGTATCACACGTAATTGGTGGACGCTTACAGATAAAATGTAAGAATTTATCCTCAACTAGTTTTGTGGTGTAGGTCTACGTATTTTATAATGTTAACTTCAAATAATACTTATAGTAATTTAAAAAATGTGGTAGCATTGGATCTGGACAGGAAGGATAACTCTGGGAGTTGGAAGGGGTGTGTCGCGATTCTGCCTTCTCACATCGCGATACAGGTTCGTGGACCTGCGTATCGCGATTTCGGTTTCATATCGCATATCGTTACAGCCCTACTATTTACAAAATATATACTTTAAGTAGCAATATATACAAAAAGATAGCCTATAGAGATACAGGAAATGAAGAGGAAAATAAAGCAAATACATAACAATAAATGAAAAATGTAATCAATAATAA
>RJVU01043297.1:687631-703423 GCA_003731715.1 Anabarilius grahami
GAAACCGAACAGTATTTATATCATTTTTTACCTCTAATTCACCACTATGTCCAACTGCGTTCAGCACTCGGTTAGTGAGGTCTGATCGCGCTCTGACAACAGCAGTGATGTCTGGCACTCATTGAAGTATATGCGCGAGACATCACTGCCGTCATCAGAGCACGATCAGACCTCACTAACCGAGTGCTGAACGCAGTTGGACATAGTGGTGTTTTAGAGGTAAAAAATGATATAAATACTGTTCGGTTTCACGCACTAACCGATCGTTTCGTGTCTTAGGACATCAATGTGTCTTCACGAGCCGCAGGGTTTAATTTGGATTTGTCTGTCGTGTTTTATTTACTCTTATAGTAGAAGTTCCCATTCACTCCCATTATTTGACTGACAGACGGCAGCGGTTGCAGTTAAAAATCATCATTTGTGTTCTACTGAAGAAACAAAGTCACCTACATCTTGGATGCCCTGGGGGTAAGCAGATAAACATCAAATTTTCATTTTTGGGTGAACTATCCCTTTAAAATTTTACCAAAAAAAATGTTGAAGCCATGACGACTGTAAAGCGACTAGTATACTTAAAGTGGAAAAATAATATATAAATAATAAACTGTAAGTATGATGTTTTGTTAACTTTAAGATGTAAAATAGAGGGTGACACAGGAGTGGATTTTTAAACCTCTCTCGTCCCAATCTCACAAAAAAACGGGGAAAATCCTGTCCGTCCCAATCCTATAAAATTGTCTCCCATTCCCTCACACTTCCGTTTTGTGGGGGGTTTTTTTTGGCCGGATTTTTTGGCGATCTCTCGTCTGTATTTAGAAATATTTTTTTATGTGTATTTGATCGTTTGGACGTGCACCCGAAGCCCAAAGTGTAATTCATCTATATGCGTCTGTTTTGGAGCACGCACACACAATTCAGCCTGGGAAACAGCGTCTCTTGCGTGGATTATTGTGCTTTCAACGTTTTAAAATGTTGATAATAATTATCAAATATGTACCTCAATTTAGCGACAGAAAGACCTGCCTTTTACAACAAACACCCTTTGGGTTTAGGGAGGAACGAACGCGCACAGCTGTGAGTAGAAGGAAGTTGTGCTACACTTAAAAAACAAGACCTTATATCCAGGGTTTGACATTAACTTTTTCGTTCACCAGCCACTGTGGCTACTGGTTTTCCAAAGTTACTAGCCACTCAGCACTTTCACTGGCCACAATTTTGCTGATTGGGAAATTACATTTTATATGATTAAAATTGCCTTTGACACGCTAAAATTACTTGATTTTGAGTCAATTTACTCGATTTAGCTAGATTTAAAACGTTTTCAATCTTTCAGATGCAGATTGACCACCCTTATCAAAACTACATGGTATATCAGCTGGTATGTATGGGTGGGCAATATGACCATAATATGAGAAATTTTATAATTGTATTTGTTTAAAGTTATTTTTGTTAGGCTATACAAAATGAAAAAAAAGCTAATTACCAATACAATAGTAAACTAAATTTTTCATATACAGTAGGTTTATTTAACATGTATTCATTTATTTAACTGTTTTAATTAACATTAATGACAGACAGGTATTTAATTGGGCTGCTGAATGCATGGACGTAATATACTGACACATCCAGTTTTTACCCATCTGTTTACGTCCACTATTCATGCGAGATACTTCACACGATGAACATTTTGACATCTGTGTGTGCATGTATTTGACTGTTCAGGCGCAAGGATAACTGATAGTGTGCGCGCATGAGAGAGAGAGCGCTTCTGTCATTCAGCGCTATTCCGTCTATCCCACCTTCACTAACTTGCACGTTCATCGATAACAAATTGTGATTGAATTGTAATTTTGTGCTACAACAAGCTTGGCTACCTTTGATTAGGCTGTAGGCTGAAATTATATGTCTTACTTGCCAGAATGGAAATCTACCTGCATTTGGCATGTTGGCGGGTGTTAATGTCAAGCCCTGCTTATGCAGATTACAAGCAATGTTATTAATTAAATTCAACAACACTTAAGAATTGAGTTAGAATGAATCAAATGAGCTCCTTACAAATCATCCATTCAAAATGAGTAACTGCAAATATCAATCAAAATTTGATATCAAATATCACAAAATAATGAAGTAAAATTTAAACAAAAATAATGGTTTCCCTGGACAAAAAAACCCCCACTATGCTAGTGAATACTACTTAATGGAATTGTATTGATTTAACACAACATTAAGTTGGTATTATTATTATTTTTAATGAGTGGATTAATTAAAATAATTTAACAACAATGTAAACTTTTGCAAATTGGACCTACAGATTTGAAGCATCAATCTTATTTTAAGACAGCAGTTTAGATCTGAGGGACCGGACTCTGTTTGAGAGCTTTGAAGCATCCAGCTCCAGGAGAAGTTTCTGAAATAGCTCAAAGGTATACTTTAGATGCCTGGGATAATGGAGATTCAATGCATAGGTCAACCTAAAAAGGACACAGCAAGCCCTGGGAACACCTGTGAGAACTTTCACGCCCTCGATAACAATTCCAGTGTCGTTTGGACTGTCACTTGAAGCTACAATAATACTAAGTATTATTATAATAATAAGCATAAAATAATAATAATAATAAGTATTGGAGCCGGCCAATACTGAGCCCGTGTTCAGACATAAACACTGAAGCTCTGCAATGAAAATAGCATAGCAGTATGACAGGAGACAGACAAATTTGTTGAATAAAGTCATTATTTTTGTTTTGTTTTTGCGAACAAAAAATATTCATGTCACTACATAACATTAAGGTTGAACGACTGTAGTCACGTTGACGGTTTTAACAATGTCTTTAGTACTTTTCTGGACCTTAAAAGGTGCAATGTCGTTGCTGCCTATGTGTGGATTAGATACCCTCGGATTTTATTAAAAATATCTCAATTTGTGTGCTGAAGACAAACAAAGGTCTCACGGGTTTGGGACGACATGAGGCTGAGTAGTTAATTAAAGAAATGTAATTTTTGGGTGTCTCAAACGTTATCGATGCTCAAACGGCATCTTGGGCAAATGTGGCTCAGCTGTGTGAGCAGGAGCGCTGCCAGGTGTCTGTCAAGAAACAGAAGAGTGTACAAATGTGTTCAGGGATTGTATTTGTTCAGTACAGTGTTGTTCAGTGGAAGAAATTGATGTTATTTAACCTAAAATAAAATAAATCCTGTCTGTAACAATGAGAGAGACACTGCTGTTTACATTTAGTATGGTAAATAAAATATTTATAGTATAGGTATAAAAAATATTTTAGTAGGCCTAATGAAATTTGAAGCAAATGAGAAATAATGCAAAGGAAAGTAAATGTTTTGAAATTTTGCACTTTCTTGCGCTTGAATGTTAATATGGCCCTCCTATGGAGGTGTCAATCACAGAAACGGCCCCCAGACAATTTGAATTTGAGACCCCTGCTTTAACTGATTCCTCTCAGCCTTACATATAATAAATTGTAAACAAATGGCTTTCGTGCTTCATTATAAACTTTACCTTCAGTAGTTCCATCTCAGTTTTCAGTCTTTGTCCAAGTGCTCCTCCTTTGGCACGAAACAGTTTCAGCAGCTTGGGAATGTGAAGATCCAATGAGGACATAAATTTAGGTTCCAGCTGCACGGTGGTTATTCTCTGAAATTCTGCAGTCAACTGAAATATGGAATGACAGAAATTAATTTAAGAAACGGTTTACAGAAGAGACTTTAGATACATTATGTCTCTAAACATGACTAGCAACTCACTTGAGAAGGTTGAAACATGGCTGGCCATCATTCCTTTACATCTTGCACACTTGGACATTGATTAATGATTTAATGTCGTCTATGTGCAAATGGTTTGAAAACTTGCCTCTGATTGTACGATTCAAATAGTGTTCTAATAATATATATTGACAAGACTGAGTTTATGTTGACATCTGACATTCTTTTTTAAATGTTTTATTCTTACGTCTCTTACTGAAAACCAGTTTGACTTGTTTTGTAGAAGTGAAAGAAGTTTCAGCACATCAGTTCAGACGAAACAGAATGATCTACAAATATTACCTATTGTGTTTATTTGTGAGTCTGTGATTCCGCAAACATTATTTCTTATCACACGCTCTAATCTATATATGAACATATGTGAGTAGTGCGAGGGCTTTTCAGTGCATTTATTGCTTTAATATACATTGAAAAAACTATACTTTTTCCCCGGAAGACATATCGTTTCATACAGTCATGTGAGCACAGTAATATCGAGACAATTTTGCTATTGCGATACCTCAATATTGATAATATTGTTACATCCCTATTGTCATGGCTTTTTAAGCATTTCTGACGGCCATGTATGGACTTGCTATGCAACATTCATACATTTGACTAATCAGATGGAACACTTTCTGGCCCATGCAGAAATGTTCCATACCGTCCACACCATGATGAAGTGTCTTGTTCCCTTCTCTGGGAACCTTATTGAGCAAGATATTTTTGTGGTTACTACTGAAATTCAAACCATTTAGACTTAGACTTAGACTTAGAAAACTTTAATGTCCTCAGAGAGGCAATTTGTTATGCAGTACAGACATATTGACATAATCCACAACACAAACATTATCCACATACACAATATCATAAATTAAAAAAATAAATAAATAAAAACTACTTCACATATGTTCTCCAGTCATACCCCTCCCTATACCTTATTTAATTGGGTTATTGCCATGGGAATGAATGAGTTTTTTGCTCGGTTAGTTCTAACCTTAGGGTATCTATATCTACGACCAGAAGGGAGACGCTTGAACTCCACTGAAAGAGGATGGGTTGTATCCATGCAAACCTTGTCTGCCTTCTGTACCAATCTCGTCAGATATAGTTGGTACAGGTCTACCTGTTGTTTACCAATGATTCTTCTGGCTTCTGCTGATGAAACTGCAGCCTATTCTTTTCAGTACATTTTTCTTCAATTTATTATAATTGAAGAATCCAGGTCTTAATTTATCATGTCTGGCCCTCAGGTCTTTAACTGTAAATTCTCCTACAATGCCCTTCTGTTTGCCTGCTTTTGTGACAAGAGTATGATGCTTCTGCTCTGACAAGAGATGGCGGGCGAGTTGCGACATGTGACGGGAGTGTAGACCACCCTGATGGATATACGCAACCAGTGCTGTCCGAGTGGACCAGTACGTGCTTGTCTGGCAACAGCTCCTTGAAGCGGCCCAGTGTAAGACGTACTGCTAGCAACTCAAGGCAATTGATATGCCAATGCAGTTGAGACCCCGTCCACAGACCTGATACTGCATGCCCGTTGTACATGGCTTCCCACCCGGTGGCAGAAGTATCTGTGTAGACCACAGCATGCCTGGACACTTGTTCAAGGGGAACGCAGTTACGAAGGGTCCGACCACTATATAAGCAGAGAATATTTGTTTTCGATTTGACTTACATAATTTAAAACCTGACATTTCACTGTTTCTTTAGAGGTATGTCTCATGTTTGTGTGATTAGAAGTCTCTAATTTACAGTTTGTTTTCTGAGGAGTATCAGAATGAACTTCATTCAGAGGGAGACAACAGATCGTGCCTCATATTAGTTTTCTTTATTTTGCAAAAATCACAACATTTAGTTTTTTGAGGGTACTCAAATAAAAGAAGACATTTCACAGATTTGAAAGATTTATGACTTTTATTTGTATGTCCAAAATTGATGGAGTATTTTGAGTCTCTTTCACACTGGTAAGAAAAAAACTGAGGTGGTATTGCCGGTGCAACCATCGACCCCTGAGTATTAACAGATGAGTTTGGATGAGATGCCTCTTGAGAGACATGACCTTATGACCTGATCTTATCATAGCTTAATTTCATTATTATAATAACATTTGAGTACCACATGTCAAGAGTAAAACTACTTCAGATCTTTTTCAGTGAATCAGTGAAAGACGATGACATCTGTGAAGGAGCTGCTCAAGAACTCACTACATGAACTGGTAATACATGATCTGAAGCTGTTTCAGGGGCACTTAAAGGACCATGGGCATATTTAAATTCTAAAATGGAGGGTACAGATGTATTAGACACAGTGGATAAGATGGTGGCACTATTTGGACCTGAAAAAGCTGTGAAGATCACATCAAATATCCTGAAAAAATTATTAACTAGAACCATCTAGCAGAATTGTTAGAGAACAAACACAAGAAAGGTAAAATATTAAAATTACATTAATTCAATTGAACTGCTTTCTCTTTTTTGATATTTACCAAGAGTTTTTATAAGTGTGATGGTTTCAATGCAAATAATGAAGTAATGGCTAAGTTTCAGTATTTCTCTTTTGATTTTTGTGTTTGTGTATTTAATGTAGCTGTATTTTCACACAGCTCAGGCTGAGGGCAATACAGAGACTATCTCCCCTGTTGGAGCTAATTCCAAACTGATAAGGGGTAAATAAAGATGTTTTTATACACAATTACCCTGTACCTAAGTTCATATTTGAGTAAAATTTAGACACAATAGAGTGCCCCAAATCACATAATTTAAATAGCTTTGAAGCTGCATCTTAAATTATTTAAACACAACCTTTAACCTATTAACATTTTTTCGAGCTGATGCAGGCATTCACTCTGTTGCATGGATCACCTCAGAATTTGTGTTTGAATAGTGCATGCTCTCCATAGGTGTGGCCACATTAGTGGATAATGTGATGACTCGTGAATTAATGACATCTCTCTCTTTTCAAACAGATTACATAAACAGAGAATACAGATGGCAGATCGTGCATCATGTAAGTTTTCTTTATTTTGCAAAAAGCACAAAATTTTGTTTTTACCTTGAGCGCACACAAATAAAAGTAGACATTCTGTAGTATCAATTGATGTATTACTTTTGTCTGTATGACAAAAAATGACAAAGTCGATTTTGCTGCTATGTGAAAAAAATCCAGCATAACACCCCAGCATGTTTCCCGGCCCCTGAGTGTTAAATTAACAACTCTGAATGGAAACATAGCGACAGAAGCACTGTTAATTTAACACTGGGCATTTTGCTGTATAATGTTAAAGTTGACACTTAATAAATCCAATTAATCCATGTCTCCATTTCAGTCCAAATGAGCACCAGTGCTCATGCTGAAACAGGATCAACTGTATATGCTCCTTTACTCACTGAAAACACAATCGCAGGCTCAGTGATCTTCAACTACAGCTTAAACCCTGCAGGAAACGGTATCTGTAAAACTCTACTTGAAACAGTGCTTATTAGCAGACAGTTGCGAAACCTATTCCTAATGAAGTTGGTTTTATGGCAATATTGTTATTTTTTACTTCTTCCATTTTCTCTCTCCTCACAGAGCCAGAAAAACCAGAGAGAGTGGAGATATGCACATTAAAACAAGGTACAACAGTCAGATTCTCTCACACTGCACCAACAGATGTTGATGGGTTTATTGGGTTTATGCGTCCCTGTTTTCATCAACTGAACATGTTCAATCTACATTTGTCAGATTGTTTGAACAGGGACATAATCATGTGATTGTCGGCATCTCTTTGTGTAGTGTGAACTACTCTTTGAGATGGACTCAGAAATGATTTAGACAGGCTGGATGTAATTTAAAATTGGGACATCAGTCCAGGGACCTAGTGTATAGAAATTAATTTTGTGTTTTAATCATAAAAATGTACAATTATATATAATTATACATGATCTGTGAACAAATTACTTAGAAAACTGTGTTTTTATTAAGGGTATTGTATAAATATAAATATACTAATTTAATGTATGATTATTCATGACATCTAAACTCTGCTGAAATGCAGTGGCATTGTTCATAATTATTACTATTCAGAAATATTTTTAACATCAGAATTGAGACTGAAAGTGAGGGGTGATGTACTGTATCACCGGATCCAATCAGAAACAACCTCTGAGCTTTTCTAAAGCAAAACAGTCCTGTCAACTATCAGATGTGTCTGGCAATGAATACCTTATATATACCTTATATACAAAAAAATTGCGCATTCACTGACAGTTCCTGAAACTGTTCTCTACAGTCTCTGCACTGAATTAACAGAAAAAGGCATTAGGGCAGAGTTTCCCAAACTGGGGTTCCAGGAAATTGCAGGGGGTTCGTAAGTTGATGACAAGCAGTTTAATAAATTACTAGTAAATCTTTAAAAATCAAACAAATATGCTAATGACTATGTAAATAAAAAATCTAAATGAAACTTAAAAAAGCATGTGAAGCACGTGTCTGCTCAATTCAGCGTGGGCTGAACGAGTCACAGCACAGATCAGCAGCACAGATCAGCTGTAGGAGTCATTTCACCTCACTTTGCCCATTTCACCTCACATTTGACTGATAAGTTGATGGAGGAAGATTTGGTTTCAAAGCAAAATGTAAAAGCGCCTTAAGAAAGTTTGTCAATGTTTTGTTGTTGTGTTTTTCATTAAGAATAATAATGAACCCATCTTTAAAATGCATTCATAATAGTGTGTGTCCACTGAATGAACAATGAACACTTGTCCGATCAACATTGGANGATCAACATTGGAAAGATGTTTTTTGATAACTGTACCAAACAAATATCTCTAATAAATATATCTTTGGTCTGAAGATTGAAAAATCATTTGAGCCAATTTTGGGGAAAAAAAATTTAAAGGTTTGCAGCAGAAGTAGCAAAATAAATGACAAATAATATGAGAAATGGCATAAACAAAAGAAAATGTAATGGTACTAAGAACATTTGTTTCCAACAATGTTATACGCATTTTTGTAAAACAAAAGATATATCTTCTTATATCTTCTGAACAATGCCACTGTCTTCAAACTTTAAGGCATGCTGCTGTCGATCTCTACCAATTTATTTTCTAATATGTCAAACATTTCACAAGTTATGAGCAAAAATAGGCATTTTCCAATCTTTGGACCTATAGTTGGTACTGTAACCAAATTTGGCAGGTACCATGAGATCATGGTCTTGATGAAGTGTAACAAGATTTGTTCTGATAGATTAATACAGATGTACAGGATCGCATCCTATTTTGGTTTAGTATTGTTAACTTCAGGTTATAACTTGAACTGAGGTGAAAAATTTGTGAGGGCACATTTCTGTGATACAAATTTGATTATTTATGGGAGACAAATTTTAAGGAATAGCAGGAAAAAACTAAATATAGTACATTTCAAAATGGCAATACTTGTAATTGGTGGGCTTATTATAAGACATCAGTTGTTATCAGCATGAGAAGAGTAATCAGGTGTGATAAGAATTTAATTTCTAGAGCAAAATATTCAAAAGCTATAACTAAAAAGAGTGGAATTTGAACTGGGAGTGGTGCTACAGAGTTGGTTCTAGAGACTCCAAATTTGGTCAGGGTCAGGTGTCTATTCATGCCCTCCCCAATAAGTGTGTCAGATTTCACCATTGTCCTATGAAGGATTAATAGGGCTGCCAAAGACTCCCAGTCAGAGTTAGAAAATTATTAATAAGAAAACGAACAGTAACAATAGGGGCAACAAAGCTTCAGTGCTTAGCCTCTAATAAACTACCAGCAGCATTTGCAGGGCCAAACTTTGGTCAGATGGTTTATGATGATTTAAAAGACATAGATATAGCTACTTATACTTGTAATATTATCACTTGAAATTTTGTGAAACATAGTAAAAATTTAGCCTCACTATCTGTTTGTTTTCTTTTCGGTGTCTTTTTCTCAAAGTCTCCACTGCAGAGGACAGAGAAGCTGCTCTTCGTCAATACAGAGACATCAGCCTCAGACTGAAAAACAAATTAAAACAGGACTACTTGCGGATATTGGTTGGTAACTCTCAGACTGGTCATCAGTATTACCTAAATGATATATACACTGATCTATATGTAGTGGAAAATGAGACTGGAGGAATAGTGAGTGAGCATGAGGTGAGAACGATTGAATTGTGCCACAACCGATCTGACACTCCAATACAGTGCAATGACATATTCAAAGTCCAGTGTGACACAGGTCAACAAAACAGAAGAGTTCTGACGATGGGAATAGCAGGAGTGGGAAAGACTGTCTCCGTCAATAAATTCATCCTTGACTGGGCTGAAGGAAAAGAAAATCAGGATATAGTATTCATTTTTCCACTCCCATTTCGTAGACTGAATTTGAATAAAAAAGAACACAGTCTCATGGGACTGCTCAACAAATACTTCTTTAGTGGTCGTGAAGAACTGCCCTCTCTTCCTGAAGATGACGGTAAGGTCATGTTCATCTTTGATGGGCTGGATGAATGTCGCTTCTCCTTGAGATTCAATGAGAGTGATGAATTTACAGAGGTTCATCAAAAAACAACAACGAGTAAGATAGTTACAAACCTAATCGAGAGACACTTGGTTTCCTCTGCTCTCATCTGGATCACATCCAGACCAGCAGCAGCCAGTCTGATACCCCGTGACTACATTGATCAGGTGACCGAAGTGCGAGGATTTAACGATGAGCAGAAAGAGCAATACTTCAACAAAAATAGCAGACCTGAGGTTGCTGGAAACATTATCCGTCACATCAGGAAATCCAGAAGTCTGTACATTATGTGCCACATCCCCATATTTTGCTGGATCTCTCTTATTGTTCTTCAGCCTTTACTGGCTCAAGAGAGCAATGAGAAAATTCCCACAACTCTCACAGGAATGTACACAAGCTTTGTACTTTCTCAGATGCAGCAGATGAAAAAGAAGTACAGTGAAGATCCTGAACTTAATGAGGTTATTTTGAAGCTTGGGAAACTGGCCTTTCAACAGCTGGAGAAAGGGAATCTGATTTTCTACAAAGAAGAACTCGACAAATGTGGACTAGATGTCAGTGAAGGGTCAGTGTACTCTGGATTATGCACACAGATCTTTCAAGAGGAAAAGGTTTCAGCCATAAATGTTTACAGCTTCGTACATCTCAGCGTACAGGAATTCCTTGCTGCTCTATATGTGTTTTTTATTAACAAAGACAAGAAAGCAAACCCATTTGTTCAATGCTGGAAAGAAATTGCAGATAAAGTTTTCAAAAAGCCACTGTTTGAACTTCATAGGGCTGCAGTCAAGAAGTCTTTAGAAAGCAAGAACGGACACCTGGACCTTTTCCTTCGGTTCCTTCTGGGTCTC
Source organism: Anabarilius grahami (assembly GCA_003731715.1). Lineage (NCBI taxonomy): Eukaryota > Metazoa > Chordata > Actinopteri > Cypriniformes > Xenocyprididae > Anabarilius > Anabarilius grahami. The sequence goes on from RJVU01043297.1 coordinate 698,742, forward strand.
TCACTGGAGTCCAATCAGAGTGACCTGAAGGAACTACTGCCAGGACTGGAACTAAAAACAGAGAATGTTAAAAACACTGTTGACTATATCAAAAAGAAAATAGAGAAAGAGAAATCAGTAGAGAGGGCCATCAATCTCTTCTACTGTCTGAGTGAACTGAAAGATGATTCTGCGGAGGAAATCCAGAAGAATCTGAGCTCAGGAAATCTTTCAGCACAGAATCTCTCCTCTGCTCAGTGGTCTGGTCTGGTGTTTGTGCTCCTCATGTCAGAAGAGACTCAAGAGACCTTTGAACTGCAGAAATACAGAGGATCAGATGAAGCAGTGATGAGACTACTGTCAGTGATCAAAAACACCAGAAGAGCACTGTAAGAGTCTTCTTTACATTCATTTCTATATACTGTTAGTCGTTGGCCAAGATTAATAAATATTCTTAATTGTATTATAAATTAACTTTTTCCCTGCCAGCATTTTTTTCCCCAGAATACTTAGTTGAATGAATATCTGAACATATAATATGTCAAAATAAAGAACAGACACCCTTGCTATTTTAGAAAATCATGTTTTTATCAAAAACTACCTCTGGATCAGATTCAGAACGATGATCAAAACATAGAGTAGATTGCATACATAAACACCCCTGAAGCTTACACCGTCTTATCCCTCTTTGTGATCTCATCTCATTCTCATTAATAAATCAAAAACTTTAGATTTTTTATCAAAGAATCTTATTGATTTATATGCTGTTTAATGTTTGACTGCTTTAGCTTGTATGTATATCATCAATGCTTCTCTTGATTCCTTCTGATTCTTCTTTGCCTGTGTTTTGATCTAGAGGTCGCGTACTCTTTAAAAACAAATGTATAATAGCGCCCCCTACCATATACCAGTGAAAAAACGGATTGCTGGAAAATGTTATCAATGGTAGGGAAGCGTTGTGTAATGAATTATGGAAAATCTTTTCAATGGTAGGGAAAGAGTTTAGGAAACTGAAAATACTATTTTGATGTTTTAAGAGAAAATAGTTTTAGCTTTGCTTATATAACTACAGTCAAAGGTTTTTCTAAGCTATCTATGCTCCAGATAATAAACTCTACCTAATAAGCATAAATATTGCTGTTTGTTTTGTTCTCTACACAGGTTACATAGCTGTAATCTCACTGCTCAGTCCTGTGAGAGTTTATCTTCAGCTCTACAATCCTCAATCTCTTTCCTGAGAGAGCTGGACCTGAGTAACAATGACCTGAAGGATTCTGGAGTGAAGCTTCTTTCTGATGGACTGAAGAGTCCAAACTGTCAGCTTCAGATTCTGAGGTTTGAGTCAAATACTTTATTTATTGCATTAATAAATAAAACCCCCAATAATATTTATTCTATAAACAATTATTTTTGTATTTCTTATTCAGATTTTCCCAATGTAATCTCACTGCTAAGTGTTGTGAGAGTTTGTCTTTAGCTCTTCAATCCTCAAACTCTGTCCTGAGAGAGCTAGACCTGAGTAACAATGAGCTGCAGGATTCAGGAATAAAGCTGATCTCTGATGGACTGAAGAGTCCAAACTGTCAGTTGAAGACACTGAGGTTTTAGTTCAAATACTTTACCTATTTATTTTGCAGTAAATTAATTAGTACAAGTAACACTAATATTTATTCTATAATTTGTGTATTTCTTGTTCAGATTTTCCACATGTTGTCTCACTGATCAGTGCTGTAAGAGTTTGTCTTCACCTCTACAATCCTCAAACTCTGTTCTGAGAGAGCTGGACCTGAGTAGCAATGACCTGCAGGATTCTGGAGTGAAGCTTCTTTCTTATGGACTGGAGAGTCCAAACTGTCAGCTGGAGATACTGAGGTAAATGATTTTAAAAGTATTAAATAATATCACAATAAATTATTCTTGTCACAGAATGTGGCATCTGCTCTCAATGGAATGCCAGGACAAGAGACACTAAAACAACATCTGCAGGAATGTGATTTTCTTTCATGGACTGTGATTTTTTTCCCCCCAAGACTTTATGAAGTATGCAATATGGCTTTAACCTTCTGGGGTCTGAGGTGTTTTCGGGGCCCTGGTAGTGTTTTGACATGCCCTGAAATTTGTGCTTATTTACATTACATATACATTTTAATAGCTAAAGTCTGATTACGCTGTATTTAGCAAAAACTCTGCTATAAGATGTGAGCAGGATGTATGTAAAATTTGTAAATGTATGTAAATGTAAACTCTCACTCTCTCTCTCTTGCATTATCATCAACATATATAGCGAATTACACAGAACCACTTGTTACAACTAACAGTAAACAAATATATAAAAACCTTATGCCCTTTTGGGTGGAGCTTAATAAACTGATAAACTTTATATGCGTAAATCAACTCTGATGAACTGTAATAAAGTGCTCTCACCTTCAGTACTGCCGTATCCAGTATCGCTCTGGAAAGCTGTATCGACTGTAAGCTGGATCACTTACAGTTTGTACTGATCTATCCTTAAGTAACAAATTTTTAACATAACATCTACTTTGTATTGTCACTTTGTATTGACATTCATTCACAAAGCAGTCCGGTGTGAAATGATTCACGCGGACAAGCTAATTTCGGTAGAGTTGAGGGAGAATTTTCTTCGAAAACAAAATTAATCCACCTCGTTTTCAGCATCTCAGATTTCAGGAGTAATTGGAAAGAGCTTTGTAGATTTATCCATCCATCTAAAGAACACCTAAAATGCTTGGGAGACATTCTTGTCAGTGCAGCAATGGCGGACTGTGTACAACTCATTGTGAACTTGCTCAGGGCGGTTCTATGTTAAAACAGCAGTGTCTGTCAACAATGTGATGTCACATTGCCAGGAACCTGCAAACGGCTTGTTCTGAGACACTGCTTATGATTTATGGGGTTTAAAAAAAAAAAAAAAAAGAGTGTTTGGATTTTTATCATTACACGGTGGTTGTGTACACACTCCAAACACCATGCAGAAATGAATTTTGCATAATAGGTCCCTTTTAAATTATAAATTGAAACTTAGACTATAGTGGCATTCATTATAAGGCAGAAATGAATTTATTTAAAGCAAAACTGAATTGGGCTCACATAGCCTACCTCTCTCATTCGGGAAGAATCCAAACATTTGCAATGTAACATTGGTTGCTGAACATTGTTTTTTTCAATATCCATGTAAAACAACATCCTTCGCATGCACAAAAAAGTGTTTGGTTGGGCGTTTCGCGTGCAGACTGGTACAGATGTACTCCTATAGCAGACCACTAAACTGAGCAGTGTAACTTATTCTGCATTTTAGTTGATTAGCTGATAAATGGCTAAAATGTAAAGTTAGCAATGCTAGAATTGATATGTAGCATCTGTGTGTGTAAGCGAGGTGCCTGTGCGAATAATTGGATTTAATAAAAGGCAGATAAACATTTTCATAAATAATGAAAATGAATACAACGCGTCAAATGAGCGTAGCCTGTACTAGCCCTACTTGATGCACAGGTTCTCTTATTGTTTTGTTAATCTGTTAATTACTTCAGTGAAATATATTTTGTGTAGTCCTATTATTTTATTCCTTGTATATTATTGTTTTTCCCTGCGTTGCAGGTGCATGATGTGTGAATCCTTATGTTCTGTTCAGTTCATGTTGCCATTTGTACAAGCAAAGCAAAATCCCTAGAAAGAAAGAAACATTTGTGGTATTTTAGGACACTCATCTATTCTAATTTAATTTTAATTTGACATTTTAATCATGTTGTTTAATGGTTAATGATCGGTTAGTGAGTGGTTGGCATTCTATAATAACAGTTCTATGCTGCTCATAGCATTTACTATGCTGCACGCAAGTTCCCGCTGACTCAAAAACGTGCGTACACGGGCTGAGACCTGACGTGAGATTTGACCGTAGCCACCGCTCACGCTAACATTGATAAATGCCAAATTTTGCGTGGAGACGAGCATACTCCCAGTTTTCTGGCATATGATTGTTTGATAAATGTGGGCCAGTGAGATCAGCACAGTGAAAAATGTAACCAGCTTATCCCAAAAATTTAAAGAGTCATCAACTAAAATGGCTCATCAGTTTAAACCTAAATGTCCATCTTAGCATCTCACTGGCCATGTTTATATGCACCCAAATAATCTATTTGTAATTGGATTGACAGCTCAATCGGATTGAAAAACATTAATGTAAACACCTTAATCAATCTGATTGAGCTTGATTCAAATGAGATTTCGATCGGATTGGAAGGGGTGGTTTATTCCTTTTCTAATCCGATCCAACAGCAAAAAATTACCATGTAAACGCTTGAATCAGATTACGTCTGCAATCGTATTCAGAAGTCTCTGGGGCACATGCGCAGTGCAATGTTGACATGCATTAAGCAGTGCGCAAGTTCAAGTTCACGTCTGTAGTTGTAAAAACGTTGGTGATTTATGAATGCCTATGCCAACAGGGCAAAAATAACAATGAGCTCTGTTGGTGTCACATCCATGGTTGTCTCTGCAAGTGTGACTGATATGATGTCACACGCAGAGCGCGTGTGCAAAAGTTTTAATCGGAATGTATATAAAACACATTTAAACGGATATTTGAATCAGATTACAATGTTTAGAGTACATGTAAACAGATCTGCAATCAGATTCATTTCATTCGGATTGACGAAAATTGGTGCATGTAAACGTAGCCACTGAGT
>RJVU01043382.1:0-31576 GCA_003731715.1 Anabarilius grahami
CTGGCTGGGTCGCCTGGGCGAGGGTGTATGATGTTGTGAGACCCGAAACAACCAATGAACCCAGGATACATCACTGATGAGGTGTCTGAGTTGCACCAGAGGTGTATTTCAAGAACCAGTATACTACTATGTTCCTATTTAGGTATTGATGTATATAACTGTACTTTAACTCTTTACATTTTAAAACATTTTATTCTAGCTTATAAGACAGGAGCTGCTGAATGCTTGAATCTGATTGGTTGACCAATGTTATAAGGTGTGCAATTATTTTCAGGGAAACGCACGGCTAAAGTAGTTCTAGCAGGTCTTGACCACATTACAGTTCCATATCACTTTGCCAAATGATTTCAGTTATTTCAAAGGTCCTTACAGCCTACAACAGCAAAAGAAACAAAACCCACAATGACACTGACCAAACAAATAAAAATAGTAAGGATGAAAACGACAAATTATTGTCATGGTTTTTGCCACAAAATATGTTTTATTGTGTACTGAAAGCGCATACTCTCCTGGCTCTCCCTCTCTCTCTCTTTCAAACATACACACGCACTGTATAGTACGGACACACACTCGCACAGAAACATTTTGTCAGCGCTGCTCTGATTAATTAATCAGTAAAATATTTTAGCAACTTAAAAGATACATGACTCACCTGCGAGGTAATTACTGTGCGGTTCTTGAGGTAGATCAACTTATAGTTTCGCTATTAGTTAGTAGAGAAACTGCTGCTGTTAGAGATGCACAGACTCAGGAAGGCTAATTCACATTTGCTGCTTATTCTCTCTCTCTCTTTCTCTCTCTCAACTGCATTAATAACTATCAGCAGTATTACTCTGCTATCAAGGCTCAAGCCTTCGTTACTAGTTCTGAAATTACGTTTTGGAATTAGCAATGGAGGCTTGGGATGAGATGCGTATTTTAAGGACAAAAACCTGACAAATGTCTTGAAATACAACACCAGAACAGTGTCTTTTCTAAGTATTCAATGGCCCGTCATAAATTATTCTTCATGCATCCTTTTTTATCAGCACTTGAATGTTTCATTAAGTTTCATTTAAAAAAAATGCAACATTCTAAACAAAAAGCTGACAAAATTGCACTTTGACAAAGACTTTGTCCACATGAGATTCAGAACAATGATCAAAATAGAGTAGATCGAGTCCATCAACACCCCCAAGGTTTCACAGCTCTTCCTGGGTCTACATTTCATTCAGTAACATTTGCATGAGCAATCTTCTATCACTTGTTTTAGTTTCTTCTTCACATGTTTTTTGATCCGGAGATTCTGTACTCTTTCAGAAGATGCGTAATAGCGCCATCCAACTTATAATAGTGAAAACACTGATAGCCTGAAAATTCAGTCAGTGGCAGGGAAAGAGTAAATTTTAAATGAATTCCTGACCAGTGGACTATAACACAAAAATTCAGATAAGAATTTAATACTAACATGCCCTTTAAATAACAAAACAAACAAACAAAAACACTGTCATTGATTTTACACCAGGTTTTTGTTGGTCAATGGCACAGTCATTTTCAGTTGCCTCAAAACAGCAACACGCCAACAAAGCGCCTGAACACACCTCGTTTTCAGACCAGCACGCCCATGGGTGAACAGATGGGTTCAAGTGCATTTGCTATTCAAACAACGTGGCACTGGATGTGAAAATGATAACTGCGTTGGGCTGAAACTAGCAAAAAACACTTGCGGCGTGCCTGGCATCTCATTGCACTGGGTGTATGATAGGGCGCTATGACTCTTCTGTTAGTATAAGTCTAGTATACTTAAGTGCAATTTAAAGAATATTTCTGAGAAGTACATAAAAAGTAGACTGAAAGTATACTAATATCACACTTGAATAAACTTCTTTTTTGTAAGGGTATGTATGTCCAAGATGATGATGTTATGTGTAGATAAAATAAGCAATTCCCAATGACATTTTGTTCTTTCTGTAGATGTATCACCTTTTCACAGATATTTAGTATAATTATAGTTAGAGACAGCTGTATTATTTTTGTGTCAAGCTCAACACATTTAAAAGGATTTAGATTGAAGGATAAGTGCTTAATCTTACCTTGAACTTTAATTGTAACAGAGTTACTCATTGTAGTTTGTACTCTCCCTTGAAGAAATCCCTTGCATGTATAATTTCCCGAATCATCCTTTTTTGCTGACTGGATATCTAATTGAGATTTAGATTCTTGCACCTCGTCCTTTTTTTTAAACCATCTGTAGGTCCAGTTCTCTGTGCTGCCCTGAATTTCACACTTAAGACTGACATTTTCGGTTGTATAGACATCTGTCCACATTGGTTTAGTCAGTGTTGGTGTTGGGATTGCTATAGTAAATAGAGAAATTTAAAACTCAAATATCCAGCGCACTATTACAGCATATAATAAAGTCTAAAAAAAAAAAAAGAAAAAGAAAAAAGGCACACACTTGCATATATTTTTATTATAAAAATATTGGTAACACTAATTTCTATGTCCACTTTAGACATTCTACTAAATGTAAGTAACTTTGCAACAACATGTCAACTTATTTTACTAACCCTAACCTAACAGTCAACTAACAGTCTACTACAGTTTACTAATACTGTAAGGACTGCTAGATGACATGCAGTTGCAAAGTTACTTACAGTCAAGTAGAATGTCTGTTGGGGAACATCAAAATAAAGTGTAACTAAAATATTATGAAGCATACTCTCAGTAAACTACTAGTTTAGTAGTTTTATACTATAAGTATACTTGTTTCTTTAAGTTTTCTTTAAGTGAACATATAGTTTACTATTTATTAGTATACTACTATGTACCTATTTAGGTATTGATGTTTTATAACTGTACTTTAACTCTTTCCATTTTAAAACATTTTATTCTAGCTTCATGCATCCTTTTTTATCAGCACTTGAATGTTTCATTAAGTTTCATTTAAAAAAAAGGCAACATTCTTAACAAAAAAGCTGACAAAATTGGATTTTTGTCAAAGACTTTGTCCAGATGAGATTCAGAACGATGATCAAAATAGAGTAGATTGAGTCCATCAATACCCTCAAAGCTTCACAGCTCGTCCAGGGTCAACATTTCATTCAGTAACATTAGGCAGTTTTGATTTACTTGCTGTTTAATGTTTGATGATCACGTTATTTTACATTTGCACGAGTAATCTTTTATCACTTGTTTTAGCTTGTTCTTCACATGTCTTTTGATTCTGAGATTCTGTACTCTTTCAGAAGATGCGTAATAGCGCCATCCAACTTATAATAGTGAAAACAGTGATAGCCTGAAAATTCAGTCAGTGGCAGGGATAGAGTACATTTTAAATGAATTCCTGCCCAGTGGACTATAATACAAAAATTCAGATAAGAATTAGGAATGTATCTGTTTTCTTTATTAATCAAAATTTTCAAATAATGTAAGTTTGTAAAACTATGTGTAAAACTATGTGAAAAAGCATTAAATGGGCTACTTAATCAAAAGAGTAAACACAACTACAAGCTAAGTAAGAATACTTAATTATACTTTTAAGTATATCTCTATCAAAAGAGTCAGTACAAGTATAGGCTAAATATACTTTGGGCCCTATTTTATCAATCTAAGCACATGGCCTGAAGCGCATGGTGCAGGTGCACTTATGGTGTGTCCGAATCCACTTTTGCTAGTTTAAGGATGGAAAAAATGGTCGGCGCCGCCAGGTGCATGGTCCAAAATGGTTGTACTAGTCTCTTAATGAGTAATGGGTGTGTTTTGGGCGTAACATGCATTAAACCAATCAGATTATCATCTCCCATTCCCTTTAAAAAACAGTTGCACTTGCACCATGGCAGATTTGCTATTTACATGGACGAATTTGCAAGCGAAAAAACTGAACGCTTCTCCAGAGAGGAATCTTTTAATTTTTATTATCTGGAATGTTTGTGTGCTGTTGCCCGTCCCTGTGTGTGCAACAAGCAAAGTGTATACGCGTTGTGCACCTGCCTATAGGCGTATATTACTATCGCACCCTTTAAATAACAAAAATAAATAAATAAATTCTGCATCATTAACTTTACACCAGGTTTTTGTTGGTCACTGGCACAGTCATTTTCAAAACAGCAACACTCCAACAAAGCGCCTGAACACACCTTGTTTTCAGACCAGCACACCCATGGGTAAACAGATGGGCGCAAGTGCATATGCTATTTAAACAATGTGGTGCTGGATGTGAAAATGATAACTGCATTGGGCTGAAACTAGCAAAAAACACTTGTGTCGTGCCTGGCATCTCATTGTGCTGGCTGTATGATAGGGTGCTATGACTTTTCTGTCAGTATAAGTGCAATTTTAAGTATATTTCTGAGAAGTACATAAAAAGTAGACTGAAACTTTATTGTTTTTTTAGTTTTGAAAAAGTATACTAATATCACACTTAAATAAACGTATTTTTTGTAAGGGTATGTATGTCCAAGATGATGATGTTATGTGTAGATAAAATCAGTAATTCCCAATGGCATTTTGCTCTTGCTGTAGATGTATCACTTTTTTACAGACATTTAGCATAATTATAGTTTGAGAGTTTTTTTTTTTGGTCACATCTGTATCATTATTTGTCAAGCTCAACACAGATTTAGATTGAAGGATAAGTGCTTAATCTTACCTTGAACTTTAATTGTAACAGAGTTACTCATTGTAGTTTGTACTCTCCCTTGAAGAAATCCCTTGCATGTATAATTTCCAGAATCATCCTTTTTTACTGACTGGATATCTAATTGAGATTTAGATTCTTGCACCTCGTCCTTTTCTTTAAACCATCTGTAGGTCCAGTTCTCTGTGCTGCCCTGAATTTCACACTTAAGACTGACATTTTCGGTTGTATAGACATCCATCCACATTGGTTTAGTCAGTGTTGGTGTTGGGATTGCTATAGTAAATAGAGAAATTTAAAACACAAATATCCAGCATAGTATTACAGCATAGAATAAAGTTTATATAAAAAAAAAAAAAAAAAAGCCAGCACACACTTGCATATTTTTTTATTATAGAAATATTGATAACACTAATTTCGATGGTCCACTTTAGACATTCTACTAAATATCAGTAACTTTGCAACTACATGTCAATTTTTCAACCTAACAGTCAACCAACAGTCTACTACTAATACTGTAATGACTGCTAGCTGACATGTAGTTGCAAAGTTACTTATAGTCAGAAGAATGTCTGTTGAGGAGCATCAAAATAGTGTAACTAAAATATTATTACTGTATATATATTTTATATTATGATATCCACTCACCTTGTAGAGTTAAAGTGTACCCATCACTTTTTTCAGACTCAGAAGTTCCATTTTTTGCTTTGCATTCATATTTTCCACCTTCTTTCACAGTGACGTTGGACTGAGTGTCAGTTTCGAGATTAGTGGAGTCCTTGTACCAGTCGTATTGGAACTCAGATGTTCCTCCAGGGACCTCACAGTGCAGAGTGACTGTCTCTGTGCTGTACAGCACCTTGTGAGTTGGAATGCCAGTTATCTTGGGCTTGGGAATCTGAGTCGGAGAGTCTAGGGGATGAATAATCCTTAGGTTAGAGTGGCTAAATACTAACACTTTTTTTTAAAACAGTGGTGTACAAATAAAACAGTTAAATAAAATAGTCATTAAAAGTTCACATAGCAAACCAGAAACCACCTAGAATATATATATATATATAAATAAATCATACCTCCAGTGCTTTCTTGAGATGTTACTTGCACACAGACTGCCACTATAATTTAAAATAGATTCAGTGAAAAGCCGGGTTACAGTATAGTGATATGCTAGTTTTATTGGTTTCAAATATAATTAATATTAAAAAAGGCACCCTACCTGTCAAAAGGATGATTTTAAATGTTTCCATTTGCAGCTGCAGTGAAAGTAGAGCCTCAGTGAACACAGATCTTGCGTGAGTCTCTGCAACAAGAATAGCTTCCTGGTATAACCACTTTTAATGAAAACCTGACAGGAAATTATGACGTCTTGTCTGCTTCCATTTCACCAACAAAGCTTAATACATTTTTGTTATTTTGAATCACCTATTTCCGTTTTTAATTCAAATAAAAGGATGTTCAGTGAACCTTGCAAGTGTGTGCTTATCCAAGCATTGTGTGATTCGTTTTCTGTGTGAGAGGCAAATAGTGAGCCTGCAGTATACTCTATAACAAAAATTAGTTGTAGATACATGAAAAGGTTTTCAATTTACATGCAGGCATTTTTAATCTCTAGAATGCACCTGGTGCCAATGTAAAATTATATAAATTCTTAAATTATAATACTTACCAGTTTGGAAGTTCTGTATTGTTCTGGTTTCTGTTTTAAGAAGTGTGGGTGTGGTTAAATGCACTATTGTTAAAAAAAAAATTTGATGAATGCAGTGTTATAACTTCCCTTTTCCTCCAACCTCGCAGTACCAAATAGCCCTGCTGGATTATGACATGCATTCAAAACGGTATCACACAAAAATCACAAACAAATATCACAACAAACATTTCTAGCTATGATATACTTTTAGTTTGAACCAGAGGAGCACGAAGAGTACCTTTCTAAAAGGTGTACACATCAAAAACGGATAGAGGGGAAGGACTTGAGGAAAGTTTAAAGAATAGGTTACTTGGGTTCACAGTACAATGTATTTGAAAAATGAATGATGGACTGAAGTGTACTGCAGCAGACAGTTTTTAAAACAGTTAAAGGTGGAAAGTCATTTTTCTGTCTTAGTCTGTCTAAGTCACAGCCTCCTGATCTGACATGTGGTGAACCAACATCCTGTAAGCAGAGGCTTTAACAATTCAGCTATAGGTGGGGCTGCAATAAACTCAAACCGTTTTCTCAAAAAACAGCCCGGCAATGATGTCAATGATAATTGCTAATTTATACTAAGAGGTTGATATATGAAAACCCATTGGCTGATGGGAACAACAGTAGTTTGAATATATTTATATTATATTATATTATATTATTTTTACTGGGTCAACACAATGATGCAGTGTTAACTCTTTAAAGTATTTTTGTTAGCTGTAGCCTTGTGGTTAATGAATGTCAACCAACACGTACACCCAGTTCTTACATTACAGTAAATAACACTTACATCACTTACTTTACAGTAAATACCACTAAGTAGATCAGGAGACTAAGTACCACTAAGTAGATCAAGTAAAGGAGATCAGAATGCTCTAAAAAGCAATGCGTAAATCCGGCAAGATCCGGAGTGGTGATAGTGAATTCAATGTGGAACAACGCGATGAGTTTAACAACACTCGCCACTTGAATGAAAAATCTATTTTTTTGCTTTGTCATTATGGTGTATGGATTGTAGATTAATGTGGAAAAAAGTAATTTAGTTAAACATAAGGCAGCAACATAACACAATAAAAAATGTAGGGGTTTGAATACTTTCGCAAGTCACTGTATATAAATTTGGGGTAACACTTTAGTTTAGGGTCCAAGTCTCACTATTCTATTTCACTAAAATAGATTTTTCATTCAAGTGGCGAGTGTTGTTAAACTCATCGCGTTGTTCCACATTGAATGTATGTATGTATATATATATAATGTGTATTATGTGTATATTTTATCAACTGTGATGATTGAAATGTTGTTGTTGTTGTAATGTAACATTTTAGAATGGACCCCGGGAAGACTAGCAGATTGCACAGACTTTCAGCTAATGGGATCCATATAAATAAACAAATAAACAAATAAAACTATTAACTAGTTGCTTATTAGCATGCTTATTACTAGGATATTGGCTGTTTATTAGTACTTATAAAGCACATATTAATACCTTATTCTGTATGACTATATTCTGCATCCCTTAATCCTACCCAATACCTAAACTTAATTTCCTTACTAACTATTAATAAGCAGTACTTAGCAGTTTATTGTTTCTGTAAGCTACAGTATTTCACCGCTAGATGGCGATGTCTACTCTTTTATTGTTGTGGAAATGAATAAGGTTTCTCAAATGAGAAAGAGGATTATCAGTATTTACTGCTGGCAGATGGGAAATAAAAGATTATTATTATTATTATTAGTTGTTGTAGTAGCAGTAGTAGTATTGATTCCAAGGACTGTTTTACAATTTTATTTTATTATAAAATGTATATTATGCTATTTATATAACATACAGAGTACGCAAGACAGTTTTCTTACTAGATTCTAGTGTATGAGTCTTAGTATTGATACTAGCATAATATATATACATTTAAAGGCCTACATGTAGCATGTGTGAACAATTTTCCTTTTAGACTTTTTTTTTTTTTTTCTGAGCCTATATGACAAAACATTTATATATAGCCTATAGGGAGAGAGCCTGCAGATCGCCTACACACTTTACTGGTGCTAGAGTCAGTAGTATAGCGGTCTTAAGTGATAGGGGTCGAAGGTCAGCTGACCGCAGCGGTTCAAAGGGAGGGCCTTGGAGTGCTCTGAGGACCGATGCTGGTTCCTCCAGAGTGGGGACACCAGGCAAACTTTTGTGTTTCTCTTCCCTGATTCGTCTGATGACCTGAGGGATCAGAGCGACCGGGGGAAAACCATAGAGGAGGAGGCTGGGCCAGCGCATCCCTGTCCTTCGGAAAGAAGATTGGGCAGTGAAAGTTGTCTTCTGAGGCGAAGAGGTCAACGTCAGCCTTCTGAAGAACTCCCAGATTTGAACTGTCTGGGGGTGGAGTGTCCACTCGTCTGAGGGGACATTGATCCGAGACAGCATATCTGCTCCCCGGTTCATTTTGCCCGGTGCGTGCGATGCTCTCAGCGATTGCAGGTTGGACAGCACCCATTCCAAGAGCTGCTTTGCCAGCACATAGAGATGTCTGGAAGAAAGACCGCCATGGTGATTTATCAGGACCGATAGGAAGGTTTTGGAGGGCCCAACAAAACTGCTTGCATCTCTAGGCAGTTGATGTGCAGCTGGCTCTCCTCGCTCGACCATGAGCCGAAGGCTGGTCTGCCCTCGCACAGAGTGCCCCAACCCATGTTGCACGCATCTGTCGAGACCACCATCATTCTGGATACCGCCCCTAGGAACTGGGGAGGCAGAAGCCATCAGCCCTAGCATCCTCTGGAAAAGCTTTAGAGGAAATGGGCTCTGGTCTTGATAGAAGCCATGAGCTGCTGAATGGCCAGAGACTGTCAACCTCATTTGGGCTGAGTCAAAAACAGCTCCCAGGAACAATATACATTGGCTGGGGAGCAGTGAGCTCTGAGTCCCAGGTACTCCAAGTGGCTGAGGAGCACGGATCTGTGGTATGCTAGCTCGTCCTGAGACTGGGCCAATATGAGCTAGTCGTCAAGGTAATTCGAAACACGGATTCCCATCTGACTCAGAGGGGAAAGAGCCGCATCCATACACTTTGTAAAAGTGCACAGAGCTAGGGACAGCCCAAGGAGAAGGACTGTATATTGGTAAGCGACTGGTGTGAGAGCGTCCATCTTCCATGGAGGCGGCTTGTGGGGCGGTGCCCCAGAATTCATCATGTACCACAAAGAATGAAACAATGTTATTAGAAGAAATATATTCCATGAGTCTCACCTGATAGCTATAGGGGAGCTAGTCATGGCATAGAGCTGTCAGTGGAGCATTCTGGCTGTGCACTGTCAGTGTGGTAACATTGGAAAATACCTTGGTGCAGAAAAAGTGAGACACGTGGAAACAGACCGGAAGTGCTCACTTGGTCCTGTTCACTTGGCCCTGTAACCTTTTGTTTTCCATCTCAGTAGAGTGGGAAAAACAGAGGAAAACAAGGGAAGTAGCCGCTTTCTAGAAAAAGTGTTCCATGAAAGCAGAAAGGTGAGACATGTCCTCAATGAACGCGGCTTGCGGGGGCAGAGCCAGCAAGCGACACGCACAGAGGTGTAGCATAATACAGACATTAGAGAGCATATGTCATGTTGAGCTGAGCATAAATGAGCATTGAGCTCGCTCTCTCAGTGAGAGCGTTCACCCTCAATGAAACTTGGCTTGCAGGGGCCGGGCCAGCAAGTGACACGCTGAGAGGCTCAGTCCTTTAAAACAAACACCGGAAAAATATGCTCTCGCGTATTCATTGCAAGAACGCTCATTCTCAATGAACGCGGCTTGGGGGGGGCGAAACCCGCAAGCGACACGCTGAGAAACTCAGCAAACACAGCAGAAATGTGCTCTTTCAGACTGAATATATATCATGAGTACCACCTGAGTCAGGGGAGAGAATCATGTCATATTCAGCTGAGCGGTGTCAGATGTGAGACCACTCTTCCTCAGTGAACACGGCTTGAGGGGGTGGGACCAGCAAGAGACGTGCACAGAGATCCAGCAAAATAAACAGAGAGCATACATCATGTTCAGCTGAGCATAAGTGAGCATTGAGCTCGCTCTTTCAGTGAGCGCATACGTCCTCAATGAACGTGGCTTGCAGATGCGGGGCCGGCAAGCGACGCGCTGGAAAGCTCCTCATTTTAAAACAAATGCCAATAAAATATGCTCTTGCGCCCTCATTGTGAGAACGCTCATTATCAGTGAACGCGGCTTGCGGGGGCAAAACCGGCAAGTGACGCGTTGAGAAACTTGGCAAACACAGCAGAAATATGCTCTATCAAATTGAATATATAACATGGGTCTCAACTGAGTCGGGGAAGAGCGTCATGTCATATATCTCAATGAACGCGGCTTGCGAGGGAGGGACCGGCAAGCAATGCTCTAGGACTTGGCATTTAGAACAAACGGCAGAGAAATTTACTCTTTCAGATTGAATATCTATCATGAGTCTCACTTAAGTCAGGGGAGAGCATCATGTCAAATTCAGCTGAGAGTCAGAATAAGCTCACTCTCGTGATCAGTAGAGTAGAGAAACTAAGCGGTTAAAACCGCTGGAAATAGGTCTTTAAATCGCTCGCCGGAGGGCAGCAGGGGAAGCGCTGAGAAACCGGAAGCGGCGAAGCAGGTGGCTCGAGAGCGGTGCTCGAGAGTGGGCAGTGTGCAAGGGCTCAGCTGGTCTGCTGCGTTGCGTCCTCAATGGCGAGAAGTGAGCTTAATCCACAGCGAGCAGGCGAGAGAAGGCGAAGGCGTTCACAAACAATGCCACTAACAAAGTGGTCCAAGTATGGTAAAAAAGTACAACAAAGTCCGGCAACAAGAATTCACAACTTAAAATCTAGATTGTTCATGCGGTTAGTGATCAAAGTAAAGCGATGTGCAGCTACTGTAAAACTTTTTGAAGCACAAACAAACACAAGAGGAATGCCAAGGCATTTTCCTCAATTCGTCTAACAAAGCTAGGTCAGGGCTGGACACTAAGAGCTGCTTGACCTCATCAAAACTGGTCTGGTCAGCTTTAGACAATGTGAAATTCTTTTTATCCTTGACACATTCATGCATGGGAGCCTGTTGCAAATTTTGGAAAAAAACTTTGATTAAGGCCCAAGAAGGATCATAAGGCAGCAGTGTCAGATGGTGAGGAAGCTTGGAATATTGCATCATGATGCTCTTGGTTGGGCAGAATATCATTTGCAGCAATGATATGGTCAAGAAAGTGCAGTGTGGTCTTTCTGAAATGGCACTTTTTTATTGTTCAGAACCAGTGCTTAAAATGGGCCAGTACACGCTGGTACACAGTACTTTATTCATCTTTATGATTACCTTTCATGTACCGCCAGTTTTCCTTGCACACCGGCACTTTGACATGTAGCATGAACAGAAGCCCTCTGTACCCTTGCTTTTTCAGGAACACGTTTTGACCTGAGCATTGGGAGTACCGGTGCCGAATTTATTGCCAAATTTCGGAAACTCTACTAATAATCCCTCCATCATGGGCTTGGTTGCCGGCTTGCATGCCAGGTCAGGTATAAGGGGCTCAGGCTCCGGTGTGATGGCAGGCCATCAGCTTCTCTTGGTGTTGGCAGCTCCATCGTGGCAGGCGCTGGCTGCCCCATCTGCTGGGGACTCCAGCTGTCGTTCCTTGTCGCATGGTGACAGTGGGTTGGGCTCTAGGTCCAGTGGTGATAGGGATCAGGGGTAGACTCTCTCCAGATAATGAAGAATCACCTCCCTGCATGTCTGAGAGGTCTACAGGATTGTAATAATTAGCCCCGATCCAATATAGTGACTTTATCATTTCGTCTTCAAAAGGGGAATGTATAGCAAGATGACACAAGTCAAGGGTAAAGTTCAATAAATCTTGGTCTCTCCTAAAAATCAGTTTTTAGGTTGGTTATTCTGTCACGGTCTTAGAGGATAAAGTCCACAGAAGGAGATCCAAGGAAGATGAATTAAAAAATAAAGGTATTTAATCAAACAAACTTAGATAGTCCACAGGAAACGTAACAGCGTGTGATACACAAAATATTACCGACCATGAACTGAGGAAACACAGAAACTTAAGCTGGGTGCACACTGTGCGATTTATAATAGTCCTTTATGATTGTTGCTTGTCAGACTGTACAAACATGATCCTCACAGTGGGATCTCAGCTGTCCTATATGTCAGACTGTATAACAGTCAAGACGTGTTAAAAACGGACACGCGCTTGAAAACTTGTCCAGAGTTTTACATCATCAACCAACACACATTTGGTGAGTGAGCTGCATCACACAGGGGACTGAAATGGTGGCTAACAAAGAAATCTCTAGCGTTAATTTCGATCACGACTTATCTTGAAAAACAAAGACAATTTGACGTTTGTCGTAGGAGAAGTCACACTGCAAGACTTTGCCCCAAATCTTCTGAAACTGCCAGAATTTCGTTGGAGGTAAAATTTTATCACAACGGTCATTAATCAGCTGTCGGTGAACATTTCAAACTAGCGACTAAAGACTACAGATTTTTGCCCAGGATTATAGGAATCTTTTAGGATTCTCAAAATTTGTCTCAGACGACCAAATTGTGGCCAAAATCACACAGTGTGT
This sequence comes from Anabarilius grahami, assembly GCA_003731715.1. Taxonomy (NCBI): domain Eukaryota; kingdom Metazoa; phylum Chordata; class Actinopteri; order Cypriniformes; family Xenocyprididae; genus Anabarilius; species Anabarilius grahami. Next base: position 12,888 of record RJVU01043382.1, read on the forward strand.
ACCCGCTTTTAAGTATATAATGATAACGAACTCATACGAACAGCTGTGATGATTAAATGAATATCCAATGCAACAAACAAGTGGCAGGAAATGTGAACAAAGACAACAGGAAATAATGACAAGTAATAATTTAAAAGTCCATGAAAATGAAAACTAGTTGCTAGTAGACAAAGCGGTGTGCTAATGCAATTAATATAAGCCATTTCGCTGCCTCAGTGCAAATATAGAAACTCCATCATGATGTTGATTGCTGACGTAATGGTTCAGAGTCCTGGAGAGGCAGAAACATGACAATAAGTTCAAAATCTTTTTTTATGGGTTTATCATACTTGAAATTGTTAATCTAGACTAGGGCCTGAAATCTCAGGTTTCAATATTTCACTCTGTACAGTTATAAACCCTGGATGGGACTTTTATTTGCTTATTTACAAGGATAATAACATTGATTTTTATTTATGATGTTACTATGTTTTTATGACAGTTTATGACCAAGGATTACAAGATGTTAACTCAGGCTTAGTGTGAAACACTTTTTTAACACCAAGAGGTAAGACTTTTAAGACCAACAAAATAGTGTAATTTAACTACCTTTAAATGATGTCAGGCCATTAGCTTCTGCAGCTGGTGAGTCTTCATCTTCAAGAGACAAAATGTGAGAGTCATTTGTGATCTGATTTCTGAGATTGTGTAATTATTGCTCAGAAACATTATTATACTCCGGTATTTTATGTACCCTCTAAAAAATAAAAATTCTTTATTGACATTGATGGGTCCATGAAGAACTTTTACCATTAGTGGAAACTTTTTGTTGCGCTGAAGGTTCTTTATAGTTCAAAAAGGGTTCTTTAGTTTATTAAAATGTTTTCCACACTAACACAAATGACTCTTTTAAGAACTAATCATTAAAAGTTCTTTGGTTCTTCATCACTGTAAAAAAAAAAAAAAAAAAACCCCTATGGAGCCTTTATTATTAAGAGTGTAATGTACACTCTAAAACAATGTGTTGGATCAACAACAACAAAACATGTTTCATCAATCTTTTTTATGACAACTTACTAATTAAATTATGTAGAGGAAATTAACAATTAAAAAATTTGTAACAAATGCAATTTTTTAAGAGCAGCCATGTTTTACAGTTCCTCCTAAACCAAAACAATGATCTTATGCTGCACTCACACCATCATAACCGTAATTACAAGATGGCAACCCATGACGTTCTACCCAGAGCTGTTCCTCAGACTCGGATGTATTCTATTTTTTTCCATGTCAACATTGTCAATGGAGAAATTAATCTGAAGCAGTCAGCTGGTACAAGCAGAGTTCTGTGAGTTCACATTATTATTGTAATGTTATCCCCGCTAGAAATCCATTCCTAGAACATTCTCAGAACGTCCCCACTGGTGTCAAGGATGTTGTCTAGTAACATTCCCAGTACGTTCACAGATGGTCATGATGTGGAGTTCTTTTAAGGTTTGGGGGACGTTATTTGGTGGACCTTCAGGTAACATTCAAGACATTCTCTGAACATTTAGGGAACCATACTTTATTTGGAAATGTTCTCAGAACGTCTCTGCTGCCCTTGTCAAAAAAATTGAATTGAAAATTAGAGCTAAATTGACTAACAAAAGTGGCTGTTCAAACAAAAACTATTTTTTCTTAAATGTCTTACAAAAAAACAAAAAAAAACTTTACAGGTAATTCCTGGATTAATATTATGAAACCTTTTCTTAAAATGTAAATCTCTTGCAGAAAGTCATTAGCATGCATGAGCTAATGTAACTGCTGTATCACTGCATCAGCAACTACACAGTTACTGTTTTTAAATAAAGCAACATGCAGCAGAACATCAGTGTTTCTGGATCATCATTGACTGAAGCACTGGTGCTACTCTCCAGCACAATGGTGACCTCACAAAACTCAGATAACAGAAACAGAACATTAAACACAGATCTCTCTAGATCTCAGCATCTTCACTTATTACAAACCATTCTGACTTTGTTTCTTTCATAAAAAATCTTCTTAATGAGGTGTTGATGTTTTACACATAAATATCACCGTTACGGAGGTAAGCTTGCTTTAGTTGGGCTCCTGACCCTTGACATTTTGACTTTTATTTTTTCTCCAATTGTTTTAACTGTGTGTTTCTAAAGCATTTGTTACAAAAAAAAAAAAAAAATCTGATCAAATGGCTTTGGTTGCTCATTGTTGATGATTTTATCATCATACAGTGGTCTTATTCACTGATCTCTGAATATTGTATTTTTTTTCATCTTGTTGTAGTCCCATGATAATGCATAAAATCCTGTCCTGCTTTGATATTTAGAAAGTTTTTATCATTATGCAGAAATGATTCAGACAGGCTCATGTAGATTCAAACAGACATCAAGATTCTGCGTATGAACCTCAACAATGGTGACAAAATTTTCAGATAAACAGATTAACTCTGAACATCACAAAATAAGCTAACAAAGTCACAAAAAAGATTGTTTATTGTCACCATTGTTGAGGTTCATACACTGATTCATGATGTCTGTGTGAGTCTAAAAGACACTGCTCAAAACTCTGTCTGTATAATGAATTAAAAAAAAAAAACTGACTATTAATTAATACAATACTAACATATAATACACTCATAGTTTAGATTCTGGTGATGATCAGTGAATCAGGACACTTTATGATGATTGAATCACCAGCACTAAACAACCCAATTCATCTGATCAGAATTTCTCTTGCATTTTCTGCTATAACACGTGTGTTTTGAAAACATAATTAAAGCAACAAAAGAAAATTTTAATGTTAAAATGTAAAGAATCAAGAGCCCATCTAAAGGAAACGCTCACCTCCATAACGGTGACTTCAAACTTTATTATTTTCTATAAACACCCACGCAGAAGGCGATGTTCTCGTGACCTTGCGCAACTTTGCCCAAAAGTTCTCTAAAAGTGACAAAAATTCAGAAATTTTACAGAACACTTGGGACATAAAACGTCCTCTTTTGGTAATGAAAGTGCTGCAGTTCAAGGTTCCTTATATGATTTTAGGGGAACATTCCAATTTGGTGACCATAAAATAGAACTCGTTCTATTTTATGGTCACATAAGAAGGATATTTGGGACATTAACTGAACGTTGCCACACGGTCATTTAATAACGTTCCCGATATGAGTTTAGGGTTACGTTCTATTTTGGTTATTTTATGGTCACGCGAGAATGTTACAAAGAGGACATTTGGGAAGTTAACAGAACGTCCTATAGTAATAGTCCACTAAACATTCCCAGAATGTCCTGAATGTTCCCTGAAGGTCCACCAAATAACGTTCCTCAAACCTTAAAAGAACTCCACATCGTGACATAATTTAACGCCGTCTCTCGTGACGCTTCATGTGTTTTGGAGGAGGTGTGGCTTTGGAGACAGGGATCTCATGCTTTCAAAGCTAGCTTGCTATTGCTAGCCACTCCGAAATTGCCTACCCTACCTTTAAGTTAATGTAATGATTAACATTATTATGTCAACAGAACTTGTTATATACAACTTGTTGTAGAATGTAGAATCGCATCAACAAATTAGAATTTGTAACTTTTTAAGGTCCCCCGACTTACTTTTTAGAGTGTACTAAAAATTTAATTATTGATTTATGTTACAAATATTATTATATGATAGACATTTGTAGATGTTTGTTAGATCTCTTACCTTTAATTACACCATCTTCATGAAGAGCTGAAACATGATCAGTGACCAGTTCTTCTTTTTCCTCACATTCTGAATGACAGAGAGTGTGGCAATTTCTTTTAGTTTAAAAATCCAAAATCATAATTCTGGGTTGTAATACAAGAAAATTCATGCAAAATGGCAGAAAACTTTATTTGTTGAGTCAGTAATAGTTTTTTTATATATAATATTATCACAAAGTATAAGAAATGTGATATGAAATAGTACCATTTGTTTTTAATTATAATGTCAGCCAAACACAGTAAAAGGCACATTATACCTTCCATCTCTGTGGGACTGTTATCCATGTACTCCTCCAGGGGTGAAGCAGTTTCTGCAGAGTAATTAAAGACTCATATAAATATAAATGTGGATTACACACACACACCCACACACCCACACACACATGTTTGTTTTTGTGAAATGTGGGGACATTCCATAGGCGTAATGGTTTTTATACTGTACAAACTGTATTTTTTATACCCCTACACTACCCCTACCCCTAATCCTAACCATCACAGGAAACTGTGCACACTTTTACTTTCTCACAAAAACTCATTCTGTGTGATTTATAAGCCTTTTGAAAAGTGGGGACATGGGGAATGTCCTCATAAATCACCCTCTCCTTGTAATACCTATGTCATACCCATGTCATTATACACATTTGTGTCCTGATATTTCACAAAAACATGCCCACCTACACACACACACACACACACACACACACCCCACAGAAAACTTACGGTTCTTGGAATCTGCCATTGAGAAAAACAAGTCCTCGTGTACTGTTTCCTTTTTCTCTAAAGATAATGATAATAAACAAATGTTTTGTAAGAAGTAATTAAATGTAAAATATTACTATATATTTAAAAACACAAAAAGTAAATGTTACTGTTTTTACTGTATTGTTGATCAAATAAATGCAGTCTTGGTGAGCATAAGAGACTTCTTTTAAAAACATTTAAAAAATATTACCAAACCCAATCTGAATGGCATTATATGAAAACAAATGTCAATGGCTTATGTTTTTAAAAGCAATTTTATATTTTTAGGCAGCACCAATTTACACTAAGTGTACTAGAGGGTAAACAGTGTTTACACTGAGTGTAAATAATAGGAGACACTGTTCACACTAACTGTAAATATCAACAAATGGAATCCTGTTTACACTGCATACATTGATGGATACTATTCAAAGAAAGTATAAAGTGTAAAAGTGTAAAGCAAAGTGTAGAAATGCTAAAACAGCATTTGAAGAAAGTCTGAGCAATGGGTGACACAAGGCTGATTGTTGGTGCTTGGTGTAAATAGACACTGCTTGTCTTTTAATAAAGAGACCACTATCATCAATCAAGAAGCTTAATTTCAGAAGTATATGAGTTGTTATCTGTTTGTACCTGGTTTACGGGTGAATCTTAGAACGAGGCATCCAATGATCAGGATTATAATACAGCAGACGAGACATCCTGAGATGGCCAGCAGAATTTTTCTTTTTAATACTGTAATAATGAGGGAAATTATAAAGTTAATCAAGTTAAATGAATATTTCTATTACAAGTGAGGCTCCCGCACTTCCCTCCTCACACCACCGGAGGGAGCCCTCACCAGAATATTGACTTTTGCTCATTCGGACTTCAATTCCCAGAGGCCCTCATTCCTGGGACTGATTGCACACACCTGCACCTCATTACACTTACACACTTTATAAGCAGCACACACACACTTTGCGAAGTCTTGATTTGCCCTGGTGATAATTTTTTAGCATTATTGTGGATTGCTATTCTTGTGTTTGACTTGACCGTTCTTCGTGTTTGATTCTCTGCTGCCTGCCCTAACCATCGCCTGTTTCTGTACTGTGTATGTTTGCTGACTGCCCTAACCTCTGCCTGTCTTTGAACTCTGACTGTTTGCCACCTGTTTATCTTGAAAAACTTGATAACTTGACATTTTTCCAACCCAGAAATCATTCATATCTAAATCATTCACATCTATACACTGTATGAAAGAAGTTTAATAATAATTATTCATATTACTCACTTATATTATTGGCCTTGAAGCCCTCACTCAGAGCGGAGTAGAGTGGTCTCTCTGTCCTTATTCCCTTGCACTTGAATTCACTTTTAATAGTTTCTTCAGTTGCTGTCACTTTGAACATATTTGACGACCCATTGAGATTCTGTCCATTCTCGAACCAGGCGTAGCTCCACTGTCTGCCGTCTGAGACGTTACACCTGAGGGTCAGGATATTCCCAGACATGATGTCGGTCAATTCAGTCTCCAGACTCAGAACCGCAGGTGGACGTGCTTAGAACAAAACAAAAGGTTATTTTATAAATAATTTGTTATAAAATCTATTTCATACTGAGCCTTCTAATTAATCCTAATCAATAGGCATCAGTGCTTTTACTTTTACTAGTTTTTTAACTATTTAAAATGCACTTCCTTGTTAAAATCAGTTTATAGTTTGTGTTCCACAGAAGAAAGAAAGTCTTAAGGGAATGAGGGTGAGTAAATGCTGATAGAATTCACATGTTTTTGGGTGAACTATCACTAACTAACTCATATTTTCATTTCATTAAATGCTTTGCCATGGTCATATTCTACAAAATAAATGGCAACAAGAAGCAGTTTATGTGGGCACAAGAGACTAACTTACCTTCAACTCGCACTTGTAGAGTCTCACTGTCCACTGAGAAGTCTCCTCTCTTTGCTTTGCAGTGATAGACACCAGTGTTAGAGAGAGATGCTGAGCTGATAGTGAAGGTTGGATTTGTGATCAAGGTTTCTGAGTCTTTGTACCAGTCATACTTCCATCCATCACCAGACATATTACAACCAAGCTGGACTTTCTCCTCAGTGTAGAACAACTCAAACCACCAATGTTTTCTGATGTCTGGTTTTGGTGTGTCACCTAGGAGCAACAGAGGTAAAATGAGAAATAATGGACCACCTTCAAACAATAACGCACAATAATTTTCTCACTGAAAAAAATCTTATGAACATAGTCTGGAAGCTGTAAATGCTGACAGTAATCTTTTTTTTTATACAAAAGTCAGTGCAACAATAAAGCAGCTAAACATGTTCTATGGAAAGAAAAATCATAATTGACCTCTTTAAGACACCTGGCTGTCACTATCTGAATAGTTTTTGTTAATTTCTGTCTTCAAAATCTTTCAGAAGTAGTTTCACTTGCCATAAATATCAAGTTGCAAAGCTTCTGTTGGTCTTGTAGTCACTGGCGTTCTCTTCAGATGTTTTCCTCTGCAGGTATACTGTCCCGAATGACTTGCTTTTGCTGAGCTGATTGAAAGTGTGTTTCCAGAAAAGGAAATGCCCTCATCAACTAAAAGCCAGGATCCATTTTTAAACCATTCATAGCCCCATTCATTTGGACCACCATCGACTGAACACTTCAGAGTCACCTTTTCAGTTGGGTAAAATGTTTTCCATTCAGACTCTATTGACAGTTTTGGTTCAGGTGGTTCTGCACAGAAAAACAAATACAAAAAACAAACAAACAAACAAATGAATGAATGAATAAAAAAGTAATGAACAAAAGTGGAAAAGTAAATAAAAAGTATACTTTTAGCCAGAATCCCAGTTTTTGTTTATGAAATAATTTAGTCTAAAATACTTATAATGTCATTTAATTTAGACATTTGGCGGATGCTTTCAAAGCCACATACACTGTGTTCAATGTATGGGTCTGCATTTCATCAGTTCATGCATTTCCTGGGATCTTTACTGATGCATTGTAAACCCAATGAATGCACAATGGGAAGTATGTTCCACAATAGAAACAACAATAAAGAGGTAAATTATGGACTCACCTTGAACTCGCACTCGTAGAGTCTCACTGTCCACTGAGAAGTCTCCTCTCTTTGCTTTGCAGTGATAGACACCAGTGTCAGAGAGAGATGCTGAGCTGATAGTGAAGGTTGGATTTGTGATCAAGGGTTTTGAGTCTTTATACCAGTCATACTTCCATCCATCACCAGGCATGTTACAACCAAGCTGGACTTCTTCCTCAGTGTAGAAGAACCTAAACCACCGATGCTTTGTGATGTCTGGTTTTGGTGTGTTATCTAAGAATAACAGGGGTAAAATTAGTAATAATGCACTCTCTTCAAACAGTAACTGCCTTGAGTTGCATATGCTTGTCATTCTTCATAATCAAAGACTAAATTAACTGAATGCTAATAGTGTCTGGCCACTGTCAAAAAAAGAGTAGACAGGAAACTGCATATGCTGACATTAACTATTGTACACTGATACAGGCCAATGGAAATGAAGAACATCTTAAAATATAAACAACTTCTTTACTGAACTCTTTTGGGTGCCTGTCAATTACATTCATATATATTAATCATAGAATATCAAAAGTAGTTTTACCATAAATTTGTATTTTCAAAGCTTCTGCTTGTCTTGTAGTCACTGGTGTTCTCGTCAGATGTTTTCCTTCGCATGTATACTGTCCTGAATGAATTGCTTTTGCTGAGCTGATTGAAAGAGTGTTTCCAGAAAAGGAAATGTAATTGTCAACTGAAATCGGAGCTCTGTTTCTAAACCATTCATAGCTCCATTCATTTGGACCACCATCAATTGAACACTTCAGAGTCACTTTTTCGGTCGGGTAAAATGTTTTCCATTCAGACTCTATTGACAGTTTTGTTTCAGGTGGTTCTGCACAGAAAAACAAACAAACAAATTAATGATTGAATAAAACCGTAATCAACAAAAGTGAAAAAGTGAATAAAACGTATACTTTTGGCAAGAATACCAGTTTCTTTTTTATGAAATAATTTAATCTAAAATACTTATTTAACTCTCTTGATTTCATGTTGTTTCATTTACAAATTTGGCAAACTCTTCCAAAGCCACTTATATTGTGTTCAATGTCTGCCTTTCTTCAGTTTATGCATTTCCTGGGAACTTTACTGAGACATTGTAAACTCAATGAATGAACAATGGGAAGAATATTCCACAATAAAAATGACTATAAAGAGGTTAATTATGGACTCACCTTGAACTCGCACTTGTAGAGTCTCACTGTCCACTGAGAAGTCTCCTCTCTTTGCTTTGCAGTGATAGACACCAGTGTTAGAGAGAGATGCAGAGCTGATAGTGAAGGTTGGATTTGTGATCAAGGGTTTTGAGTCTTTATACCAGTCATACCTCCATCCATCACCAGGCATATTACAACCAAGCTGGACTTTCTCCCCAGTGTAGAACAACTCAAACCACCGATGCTTTGTGATGTCTGGTTTTGGTGTGTTAACTAAGAATCACAGGGGTAGAATTAGTAATAATGCACTCTCTTCAAACAGTAACTGCCTTGAGTTGCTTATGGTTGTTATTCTTCATAATCCAAGACTAAATTAACTGAATGCTAATAGTGTCTGGCCGCTGTCAAAAAAGAGTAGACAGGAAACTGCATATGCTGACATTAACTATTGTACACTGATACAGGCCAATGTAAATGAAAAACATTTTAAAATATAAACAACTTCTTTACTGAACTCTTTTGGGTGCCTGACAATTACATTCATATATATTAATGGTACGTGTATCTTCGGATAAGTAGTTTTCTCGTTTTTGTCTTCTAAACGGAAAAACAAAGAAAGCATTCATTTATCACATATTCGACCCTCCTCATGAGCATAAATAAACAAATCTCAAGTCGTTTTTTCATATTTGTATTTTTGTTTTAATCACACTTTGTTCTAATCCACCAAATGGAAAAAAATAAAACCAAAATGGATAAACAGCTTGAATATTTGATCTCTACATGGGCAGGAATAAAACGCCCCTTTCCGCTGATTGGTCAACCAAAGATCAAGCCACGTCATCAGTTTTTAACTCCAGAACTCAGCTCCGCGCATTGCGCAACAGAACAGTAGCCTATATCTATCCGATACATTTGTACGGATTATTACAGAGTTTATTGCAACTGCATTTAATCTCGTTCTCATCGAACAGCCAGACTAATAAATGTCTCGACACAACCCGTGCCAGAAGAGCCTAGACAGAGCTTTCTTCTGTATACACATACATTTGAGTGCCGTGAAATACAAATTTATCGTATTAAATAATAATTTACGTGGCATCTGCTCTCACAACTTGCCAAACTATTTGGCACACTTATTAGCCTACTTATTAAGCTGACCAACTCTCAAAATCTGTGTGCCGGAGGCTGCGCGCCGCACTGGACAGCTCGGAGGGAATGCATAAGCTATTGTACTGAAGCGCAGAGCAGAATCGATTCAAGGGTCAAGTCAAGTCATCTTCATTTATATAGCGCTTTTTACAATACAGATTGTTTCAAAGCAGCTTCACATTGATAATAGGAAAATTAATAGAGTTTGTTTTGGCTTTACAGCAGCTCTAAGATAAAGTTTATCGAGCTAAAGTTTTTGATTGAATCACTTTCGTTGTAAAACCATTAGTTATGAACTTAGGGGACGCTTAAATGATACCTTTTTAACTGAAAACAGAACAGAAACAGAAACTTTTAATGCACTCTTGCCGTTAATTTACGTGTTTAAGGGTAGACTATGAAATAACACTTTTAACAATAAAGCCAGAGATGAATATATATTTTTATATTTATTGCCATCTATTACCGTCATAAATTAATTAGTCAAATAAGGCTACCTTTTTAAAATAGCTATATCTTATTAAATATATGCATGCCATCTTTACATTTTAAATTCTAAATTTAGTCAATACAATTAGAGTTTGACACTATTTTGTTTCAACCAAGGAATCTTGCGCTGCAGAGGTGGCAATGCAGCATCTGAAGTTGCTTTTAGAAGTATTTACACAGTTTAATGCTGCTCAGAGAGGTCCGTAAATACATTCACACAGCAGAGCAAATACATAATGCAATGACATTAATGTTATGTTTTATACAAAATGCTTTGAATACAGAAATATGAAATAAATTACAAGATGAAACAAATATGAAATATCGCCAGTAGGTGGCAGCAAGTCACTGTGTTAATGAATGAGTCATTTTATTCAATCAATTTGCTCGAAACGCTGATTCATTCAGTAATAAAAAGGCTGTGTGGCTGGTGAATCTCTCAACCGATTTGTTCAAAGACTCGGATTCATTCACGAATTAAGTACTAGGCTACTCTGTGTGCCTTATGTTGCGAGTCGCACAATGATCTGTGACTTTGCTTTAGAAACTTAGCTGGCAGAAAAAATAAAACATTGTTTTGAGGGACATACTCAGGGTTAATGAAATAAATTCGGTGTATTGCTCAAAACAACAGTCAGGACTGCTGATCTGCACTTCACTACAATGTAACCACATTCTCTCTGCCCTGTTCAGTGAGTTGAGCATTATTGGTACACAGATTTCAAGAGCTGATCAGCTAAATAAAACAAAATAAAATAAAAATAAAAGTAGTTTTGACAGCAGATGCAATGTAAATTAACTAATATTTAATATGATAAACTAATTCCACCGCACGCAAATGTATGCGTAGGCAGAAGAAAGCTATGGCCTGAAGGGTTTGTGTCGAGCCATTCATTAATCTGGTTGTTTGATGAGAAATAGACCTAGATGAAATGTCCAAGTTAAGAATCCATACAACTGTAACTGATGAACAATTCTGTTGCGCGGAACAGAGAAAGAACTGCTGACAGCAGCTTGATCGTCACTCTCTGTGCTGTCCAGTGCGTCACGCAGCTCCAGCAGAGATTTTTAGAATTGGTCAGCTAAATAAAACAGCGGTGTGCCAAATACATAGGCTAGAAGTAGTTGTGAGATTAATATTTAATACGATAAATTAGTATTTCACGGCACGCAAATTTATGTGTATACAGAAAAAAGCTCTGTCTAGGCTCTGCTGGCATGGGTTGTGTCGAGCCATTTATTAGTCTGGCTGTTTGATGAGAATGATATTAAATGTAGTTGCAATAAATAATCCGTACAAATGTATCGGATAGATAAGGCTACTATTCTGTTGTGCAATGCGCGGAGCTGAGTTCTGGAGCTAAGAACTGATGACGCGGCTTGATCTTTGCTTGACCAATCAGCGGAAAGGGCCGTTTTATTCCCGCCCATGTAGAGATCGAATATTCAAGCTGTTTATCCATTTTGGTTTTATCATTTTTCCATTTGGCGGATTAGAACAAAGTGTGATTAAAACAAAAATTTAAATATGAAAAAACGACTCGAGATTTATTTATGCTCATGAGGAGGGTCGAATATGTGATGAATGCTTTCTTCGTTTTCCGTTCTTTTAAACAAAAACAAAAAAAAAACTAATTATCTGAAGGTACACGTACCATTAATCATAGAATATCATAAGTAGTTACATATTTAGTTACCATAAATAAGTAGTTTCAAATCATCTGTTTGTCTTGTAGTCACTGGTGTTCTGTTCAGATGTTTTCCTCTGCAGGTATACTGTCCTGAATGAATCGCTTTTGCTGACCTGATTGAGAGAGTGTCTCTAGAAAAGGAAATGTAATTGTCAACTGAAATCGGAGCGCTATTTCTAAACCATTCATAGCCCCATTCATTTGGACCACCATCAATTGAACACTTCAGAGTCACTTTTTCGGTCGGGTAAAATGTTTTCCATTGAGACTCTATTGACAGTTTTGGTTCAGGTGGTTCTGCACAGAAAAACAAACAAACAAATGAATGAATTAATAAAACCGTAATGAACAAAAGTGTAAAAGTGAATAAAAAGTATACTTTTAGCCAGAATCCCAGTTTCTTGTTTATGAAATAATTTAGTCTAAAATACTCATTTAACTCTCTTGATTTCATGTTGTTTCATTTACAAATTTGGCAAACTCTTCCAAAGCCACTTATATTGTGTTCAATGTCTGCATTTCTGCAGTTCATGCATTTCCTGGGAACTTTACTGAGGCATTGTAAACTCAAAGAATGCACAATAAGAAGAATATTCCACAATAAAAATGACTATAAAGAGGTTAATTATGGACTCACTTTGAACTCGCACTTGTAGAGTCTCACTGTCCACTGAGAAGTCTCCTCTCTTTGCTTTGCAGTGATAGACACCAGTGTTAGAGAGAGATGCAGAGATGATAGTGAAGGTTGGATCTGTGATCAAGGGTTTTGAGTCTTTATACCAGTCATACTCCCAACCATCACCAGGCATATTACAACCAAGCTGGACTTTCTCCCCAGTGTAGAACAACTCAAACCACCGATGCTTTGTGATGTCTGGTTTTGGAGTGTTATCTAAGAATCACAGTGGTAGAATTAGTAATAATGCACTCTCTTCAAACAGTAACTGCCTTGAGTTGCTTATGGTTGTTATTCTTCATAATCTGAGACTAAATTGACACATGCTGCTAATAGTGTCTGGCTTCTGTAACCTGTTGTCAAGAGTAGGCAGGAAGCTGCTGACATGAACCACTGTACATTGATAGAGACCAATGCAAATGAAAAATATCTTAAAATATAAACAGCTTCTTCACTGAACTTTTTTGGGTGCCAATTATTCTTTCTTTCACATATATCAATAATAGAATATCATATTTTCATAAGTAGTTTTACCATAAATATCAAGTTGCAAAGCTTCTGCTTGTCTTGTAGTCACTGGTGTTCTCGTCAGATGTTTTCCTCTGCAGGTATACTGTCCTGAATGACTCGCTTTTGCTGAGCTGATTGAGAGTGTGTCTCCAGAAAAGGAAATGTCCTTGTCAACTGAAAGCCGGGCTCTGTTTTTAAACCATTCATAGCCCCATTCATTTGAACCTCCATCGACTGAACACTTCAGAGTCACTTTTTCAGTTGGGTAAAAAAATTTCCATTCAGACACTATTGACAGTTTTGGTCGAGGCGGCTCTGCACAGATAAACACCATAATAAGGTAAGAGAACTGGTCATTTATTTATAAAATAATAAGTTTATATTCCGGCATTTAATATAATTAAGATTTCAATGAAAGCCCTTTGGAAAGTTTGCTTAAATTGAGGCTGGTAATAAACAGTACCAAAACTCAATATTAAATAATCACATGATAAACAATGTTGACATTATATAATAAACATAAGGTTATGAATTATGCAAAAAATAAAGAGCTGTGTTCTTTTTTTTTTAATGGCTGTATTTCACAATGTAACAGATTATGATTTAGTCCTGACATGCTGCTTTTAGTGAAACAGATAGTTTTTTTTCTTTTTTTTTTTAAATAAAAAAAAAACTTACCATGAACCGTTAACAAATGTGTTTTGCTTTTTGCGGTTGTCACCGTCCTGCCCTTCAGCTCAGCTTGACACGCATACTCTCCTTCATGACTAGACTTCACTGAGAGAGTGAGAGTGTTGTCTTTTATGTTTCTTTCATCACTGGAGACAACGTTTTCTGAGCCCTTGAACCACTTATAGATCCAGTTTTCAGATACAGGAATCACACACTGCAAAGACACTTTTTCACCAAGAAATGCTTCTGTCCATTTTGACTGGACTTGTGCCTTAGGCAGATCTAAAGGGAGAGAGGAAAATGAACCAAACTGAAAGGTGAATGTGTTCAGATAGACAACACAGAGCCTAATACTAACACTGAGTCTATTTATGTCCAAGTTGATGATGTTATGTGTAGATAAAATCAGTAATTCCCAATGACATTTTCTTGCTGTATCACTTATCACTTTTTTTTCAGACATTTAGCATAGTTATAGTTTTAGAGTTTATTTTTGGTCAGTGTTTAGAGTTGATCTGTTTATATTTTTTTGTTTATTGTCACCATTGATGAGATTTATACGCTGATTCTTGATGTCTGTGTGTGTCTAGTTGCTGCCGTAGACTTTTTTTTGTAAATGATGAATTTAAAAATTCTTCATTACTGATTGCTCAGCACTGCTTGATCTTTTGATATACCTTCACAGTGGTAGTAATGTAAAATTAAGGTGCATTATTACAATACATTTTTGATAACAGTTCATGACGATTATGTCTTAATCAAAACATAACCAACAACACCTGACCACATCTTTTTCTTGGATTCTTTTTTCTTTTTCATTTTTGACATAACAAATATATCCTAAAGAACACACAGTTACAGCAACCAATGAAAAAAAAAACAATGTTCAAAAGTCAAGGGTAATGAACCCAACTAAAGCAAACACTGATCTCCATCATGGTAATGTCAAACAAAACAATAAATCATCAACATCTAAACCTCTGTTTATTCTCAATAAGTGAAGCTGGTAGTGCTGTATGGCACTCAGACAGATGTGTTCTATGCAATTGAGCTGATAGAAAAAAAATAGATACATTTCTAGTTTTAACTATTATTTGTTCTTCAAATATTCCTCTTTGAAAGAAAAAAAGTATCAGCTGTACGCAAAGTAACCCGCATTTGGTTTTTGTTCACTGAAAATGTGTACAATTTACCAATTTACTCATGGAGCCACATTAAGATCTCCATGTCTCTGGGTTTGTACCATCGAGAGCCTTTAAGATGAAGATACCAAAAGGAAAGTTTAAGAGCCAGAATCTAAAATGTTGTATAGTGTTGTATAGACATCCGTATTTTGATGCTCCCCAGCAGACATTCTACTGAGTATAAGTAACTTTACAACTACATGTCAACTTATTTTATACTAAGCCTAACCATACCTAACAGTCTACTACAGTCTACTATTAGTCTAATGGGAGTTAGTTTACATGTAGTTGCAAAGTTACTTATAGTTAGTAGAATGTCATTGAAATAAAGTGTAACTAAAATATTATTACGATATCCACTCACCTTGCAGAGTTAAAGTGTACCCATCACTTTTTTCAGACTCAGAAGTTCTGCTTTTTGCCTTGCACTCATAATTTCCACCATCTGTCAAAGTGATGCTGGAATGATGGTCAGTTTTGAAATTAGCGGAGTCCTTGTACCAGACATATTGGAACTCAGATGCTCCTCCAGGCACCTCACAGTGCAGAGTGACTGTCTCTGTGCTGTACAGCACAGTGTAAGTTGGATTGCCAGTTATCTTGGGCTTGGGAATTGGAATCAGAGGGTCTAGGGGATGAATAATCCTTATGTTACAGTGGCTAAATACTTTTTAATGCAGTGGTGTAACTTAAAAAAAATTGTTAAATAAAATAGTCATTAAAATTCCAGGTTGCATTTTATTTTACAGTATATATTTATTTTAGAAAATACTGGGTTATATAAGGTAACTACAGGAGTTAAGGTTGGGTTTAGGATTAGTACCTAGTTATTACCCTGATATTTATTACTGTAATAAGTACACAGTATGTAGGTCAATGACGTATAAGGATTTTCTAGGCCAGTTTTAAAATACAAAAAAATAATAATATATATTGCAATTGTTCAAACATTAAGAATGTTGTGTACACATACATTCATTTTAAAATTTTAAATTAACTGATTTTAGTGTTTTTTTATCTAGATTAATTGGCCATAGCCTTAAAAATGTCACGTGGTGCGACCGTGATTTATCTTAAAATTAATTCATTTCCTTACTGTGCTTAACATATCTTTTAGAAGTTCTCAGTAAAGTGTTTATAAATAAAGTATTTGCAGTTCTTTTGAGATTCTGTAAAGAATGATCTTATATTTTCGTTCTATTTTTGTTATAGATTTAAACCAGATTTTATGAAAATTTCACAGAATTTTAATGAACACAATTTTATAAACAAATTTTTATACTAAAAGAATCACATCGCAAACATAAGTGCACCGTTTCATTTAAGTTGACTTTCATTCATCAAGGAGGGGTGTGACGAGACAGGTATCTCATGAGAGGAGACGAGACAAGACACGAGATTGAGTTCACGAGAACGCGACAAGATTTTTACACACTATTTTAAAGATCAAAGATGAAATACATGATTAGAAAAATAATCTGCAGGTGTATTTGAAATGTTTGAACTAATCATCTTGTAATGAATGTCATTTAAGTTCTACTTTTTGAGTGTGAATTATCATAAACGACAACAATATTCAAGCACTAAAAGGTTTTGCCGCAAACTGACTTCTTCAGTCTCTTCAGACCTTACTGTACATGATTTATGAGCTTCTACAACTTTTGACCTTCTAACTGAAATCCTTTCCACGAATTGATCATAGAAATAAAGAGAGTATAAATAAAAATGGGAAAACTTTACAATAAGGTCTCATTAATCAACATCAACCAATGAGCAATATCTTTGCTACAGTATTTATTAATCTTTGTTAATGTTAGTTAAACATTAAAATAGTCATTCATGGTTAGTTCATGATAGTGCATCAAGTAATGTTAACAACTTTTGATTTTACCAATGTATTAGTAAAATGGTGTAGAAGTATTTTTCTTCCATAGTTCATGTAAAGTTAACTAACGTTAACTAATGAATCCTTATTGTAAAGTGTTACCATACAATTAAATATATATCCAACTGAATTAAATGTTTTTTTTATTTCTATAAAATGCAAAACAACAATGGAGGTGTAATGTAAACATAGCGGTGGCATATTCTTTCCTAATTTCATCCTCACACTATCACAAGACTGATTTTCGCCTCGACGAGAAATCTCGTCACAATTTAATCTGAGGTTTCCACAAAAATATAAACATTGATAATTATCAGAACTGTTTCTTGAGCAGCATATCATCATATTAGAACAATTTCTGAAGAATCATGTGACACTGAAGACTGAACACTTAAGTAATGATGCTGAAAATTCAGCTTTGATGACAGGAATAAATTTGAGTTTACTATCTAGACTTATGTACCAGAGAAACAAGCGTGCAGCCATCTTTAGAATATTGTCTTTGAACTTCCATTTTTGCGGTAGCCCTGCATATTTCTATGGCAGCACTGTTGAAGAATAATTAGCTGGTGAAGTGATTTACCTGTTTTAGAGTTAATGAAAGTTATCATGAGCATTGTTATGTTTAAAGCAGATGTCTTAACAAATGTCAGACCGGGAAGATTTTAAAATGAGCAGTTCATTCATAAATCGCTGTGGAAATACAAACCGGAAGTCAAAAGAGCAGCACTGAAAAGAGGCGGAGCTACATAAGGCCTTCACATAGAAAACAGTTATTTTAAATTGTAATAACATTTCACTTTTCTCCTAGCAAGGTGTAACTCCATTCTTGCTGCAGGGTCAGAATTAACACGTTGTCTATGGCCAGCAGTTTTTACTTTGCTTGGCAGTATAGCATCTGGTAAAATAGATTGAAATAGTTATAAATAAACAATAAATGACTAATGAATTGTCTGAAATATTTTTATAAAATGTCCCAAAATTGCATAAAAATGTATTCCAAATTATACAAAAATAAAGTACTTTATGTATATAAACCATCATTTAAATATAAAAGCACAAAAACTGCCAAACTAGGACATATATCTATCATGGAAAACACTCTGCAGTGGTGGTATTTTTTATTTTTTTGAGGTCATACCACATCCAAATGTGATAACTACATACCAGCCGTTAAAAAGGTTATTTTTTCCCCCAATTTAAGACAGAGTTACAAACCTGCTTGCTGCTTCCATGGGTCCTTCACAAATTGGTATATGATGCAACATCCTGTCTTTGAATGGATTTCAACATGAAAGTCCCAAAGTGGTCGTTTTTTGATTGTCGCACCACATGATATTTCATAAAATGGACATCATCGGACAAAGTTTGTTTGTATATTGTGATGGAAATATAAATACAAAGGCTTTGCAATTTTGTACAGGATCACAAAGCATGTTGGAAATCATGCCAAAATGAATTTGAATAAATTTGAGTAATTTCAAAGACATTTCCAAAACAGAAGTTATGGCCAGATGGTCACATCACATGATATTTTGACACTTTAAATAACAGAAAATTACAAATAACTAATGTATTTTTAAAAGGTAAAGTGAGTACATGCATTTTTATGGTATCTTTTTATGCATTTAAACCAAATTTTAACTGAAAAAATTTTATCGGACATAACATTTTGCCGTCACGTCATTGTCCATGTACATGGGGAACAGGACTAAAC
>RJVU01043382.1:45259-68700 GCA_003731715.1 Anabarilius grahami
CTGTCACAGACACGTCAGGTTCCACCCCACTGCAATACCCACGCACCCAATCACCGGCATACTAATCATCGCCACCTGCACATCATCACCGCAATCACCACCAGCATTTAAGCCCCACACTCACACACATTCACTGTCCGGTCTCGTTGGTACTACAACCATTTGTATGCTTACCTCAAGGACTCTATACGCTATACTTACCTATCTCCATCGTCTCCATCGTCTCCATTCCTCCTTGTGTTCCATCCTGTCTGTGTGTGAGTGTTCCAGTCATCTGTCTCCAGCTTCTCCAACCGACATCATCTGCAAAGCAACATTAAGGACAGTATTACCTCATTTCTACCTCAAGATCATCCCGTACTTCTTCCATCCACCTGTTACTCTGCTGTATGTCACAATAAACAACCTCAACTGCTTTTTATCTCTGCCTCCGGTGTCTCTGTTGTAACAGTGTCCAGGGTTAGGTCAAAAAGCAAACATTTGTCTTATGTTGCAAACACTTTTGCCATAATATTCTATTTCTGGATATACCACATACACACAGTAATTCAAAACCTAAAGCTCTTCTTTTATGAGCTCCTATGTACATTTCTGTATAAAATTGTAATTGGCAGAGAGATGTTGAAATATTCACAGTAAACATGAAAGCAAGATTGAAACCAAACTATTAATTTTTTTACTATAAGCATTTGTGGTTGTGAATACAGTTTTACACAGTACGAAAGAAAAGAAATTCGTCAACCATGTGTAGTTGGACAGAAACAATGGTTGTGTTTGAAAAAGGAAATCAAGATTCTTCCTGTTAGATTGTTATGTGTTACATAGAGAATTGTGTGTTGTGTTGTGCAAAAAGTGTCGAAAGCCGAGAATTTGTGCATGGTTTGGGAGATTTGGTGTGTGGTTCAGGTGTTTGAGTGTCCGGTTTCAGAAATTGTGTGACAAGTAAGGATTTTGTGTGTAAGCAGTTGAAAAAAACCGTAACAGACATTTTGGACATAACAGCAAAAGAAAACTGAAGTGTGGGGTATCCTCGTCGCCAGTTTGTTATGTTGTAAGATGTTAAAGAATTTAAAAAATATATATAAAAATCAAAATGATTGTCTTTAATGTAGGAAGCATTAGTAAACAGGACATCAGCAACTTGTCAACTCAACTCAACTTCATCATCTCACTAGGTTTTATTATTAAATTTTGTACTGCCCTCTAGTGGTCATATTCAGCATCACAATGATTCACAGAACACAAGTGCTTCAATGTTGGGATGTACAGAGATGGAGAGGAGATGGGGAGATGAGGGATGACCTTTTTTATAGGGTAAACATAATTTAATTTGTAAAATATTTTTGTATTGTATTAATCATTACAGGCTATATAAAAAAAACACAAAAACAAGTATACTAATACTAACGTCTAGGTTACTACTGTAACCCCCGTTCCCAGAAGGAGGGAACGGAGACGTTACGTCGATACTGACGTAATGGGGTCTCGCCTGGGAGCCCAATCACCTCCAAGGGTACAAAACAAGCCAATGGGAATTGGCCTGTGAGATTTACATGCCGGGCCCCTCCCCCGGCATCCGGGTATAAATAGGGCCGGCATACTCACCTTCATTCATATTTTTGCTGAGGAGCCGAGATAGGTATCTGGCCGCTCAGCGGTGACTCAGAGCTATGGCAGGGGAACGTAACGTCTCCTTTCCCTCCTTCTGGGAACGGGGGTTACAGTAGTAACCTAGACGTTCCCATTCAGTCAGTCACGTTTGACGTTACGTCGATACTGACATAATGGGGTCCCGTGGAAAACGCCATAGCGACTGAACCACGTTACGAGTGTTAGGGAGGCAGATGCTGGCAGGCCATAGCGTGCCAAATGCAATTGCGGCCCATACTCGCAACCCTCCAGCGCCCAGAGTAAGCCCAGGAATGTCTTCCATACGAGTGGGATGGAGAGGACAGGGCATTACAGTGGAGAGGTCGAAGCTGCTGTTCCTTACCCACGGGGAAGAGTGCTTCGGAACTCAATTCCCACGTTTTTCAGCCATGACCAAAACGCCAGGAAAGCGTTCCCCGAGGAGTGGAAAGCTACGGAGACCACACCCTGCCCGAAGGGAGGTAATGTGTGGAAACACATATGGACTGGCCTGAGGACAGTAACACATATGGAAGATCTCTGATGTAGGTCCTACCTTCCGGGAGGAACATACTAGCAATCAGAGATAGGGCAAAACGAAGCCGCCCAGGGAAAGACACGGGTTTACCGTTAGGGAAACCGTACCGTGGACAAACACATATGGGATTACCCGCGGGGAATCACAGCATATGGGCATCTAGCCCAGTACAAGGGCAGACCAATTGGGCATACACACGAGTACTGGACCTAGCACCGGACGCCTCCGCCTCGTCTGGCTGCCGCAGGATGCAGGAGGAAATCCACAGGGTTCGCCGTTACGGGGAACTGAACTGAGGAGCGGGAAAAGTGCTCGCATTCCCTCTCCCGAGGAAAATGGCACAGCAAGCGAACACCCATGGCTATCTACGAGTAGACAGCACACGGGTGGACACCGGTTCCACTTGGAGATTATAATATCTCGCGAATGTATTCGGTGTCGCCCAGCCTGCAGCTCTGCAGATATCTGCAACAGAGGCACCGTGCGCCAACGCCCAGGAAGAAGCAACACCCCGAGTGGAGTGAGCTTGCAACCCGAGGGGGCACGGCTCGCCTTGCGACTGGTACGTCAAGGCGATGGCATCCACTATCCAGTGGGCCAACCTCTGTTTGGAGACAGCCTTCCCCTTCTGCTGACCTCCAAAACAGATAAAGAGCTGCTCAGAGCTTCAGAGCTTGCAAGTTCACCACCTGGTCCCGGAAGGGAGTGGTGGGAACTTTGGGCACATATCCAGGCCAGGGTCTCAAGACAACGTGAGAGTAGTCCGGCCCGAATTCCAGGCACGAATCGCTGACCGAGAATGCCTGCAGGTCCCCAACCCTCTTGAAGGAGGCGAGCGCGGTCAGGAGCACTGTCTTGAGACACAGATGTTTCAGCTCAGCTGACTCAAGGGGCTCGAAGGGAGCTCTCCGTAGGCCCGAGAGGGCAACAGAGAGGTCCCAGGAGGGAATGAGGCGAGGCCTAGGGGGATTTAACCTCCTGGCGCCTCAGAGGAACCTGATGATCAGGTCGTGCTTTCCTAGTGACTTGCCATCGAGCACATTGTGATGCGCTGCAATGGCGGCCACATAGACCTTGAGGGTGGAAGGGGACAGCCTCCGTTCCAAACCCTCCTGACGGAAGGAAAGCACAACACCGACCGGGCAATTCCAGGGGTCTTCCCGGTGGGAAGAACACCACTCAATGACCAGACTCCACTTCATGGCATAAGCGCGCCTCGTAGAGGGGGCTCTGGCCGAAGAGATGGTGTCAACAACCACGGACGGTAGGCCACTCAAGTCTGCCGCGTCCCGTCCAGGAACCACACGTGGAGGTTCCATAGATCGGGACGTGGGTGCCATATGGTGCCCTGCCCCTGAGAAAGGAGGTCCTTCCTCAGGGGGATGCGCCAGGGATGGGCTGTCGCGAGGAGCATGAGTTCCGGGAACCAGGTCCGGTTGGGCCAGTACGGCGCAACTAGCAAGACCTGCTCCTCGTCCTCCCTGACCTTGCACAGTGTCTGTGCAAGGAGGCTCACTGGGGGAAACGCATACTTGCGTAGGCCCCGGGGCCAGCTGTGTGCCAGTGCATCCGTGCCGAGGGTCCCCTCGGTCAGCGAATAAAACATCTGGCAATGGGCCAACTCCAGAGAGGCGAACAGGTCTACCTGTGCCTCTCCGAATCGGCTCCAGATCAGCTGGACCGCCTGGGGGTGGAGTCTCCATTCCCCCGGGAGCGTGAGCTGTCGTGAGAGCGCGTTGGCCGCACGATTGAGCTCGTCCGGGATGTAGGAGGCGCGCAACGACCTGAGTCGGCGCTGACTCCACAGGAGGAGATGGCGGGCGAGTTGTGACATACGACGGGAGCGTAGACCACCCTGGTGGTTGATGTACGCAACAGTCGATGTGTTGTCCGACCGGACCACTACATGCTTGCCCTGCAGCAGCGGTCGAAACCGGCGCAGAGCAAGGAGTACTGCTAGTAACTCGAGGCAGTTGATGTGCCAATGGCGATGGGGTCCTGTCCAGGAGCCCGACGCCGACTGGCCACTGCATATGGCACCGGTGGTGGAGGCATCTGTTGTAACAACAACATGCCTGGACACTTGTACTAGGGGCACCCCTGCCCGTAGAAAAGCAAGGTCCGACCACGGGCTGAATGTGCGGCGACAGCTGGGTGTGATGACCACACGGAGCGAGCCACGGTGCCATGCCCACCTCGGGACTCGTCGTGAAGCCAGTGCTGAAGCGGTCTCATATGGAGCAATCCGAGCGGCGTGACCGCGGCTGCGGATGCCATATGCCCCAGGAGCCTCTGAAATTGTTTCAGTGNGGTGCCATGCCCACCTCGGGACTCGGTCGTGAAGCCAGTGCTGAAGCGGTCTCATATGGAGCAATCCGAGCGGCGTGACCGCGGCTGCGGATGCCATAGCCTCTGAAATTGTTTCAGTGGGACCGCCGTTTTCCGCGAGAACGAATTCAGGCAGTTCAGCCCCGACTGTGCACGCTCGTTGGTGAGACGTGCTGTCATGTTGACCGAGTCCAGCTCCACACCGAGAAAAGAGATGCTCTGCACGGGGCAGAGCTTGCTCTTTTCCCAGTTGACCCGAAGCCCCAACTGGCTGAGGTGACTGAGCACCAGGTCCCTGTGTTCGCACAACTGCTCTCGCGACTGGGCCAGAATGAGCCAGTCGTCGAGGTAGTTGAGGATGCGAACGCCCACTTCCCTGAGCGGGGCAAGGGCCCCCTCCATGACTTTGGTAAAGACGCGAGGAGACAGGGACAGCCCGAAGGGTAGGACCCTGTACTGATATGCCCGCCCCTCGAACGCAAACAGTAGGAACGGTCTGTGACGAGGAAGGATCGAGACATGAAAGTATGCGTCCTTCAGGTCGATAGCTGCAAGCCAATCCTGGGCGTGAACGCACGTGAGAATGCGTTTCACTGTGAATATCTTGAATGGGAGCCTGTGAAGGGCCCGATTCAAGACACGCAGATCCAGGATTGGCCGTAACCCCCCGCCTTTCTTGGGTACTATGAAGTAAGGGCTGTAAAACCCAGACCTCATCTCGGCTGGAGGGACAGGCTCTATTGCGTCCTTCGCCAAAAGAACCGTAATCTCCGCCCGCAGGACAGAGGCGTTGAGACCTGTCACCGAGGTGAACAGAACGCCGCTGAACCTGGGGGGACGCCTGGAGAACTGAATCGTGTAGCCGAGTCTGATTGTCCGAATGAGCCAACGGGACGGGTTGGGAAGGCGTAGCCACGCCCCCAAGCACCGTACGAGTGGAACCATCCGGACAACAGAAGTACCCACGGGGGGGCAGCATGGAGCACTGTGGCCCAACCTGGGAGGCAGTGCGTCCCGAAGTTGAGGCTGTGAGTGGGGTCCACCCACATGGCTCCGAGTGGGCAGGGTGACGTGGGGAGGCTGTGCGTCCCCGAGTCGCCAAGACCCTGCCCGTGGCGAAGGAAGGAATGGCTGAGAGAGAGGGAGCGGAAGCTCGCTCACCCTCAGCGCAGACCTTCTTATATGACCCAGAGGATTTGGAAATTGCTCTTTCTTTGACAATGTGGGTACCGCTGACCCTGGGGCCAGCGGCGGAACAAAAAGAAAAGGAAACACAGGATTTACCCCCGGGAGAGGACCCTCGGCACGGATGCACTGGCACACAGCTGGCCCCGGGGCCTACGCAAGTATGCGTTTCCCCCAGTGAGCCTCCTTGCACAGACACTGTGCAAGGTCAGGGAGGACGAGGAGCAGGTCTTGCTAGTTGCGCCGTACTGGCCCAACCGGACCTGGTTCCCGGAACTCATGCTCCTCGCGACAGCCCATCCCTGGCGCATCCCCCTGAGGAAGGAGCGGTGCGGTCACCGTCTCCTGCCGAGCAACCTCCTCCACCACTGGGTCTCCTGTCTCAGGGCCGCTTCTTAGCCTTCTTCTTCTTGGAAGGAGAAGACTTGGCGGGCTGGGCATGGGGCGTCGCCTTCCTGCGGGTGGCTCGGGGAGGGTAGGAAGGTTCCGACCTCACCGGAGCCTGAGCCGCAGGAGGACGCCCTCGGCGAGGAGCAGACGGAGGCGCAGCCCGTGGCGGATGGGTGGCATCATCACGCCGGGGCAGGATGTGTTTGATGGCCTCCGTCTGCTTTTGCACTGCCGAGAACTGCTGAGCGAAGTCCTCGACAGTGTCGCCGAAGAGGCCGGCCTGGGAGATGGGGGCGTCGAGAAAGCGAACTTTGTCGCCGTCCTTCATCTCGGCCAGGTCCAACCAAAGATGCCGTTCCTGGACCACCAGGGTGGACATCGTCTGACCCAGGGTGCGCGCAGTGACTTTCGTCGCCCGGAGGGCGAGGTCAGTCACTGCACGCAGCTCTTGCAGCAGCCCTGGCTCGGAACTACCCTCGTGCAGCTCCTTAAGAGCTTTCGCCTGATGGACCTGCAAGATGGCTATGGCGTGCAGGGCAGAGGCTGCCTGTCCAGCGGCTGAGTAAGCTTTGGCAGCGAGAGCGGCCGTGGTCTTACTCGCCTTGGACGGGAGACGCGGACGGTTCCGCCAGGTGGCCGCGGATTGCGCGCACAAGTGCACCGCAACCGCACGTTCCACCTGAGGAATCTCCACATATCCCTTGGCAGCCCCACCATCGAGGGTAGTGAGAGCGGAGGAGGCAGAAGAATGGTTTCTGGCCGTGTGAGGGGCCATCCACGTCTTCTGGAGCTCCTCATGCACTTCCGGGAATAAAGGCACTGGGGGGGGACGCGGCTGGGAGCCGCGCCCCGAACCCAGAAACCAATCATCCAACCGCGAGCGCTCGGGACACGGTGGAGGGTTCCACACGAGACCGATGCCCGCGGCGGCCCGGGCAAGCATGGCCGCCAATTCAGAGTCCGCCTCAGACTGAGCGACCACCCCTGAGGGCGGAAGCTCGGAGTCATCGTCGATCCCGCTCCCCGATGCAGCGATCGACATCTGATCCTCCTCGGGAGCGCCGAAAGTGACGCGGGGCACCCCCGAGGAGGGCCCCGCGGCAGCAGCCGGCAACTGGACGGCACATGACATTGCTGAGGAGTGGGAGGTTCGTGGGGACGGACCCGACGAAGTGGCTCCCACTGTAATCCTCAGATCTCCCAAAGCACTAACCAAACCGGCGGCCGCTACAGCCGCCGGCGCTGGGGTAGTGACAGAGGGGACTCTCGCTTCTGTGTTAAAGAAAGAGAGTCGCGATCTCAATGCCAACATGGACATACCCTCGCAGTGAGGGCATGTACCATCCACGAGCGCTGACTCAGCGTGCGGTCTACCCAGACACGTGAGACAGTGATCGTGGCCGTCAGAGGAGGTCAGGAAACGACCGCATCCAGAAACACACGGACGAAAAGACATCTTGAAAAAGACGCTGATTGCCCGTGCTTGCTCTTTTAGTATACCTCACCAGCCGAAGCACACAGGGATGAGTGTGGCACCGTCCTGTGGGCAGCGCGCCGTCACACCCACCGCTGAGCGTGCCTTCCCAACCAGCTGGAGAGACTCGAGCAGCCACCGGAACAAAACAGCCGAAAGCAATTATAATTGCTGTTTTTTAGGAACTTGTCCCATAGCAATAATAATTGCTGTTTTGCTCTCTTAGAATTTGCTCTCTTGAAGAGGTGAAATGACAGATCCGATCGGCTCCGAAGCAAAAGTATGAATGAAGGTGAGTATGCCGGCCCTATTTATACCCGGATGCCGGGGGAGGGGCCCGGCATGTAAATCTCACAGGCCAATTCCCATTGGCTTGTTTTGTACCCTTGGAGGTGATTGGGCTCCCAGGCGAGACCCCATTACGTCAGTATCGACGTAACGTCGAACGTGACTGACTGAATGGGAACAGTAGATGCATATGGTTCAGATTTATTTTATTATAAATATGTGGCTATATTACACCTCCCCCTTAGTGCTCTTTTCTTTTCCATCTCTCCAATCCTATTCTGCTAAGAGGTGATCGAAGATAAGTGGATAGTGTTTGCCCTTCTGCTTTGTTGCAGTTTGATGATTTTTGTAAAATATCCAAGCTCATTTATTGATAATAAATAATATTGATGATAAATAATATAATAATATTGGGCTGGTTTTGAAGCTGTGGTTGCTTTAATTATTTGTCTTCCAAGAGCTGGCAACACTGTTCAACACCGTTGCTTTTCACTCTGTACATGCTACCCTTGGGAGATATCATTAGGAAGCATGGCGTTAGTTTTCACTGTTACGCTGATGATACTCAGCTCTATATTTCTTCGTGCCCTGACGAAACTTACCAATTCACAAAATTAACGGAATGCATAGCTGATATAAAAAATTGGATGACCAGTAATTTCTTACTACTAAATTCAGAAAAAACAGAGATTCAAATTTTTGGACCAAAAACTTCTTCACGTAATAACTTAGAATACTGCCTAACACTTGATGGCTGCTCTGTTAAGTCTTCGTCGTCAGTTAGGAACCTGGGTGTGCTCTAATTTGATACCAATCTTTCATTTGAAAGCCATGTTTCTAGCATCTGTAAAACCGCATTCTTCCATCTTAAAAATATATCTAAACTACGACATGCTCTCTATGAAAAATGCGGAACAGTTAGTTCATGAGTTCATGACCTCAAGGCTAGATTACTGTAACATTTTAAAAACAAACTACAGCTGGTCCAAAACGCAGCAGCTAGAGTTCTTACTAGAACCGGGAAGTATGACCATATTAGCCCGGTTCCGTCAACACTGCATTGGCTTCCTGTTAAACATCGTATAGATTTTAAAATCTTGCTAATTACTTACAAAGCACTAAATGGTTTAGCTCCTCAATACCTGAGCGAGATCTTAATGCATTATAGTCCTTCACGTCTATTGCGATCTCAGAATTCTGGCAAGGTGATAATACCTAGAATATCAAAATCAACTGCAGGTGGTAGATCCTTCTCCTGTTTAGCACCTAAGCTTTGGAACAACCTTCCTATCACTGTTCGGAAACAGACACACTCCTGTCAGTTTAAGTCTAGACTAAAAACACATATGTTTAAACTTGCATACACATGACACGTTATCTACTTCTATAATTCAAATTATGTAAATTGTTAGGCTGCATAGATTAGGCAGCCGGAACCGGGAACACTTCCCATGACACCTGATGTACTTGCTACATCATAAGAAGAATGGCGTCTGCACTTATAATAGTCTCTATCTGTTTATCCCGAGGTTTGCCGTAGCCTGCCAGATCCAAGCCGTATCCAGATGAGATGAAGGACCTGCATCGAGACATGACGATAACGCAGCCCTGACGTTTCAACTAAAGGCCTCCTTCCCTTTCCTTTCCCTATGTGTAGATAAAACGTTGTCAAATTATTCCAGTTCGCATAGATCTGCGGACACAATTAATTTTTTCTGTATTATGCGGACCAGTGAAGTAATTTGGCAAATATCACTTAAAAAAAAAAAAAAACAAGCTTCTGCGCACATACGCACTCAAACACGCAGACCTATAGACTAAACACGTAAATGAACAGCAAGAATGCATTAAAGGTATTCGGTTTTCAGTAGGAAAGGTGTCACATAAGCAGCCCCTAAAGTAATAATTAACAATTTTTACAACGGAAGTGATTCAATCAAAAAACAACTTTAGCTTGATAAGAATTTTCCTACTGTCACTGTGAAGCTCCTTTGAAACAATATGTATTGTGAAAAGCGCTATATAAATGAAGATGACTTGACTTGTTCACTAATAGGCTTAAGAGATACAGTATAACCAGTTTAGATGGAAAGGATCTCAAGCTAACTAGCTGAAGACGTTACTGTAGCTTTACCCATTAACAGACACAATACTTCCTTGAAAATAAATTCCAGAAAAATAACAATAAATAATGAAATTATTCACAGTAGATAATGCTTTACAATGACTCTGTTAGAGAGCTACATATAGCAATTTATCTGTTCAATAAAATATCTTACCTGGCTGAGTAATAAAAACACCATATCTGCATTGCTTCTACAACATTTCAAATCCTTCAGTACTTGCCATCTCCGAAAAGCCAAGAAAATCTTGATTCTCGTTTTATTATGAGCTCTATATATAACTGCAGATCAGAGATCTCCAAAATGGTGCGTGAACTCCAAAAGGGGGCGGGGTCTCCACATGCAAAGAATTTCATAATTGGCTCTGGCTTCATTCAATTGTTCAACATTCAACATACATGTCATGTGCCTATCTGCCAATGGGATGAAGGCATGCCCTATTTTGGAGATCCCACCCCGTTTTGGAGTTCCCACCAGTGTTGCCAAGGCCGCGATTTTCCCACGAATTTGGGCTACTTTAACACTGTTGCCGCAGGTAGTTTTTTTATGTCAGTGGGTTGAAGCGACCCCAAATAACATAATATTTAGCCCCTGGAATGTGAATTTTACCAGGGGAACCCCGCCAAAAACACGCATTTTACCCCCCGGAACACAATTTTAACCAGGAGATATATATAGGCATACCATACCATAATGAATCAGGGTAAGACAAAAAGATTGATCATGTATTTTAAATTTTGTTCATTTTGAACAGAAAAACTTTAAAATGTTATCTTTAGTGTATCTTTAAGTTAGTTTTGTGTAAATTAAATGGATAAAATTATTTAGAAAAATGCCTTTCCTCAGGATAGATGGAACCTGAGTGTTAATTAGAATCCAAAGCATATTTATGTTAATTATTATTATTATTATTATTTCTGTAACTGCATGATGTTGTAATCAAGTAGATTGTGAAGGTGTTTGGGTAGTATTATGATACAGTTCTCATAATTTTGACTTCAGTGCAAAGAAAATGAGGGTATCTGGCTTTTCAAAACCAGTTGATTGAATGATCAAGTGAAAGTCTAACTTTGTGTTTACATTTACATTTACATTTATGCATTTGGCAGACGCTTTTATCCAAAGCGACTTACATTGCATTATACTATACATTTGTATCGGAGTATGTGCAATCCCTGGGATCGAACCCATGACCTTGGCATTGCTAGTGCCATGCTCTAACCACTGAGCTACAGGAAAGCTGTGTTAGTTATTTTAATGTAAATAATTCAGAATCAACACATTAAAAACACAAACACACAGTATCTCAAAAAAATTTGCATACACTACATATTTTTAAGCGGTGGCACTCATACAGTAGAAAAAAAAAAATCTTTTGTTCAATATGCAAAATATTCCAGTGTCATGTTGACAGAAGTCACAAATGAAACAAAGATACAGATATAACTTCGATTATTTCTGCTAATTGTAATTTCTTGTTGTCTGTTATTTGTCTCCTTCTTCATTTAAAGTAGTAAGCTGTCTCCACGACACTGCAGTTCAATTCTACATTTTCTCAAGCTGCAAACAAGCTGGTTTGCAGCCTTTAAAAGTATACAACTGTGCAGCTGCTACTAGACAAAGTGCCGTGCTAATGCAATCCTTTATTAATATAAGCATCAAATTTAGCTGCCTCAGTGCAAATATAGAAACTCCTTCATGATGTTGATTGCTGACATAATGGTTCAGAGTCCTGGAGAGGCAGAAACATGACAATAAATTCTGTTTTTGTGGGTTTATCATACTTGAAATTGCTAATCTACACTAGAGCCTGAAATTGTTCATCCCAGGTTTGAGATTTCACACTGTACATTTATAAACCCTGGATGGGACTTTTTATTTACATATTTACAGGGATAATAACAGTGATTATTATTTATGAGGTTACTATGTTTTTATGACTGTACAAAGTGCATGAAAATTGAATAAAGCATTGAGGCAGTTTATGACCCAGGGTTAATAGATGTTAACTGCGGCTTAAAAACACTGTTTAACACCAAGAGGTAAGACTTTAAAGACCAAGTTATAAAAAATAAAAAAACACCTTTAAAATAGTGTAATTTAACTACCTTTAAATGATGTCAGGCCATTAGCTTCTGCCGCTGGTGAGTCTCCATCTTTAAGAGACAAAATGAGTCATTTGTGATAACTGATTTCTGAGATTGTGTAATTATTGCTCAGAAACATTATTATACTCCTGTATTTTATGTACACTCTTAAAAATAAGAGTTCTTTATTAACATTGATGGTTCAATGGAGAACTTTTAACATCAGTGGAAACTTTTCATTGTGCTGAAGTTTCTTTATAGTTCAAAAAAAGTTTATTTAGTTTATTAAAATGTTTTCCACATCAAGAAAAATGGCTCTTTTTAGAACTGATCACTAAAAGTTATTTGGTTCTTCACTGTGAAGAAAAAAAAACAAAAAAACAAAAAAAACCTTTGGAACCTTTAAAGGTTTCATTCACCCAAAAATGAAAATAATGTCATTTATTACTCACCATCATGTCGTAAGACCTTCGCTCATCTTTGGAACACAAATTAAGATATTTTTGATAAAATCCGATCGCTCATTGAGGCCACTATTGAGAGCAATGCCAAAAAACCTCTCAAGATCCATAAAGGTAACATAAATCAGTTCATGTGAGTTCAGTGGTTCTACCTTAATATTATAAAGCGACGAGAATACTTTTTTGTGCGGCAAAAAAACTAAATAATGACTTTTTAACAATATCTTGTGATGGCTGATTAAAAAACACTGCTTCGGAGCTTTATGAATCTTTTGTTCAGAATTTGTGATTCAGATCTCCTCTCAAATGGCTAAACTGTTGAAATCATGTGACTTTGACACTCCGAACCACTGATTCGATGCGTAAAGCTCCGAAGCAGTGTTTTTAAATCGGCCATCACTAGATATTGTTGAAGTGTCGTTATTTTGTTTTTTTGCCACACAAAAAGTATTCTCGTTGATTTATAATATTACGGTAGAACGATTGAACACACATGTACTGTTTTAAATATGTTTTTAGTACCTAGTACCTTGAGAGGTTCAGTGGCTTTGCTCTCAATAGAGGCCTCACTGAGCCATTGAATTTCATCAAAAATATCTTAGGGGTGTAGAACAACATGAGGGTAAGTAATTAATGACAAAATTTCCATTTTTGGGTGAACTAACCCTTTAATATTAAGAGTGTAATGTACACTTTAAAAAATAATGTGTTGGCTCAACAACAACAACAAATTTTTCATCAACCTGTTTAAGTTATGACAACTTTGAATGAAATTATGTAGAGGGAATTACAAATTTGCAACATAAACAATTTTTTAAGCTGATTACTCAAAAAACTGAAGCCGCTCCAATTACTTGAATACTACAGAAATTTGAGTTCAAATTAAACAATTTTTTTGATAAACATTTTTTGTTATACTAGTTAAAACTCTCTTAACATCCTGATAGCATGTAGATATATATTCTGTGGAAGTCTCAGGATAAAAAAAAAAAAGTACTTCCAATCATTGCATTCGGTCCAATGTTCCGCCTGCCTGTCAACTTATGTATTTCCATATCTCCTCACATAATCAGCACGATAAGGCTATGCAGAGTTGTAGACAGACAGCCACCGAGCGCCAAAAACAAACAGCAACCTTTTACAGTTCCTCCTGAACCATAACAATGATCTTAAGCCGCATTCACACCATCGTAACCATAATTGCAATATAGCAACCCGTGAAGTTCTACCCAGAGCTGTTCATGTCTTCAGACTCAGATTTTTTTTTTTTCTATGTGAACACTATCAACGGCGAAATGAATCTGCAGCAGTCAGGTGGTAAAAGTAGAGCTCTGTAAGTTGTTTACATTGATTAGTATTGTAATGTTATGTGCTTTGAGACATGATGTCATTTAACACAGTCTCTCATGACACTTTGCAGACTCTGCTTTGTGCGTTGATGTGTTTTGGAGGAGGCGTGGCTTTGGAGACGCTCTGAAGGGAGGGTGGGATCTTATGCTTTCAAAGCTAGCTTGCTATAGCCACTCCGAAATTGCTTACCATACCTGAATGATTAACATTATTATGTCAACAGAACTTAAAATGTTTAATAGCATCAATAAATTAGAATTTGTAACTTTTTAAGGTCCCCTGGCTTACTTTTTAGAGTGTACTGAAAATGACAATATTGATTTATGTTACAAATACTATTACAGGTCCTTCTCAAAAAATTAGCATATTGTGATAAAGTTCATTATTTTCCATAATGTAATGATAAAAATTAAACTTTCATATATTTTAGATTCATTGCACACCAACTGAAATATTTCAGGTCTTTTATTGTTTTAATACTGATGATTTTGGCATACAGCTCATGAAAACCCAAAATTCCTATCTCAAAAAATTTGCATATTTCATCCGACCAATAAAAGAAAAGTGTTTTTAATACAAAAAAAGTCAACCTTCAAATAATTATGTTCAGTTATGCACTCAATACTTGGTCGGGAATCCTTTTGCAGAAATGACTGCTTCAATGCGGCGTGGCATGGAGGCAATCAGCCTGTGGCACTGCTGAGGTGTTATGGAGGCCCAGGATGCTTTGATAGCGGCCTTAAGCTCATCCAGAGTGTTGGGTCTTGTGTCTCTCAACTTTCTCTTCACAATATCCCACAGATTCTCTATGGGGTTCAGGTCAGGAGAGTTGGCAGGCCAATTGAGCACAGTAATACCATGGTCAGTAAACCATTTACCAGTGGTTTTGGCACTGTGAGCAGGTGCCAGGTCGTGCTGAAAAACGAAATCTTCATCTCCATAAAGCTTTTCAGCAGATGGAAGCATGAAGTGCTCCAAAATCTCCTGATAGCTAGCTGCATTGACCCTGCCCTTGATAAAACACAGTGGACCAACACCAGCAGCTGACATGGCACCCCAGACCATCACTGACTGTGGGAACTTGACACTGGACTTCAGGCATTTTGGCATTTCCTTCTCCCCAGTCTTCCTCCAGACTCTGGCACCTTGATTTCCGAATGACTTTGGACCACTGAGCAACAGTCCAGTGCTGCTTCTCTGTAGCCCAGGTCAGGCGCTTCTGCCGCTGTTTCTGGTTCAAAAGTGGCTTGACCTGGGGAATGCGGCACCTGTAGCATATTTCCTGCACACGCCTGTGCACGGTGGCTCTGGATGTTTCTACTCCAGACTCAGTCCACTGCTTCCGCAGGTCCCCCAAGGTCTGGAATCGGTCCTTCTCCACAATCTTCCTCAGGGTCCGGTCACCTCTTCTCGTTGTGCAGCGTTTTTTGCCACACTTTTTCCTTCCCACAGACTTCCCACTGAGGTGCCTTGATACAGCACTCTGGGAACAGCCTATTCGTTCAGAAATTTCTTTCTGTGTCTTACCCTCTCGCTTGAGGGTGTCAATGATGGCCTTCTGGACAGCAGTCAGGTCGGCAGTCTTACCCATGATTGCGGTTTTGAGTAATGAACCAGGCTGGGAGTTTTTAAAAGCCTCAGGAATCTTTTGCAGGTGTTTAGAGTTAATTAGTTGATTCAGATGATTAGGTTAATAGCTCGTTTAGAGAACCTTTTCATGATATGCTAATTTTTTTAGAGATAGGAATTTTGGGTTTTCATGAGCTGTATGCCAAAATCATCAGTATTAAACAATAAAAGACCTGAAATATTTCAGTTGGTGTGCAATGAATCTAAAATATATGAAAGTTTAATTTTTATCATTACATTATGGAAAATAATGAACTTTATCACAATATGCTAATTTTTTGAGAAGGACCTGTATATGATAGACATTTGTTGACGTTTGTTAGATCTCTTACCTTTAATCACACCATCTTCATGAACGGCTGAAACACGATCAGTGAGAAGTTCTTCTTTTTCCTCACATTCTGAATGATATTAGAGAGATGGTAGGGAATTCTTTTAGTTTAAAAATCCAAAATCATAATTCTGCAAAATGCAAAATGCCAGAAAACTTTACTTGTTGAGTCACTAATAGTTTTTCATATAATATTATCACAAAGTATAAGATGTGATATGAAATAATATCATTTGTTAAAGTAAATGAGTACATGAATGTGTTTTTAATTATAATGTGAGCCAAACACAGTAAAAGGCACATTATACCTTCCATCTCGATGGGACTGTTGTCCATGTACTCCTCCAGGGGTGAAGCAGTTTCTGCAAAGTAATTAAAGACCAATATAAATGTAAAAGTGGATACATTTCACACACACACACACACACACACGTTCGTTTTTGTGAATTGTGGGGACATTCCATAGGCGTAATGGTTTTTATACTGTACAAACTGTATTTTTCTATCCCCCTACACTACCCCTACCCCTAAACCTAACCATCACAGGAAACTGTGCACATTTTTACTTTCTCACAAAAACTCATTCTGTATGATTTATAAGCCTTTTGAAAAGTGGGGACATGGGTAATGTCCTCATAAGTCACCTCTTTTTGTAATACCTATGTCATGCCCATGTCATTATACACATTTGTGTCCTGATATGCCACAAAAACGCGCACACACACACACAGGTTTTTTTTGCTATCAAAGTGAGGACATTCCATAGGTGTAATAGTTTTTATACTGTACATTCGATCCCCTACACTACCCCTACCCCTAAACTTACCCATCACAGAAAAACATTCTGCATTTTTACATTTTTAATAAAACATTGTTTTGTATGTTTTTAAAGCTATTTTAAATATGATGACTCATGAAATGTCCTCATATTTCATGTTTACATCGTAATACCACTGTAATACCCATGTAATTATACAAATGTGTCCTCATAAATCACAAAAACGCACACACACACACACACACACACACGCAGGTTTGTTTTGCTATCTTAGTGGGGACTCTCCATAGGCGTAATGGTTTTTATACTGTACAAACTGTATATTCTATCCCCCTACACTACCCCTATCCCTAAACCTAACCATCACAGGAAACATTCTGCATTTTTACATTTTCAAAAAAAACATCATTTAGTATGTTTATTAATCCATGTAGGTGATCTCAGGTTTTTATTACATCGTGGGGACATTTGGTCCCCACGATGTAATATAAACAAGAACACACACACACACACACACACACCTACCCATCACAGAAAACTTATGGTTACTGGAGTCTGCCATTGAGAAAAACAAGTCCTCTTGTACTGTTTCTTTTTTCTCTAAACATAATGATAAGAGACAAACGTTTTGTAAGAAGTAATTCAATGTAAAATGTTACTAATAAAATTAAAAACACAGAAGGTAAATGTTACTGTTTTTACTGTATTGTTGATCAAATAAATGCAGTCTTTGTAAGCATAAGAGATTTCTTTCAAAAACCTTTAAAAATCTTGCCAAACCCAAACTTCTATTTCTATTCTGAATGGTATTGTATGACAAAAGTCAATGGTTTATGTGTTTAAAAGCAATTTTGTATTTTTAGGCAGCAGCAATTTACACTAAGTGTACTAGAGGGTAAATAGTGTTTACACTGAGTGTAACTAATAGGAGACACTGTTTACACCAACTGTAAATATCAACAACTGGATTCCTGTTTATACTGCATCCATTGATAGATACTATTCAAAGAAAGTATAAAGTGTAAAAGTGTAAAGTGTAGAAGCGGTACTACATTATTTAACGTAAGTCTGAGCAATGGGTGACACAAGGCTGATTGTTGGTGCTTGGTGTAAATAGACACTGCTTGTTTTTTTATTTGTTTTTTTTAATGAACAGACCACTATCATCAATTAAGACACTTAATTTCAGAAGTATATAAATTGTTTTCTGTTTGTACATGGTTCATGGGTGAATCTTAGAACAAGGCATCCAATGATCAGGATTATAATACAGCAGACGAGACATCCTGAGATGGCCAGCAGAATTTTTCTTTTTAATACTGTAATAATGAAGGAAATGATAAAGTTAATCAAGATAAATTAATATTCCCTTCAAAATTTTATATAGAAATTATATATAAATGTGTTTTTTTTCTTGTCTTTTTTGTCTGTTACTTGGTAATAGGATACTTATCGAAATTTTTCAAAATGTTTGCAATCCACAAATCATTTACATCTATACACTGTATGAAAGAAGTTTAATAATAATTATTCACATTACTCACTAATATTATTGGCCGTGAAGCCCTCACTCAGAGCGGAGTACAGTGGTCTCTCTGTCCTTATTCCCTTGCACTTGAATTCACTTTTAATAGTTTCTTCAGTTGCTGTCACTTTGAACATATGTGACGACCCATTGAGCTTCTGTCCGTTCTCGAACCAGGCGTAGCTCCACTGTCTGCTGTCTGAGACATTACACCTGAGGGTCAGGATATTCCCAGACATGATGTCGCTCAATTCAGTCTCCAGACTCAGAACTGCAGGTGGACGCGCTTAGAATAAAACAAAAGGTTATTTTATAAATAATTTGTTATAAAATTTATTTCATACTGAGCCTTCTAAATATTTCTAATCAATAAGCATCAGTGCTTTTACTTTTACTACTTTGGGTAACTATTTAAAATGCACTTACTTGTTAAAATCGATTTAAACCATGTATGTTCAAAGCATATCATGCAATAAACTACACTTAAAGTGATAGTCCACCCATTAATGAAGATTCTCCCATCATTTACTCACCTCATGTCCTGTATTTCTTCCATTGAACATAAAAGAAGATATTTTGGAAGCCAGTGGGGTCCAAAACAACAATGGTCCACATTGACTTTCATAGTATGGACAGAAATAAGTACATTCTTCAAAATATCTTCTTTTGTGTTCCACAGAAGAAAGTTTTACAGGAATGGGTCAGTAAATGCTGATATGATTTTCATGTTTTTATTACTATTATTACAACTATTACTAACTTCATATTTTCATATTATTTCATTGAGTGCTTTTCCAAGGATATATTTTATAAAATAAATGGCCACAAGAGGCAATTTATATGGGCTCAAGAGACTAACTTACCTTCAACTTGCACTTGTAGAGTCTCACTGTCCACTGAGAAGTCTCCTCTCTTTGCTTTGCAGTGATAGACACCAGTGTTAGTGAGAGACGCTGATTTGATGGTGTGATTGGGTTTTGCTATCAAGGGTTTTGAGTTTTTATACCAGTGGAATTCCCATCCATCACCAGGCATGGTACAACCAAGATGGACTTCTTCCTCAGTGTAGAAGAACTCAAACCACTGATCTTTCCTGATGTGTGGTTTTGGTGTGTCAACTAGGAGCAACAGAGGTTAAAGAAAGAAAGAAAGAAAGAAAGAAAGAAAGAAAGAAAGAAAGAAAGAAAGAAAGAAAGAAAGAAAGAAAGAAAGGACCACCTTCAAATAATAACTTTACCTAGAATAACAAACATAGTCAATCTGAGACTATGAACTGAATTTCCCACTAAAAATCACTTTCCACTCTAAAATACAAAGTTGCTACAGTAAAGAAGCTTAACCAATCCTACACTCAAAACATGAATCATGTTGCAAAAATCTCATTCTTACTTGTTTCATTTATGTATGACTGACAAATATGCATCACTTTGAGTTTGTTAGTTTGGGTTAAAACTGTGTAATCCATAGACCTAAATAATTGTTTAAGTGAACAGAAAGCAGAACAAAATCATCATTGACCTCTTTAAGGCTCCTGACTGTCACTATCTGAATTATTTTGTTCATTTCTGAAATGACTTTCAGATTTTCATTTCCATGTTTTTCTCTTCAAGTATACAATCCCGATTCACTTTTAGTGAGATGATTGACAGTATTCCTAGAAATGGAAATGTCCTTATCCTTGAGAAGTTTCATTTCTAAACCATCCATAGCCCTTTTTATTAGAATCTCCATCGACTGAAAAAAAAATTCCCTTTGAGATGCTATTGACAAATTTGGATGCTGCTAATAGTGTCTGACTGCTGAAACCTGTTGTCAAGAGTAGGCAGGAAGCTGCTGACATGAACCACTGTACATTGATACAGGTCAATGCAAATGAAAAATATCTTAAAATATAAACAGCTTCTTCATTGATTTTTTTTTTGTGTGCCAGTCACTTTTTCTTTCACTTATATCAATAATAGAATATCATATTTTCATAGATTATCATAGTTTTACCATAAATTTGAAGTTGCAGAGGTTCTACTTCTCTTGTAGTCACTGGTGTTCTCTTCAGATGTTTTCCTCTGCAGGTATAATTTCCTGAATGACTCACTTTTGCTGAGATGACTAAGAGTGTGTCTCCAGAAAAGGAAATGTCCTTGTCATCTGAAAGCTGAGCTCCGTTTCTAAACCATTCATAGCCCCATTCATTTGGACCACCATCGATTGAACACTTCAGTGTCACTTTTTCACTTTGGTAAAAAGTTTTCCATTCAGACTCTATTGACAGTTTTGGTTGAGGCGGCTCTGCACAGATAAACACCATAATNTCCTGATGTGTGGTTTTGGTGTGTCAACTAGGAGCAACAGAGGTTAAAGAAAGAAAGAAAGAAAGAAAGAAAGAAAGAAAGAAAGAAAGAAAGAAAGATCGAAAGAAAGAAAGATCGAAAGAAAGAAAGAAAGAAAGAAAGAAAGAAAGAAAGAAAGAAAGAAAGAAAGAAAGAAAGAAAGAAAGAAAGAAAGAAAGAAAGGACCACCTTCAAATAATAACTTTGACTATGTTTGTTATTCTAGGTAATCTGAGACTATGAACTGAATTTCCCACTAAAAATCACTTTCCACTCTAAAATACAAAGTTGCAACAGTAAAGAAGCTTAACCAATCCTACACTCAAAACATGAATCATGTTGCAAAAATCTCATTCTTACTTGTTTCATTTATGTATGACTGACAAATATGCATCATTTTGAGTTTGTTAGTTTGGGTTAAAACTGTGTAATCCATAGACCTAAATAATTGTTTAAGTGAACAGAAAGCAGAACAAAATCATCATTGACCTCTTTAAGGCTCCTGACTGTCACTATCTGAATTATTTTGTTCATTTCTGAAATGACTTTCAGATTTTCATTTCCATGTTTTTCTCTTCAAGTATACAATCCCGATTCACTTTTAGTGAGATGATTGACAGTATTCCTAGAAATGGAAATGTCCTTATCCTTGAGAAGTTTCATTTCTAAACCATCCATAGCCCTTTTTATTAGAATCTCCATCGACTGAAAAAAAAATTCCCTTTGAGATGCTATTGACAAATTTGGATGCTGCTAATAGTGTCTGACTGCTGAAACCTGTTGTCAAGAGTAGGCAGGAAGCTGCTGACATGAACCACTGTACATTGATACAGGTCAATGCAAATGAAAAATATCTTAAAATATAAACAGCTTCTTCATTGATTTTTTTTTTGTGTGCCAGTCACTTTTTCTTTCACTTATATCAATAATAGAATATCATATTTTCATAGATTATCATAGTTTTACCATAAATTTGAAGTTGCAGAGGTTCTACTTCTCTTGTAGTCACTGGTGTTCTCTTCAGATGTTTTCCTCTGCAGGTATAATTTCCTGAATGACTCACTTTTGCTGAGATGACTAAGAGTGTGTCTCCAGAAAAGGAAATGTCCTTGTCATCTGAAAGCTGAGCTCCGTTTCTAAACCATTCATAGCCCCATTCATTTGGACCACCATCGATTGAACACTTCAGTGTCACTTTTTCACTTGGGTAAAAAGTTTTCCATTCAGACTCTATTGACAGTTTTGGTTGAGGCGGCTCTGCACAGATAAACACCATAATAATGTAAAAGAACCAGACATGTTTTGACATTGTATTATGCCTTGATGTATAAAACCGATTAATCTTACCACTTATATTAAATTTTGTGGACTCTGTGTATGTCATCTCTCTCCTTGTTATGGTGCAATTGTATTCCCCGTTTTGATCGAGTGTAGCATTTATGATAGTGTAAGTGTGATTGTTTACTAGCACTGAATGTTTTTGCCACTGATATTGCCATTTTGATGTCTTCTCTTCAATGCTACAAATGAGTTTGACTTGTTCCCCAGTGTAGATCTCTGGGTATGATGGATCTTGCTTCAGAACGACTGTTGGCTTTGATCCTTTAGAATCATAAAAAAGATCATAATAAAAAGNTAATACTTTATTTACAAAATATTGTAGAATTGTTTTTATACATACAATATAATGTATATTATATTTTATAATCATCCTTTATAATTATAAAATAATTTAAAGAATAACAAATACATTTATTATAATTTCAATGGAAGCCCTTTGGATATTTTGCCTAAAATGAAGCTGATAAAAAACAGAACCAAAACTCAATAATAAATAATTACAAGATATACAATGTTGACATTATATAATAAGCATGGGGTTAATGAATAATGCAAAAATAAAGAACTGTGTTCTGAAATATTAAAAATGGCTGTATTTCACAATGTGAAGGATTGTGTTTTAGTCATGACATGCTGTTTTTATCTAAACTGATGACAGATTCTTCTGTGACAAAAACGTACCATGAACTGTTAACAAATGTGTTTTGCTTTTTGCGGTTGTCACCGTCCTGCCCTTCAGCTCAGCTTGACACGCATACTCTCCTTCATGACTAGACTTCACTGAGAGAGTGAGAGTGTTGTCTTTTATGCTTCTTTCATCACTGGAGACAACATTTTCTGGTAACACTTTAGAATACTGTATCGTACTTACTGCATAACTAATAAGAAATTACTGCAGAATTAATCGGTAGTTCCTTATTAACACTCAAGTAACTACTATTAACTACTAAGGAATATGTGTTAACTAATCAGTATGTCATAGCGGTGTTTAATTGTGTTAAGTAACTATTAGTTAATCAGTAACTAATCAATTCAGTCATGCCTCCTGAACTACGATTAAGTAACTACTAATTCAGCTTCAGGAGGAATAACTATTAAGTAACTATTAATGAACTGTGAAACTCAGTATCAGGTTATGGCTCTTTCTTCTTTACTACTAATGTTAGTTGATTTACTTAGATTTATGCCTACTGTACTGTGATATATATATATATATATGCTCTGCAAATATTGTTAAACATTCGTTCATTTGCGCCACTGTATGTTTCTGTCGGTGGGTGCTATAATGTTGCACGTCTTGCATCACATGCAGGTCAAAGTTTCAGCGCACACATGTAATATCTGTGAGTTTTGTAATATCTGCCGTTCTGTAAGAGAAAAGGGACTGGGATTCCAACTGTCAGCGGAGAGGTACATCACTCTCGCATTATAACAATGCGCTGGCGACACTTAAACTAAACACTGTAGATACCACATTAATGAACTGTAGAATTAGAAGAAAGTTGTTTATTCATTTATATTTTTTAAACGAATGGTGAATTCTTCATGTTTTTCTTCGTGCTCGACCATTTCCGTGGATGGCGCTTGAGAGTGTTAATTTTTTTATTCAAGTGTTGTCTGCAACCAGAAAATCAGGATGGATCCGTGACCTGCCAAT
>RJVU01043382.1:71443-114558 GCA_003731715.1 Anabarilius grahami
ACAGTACAGTAGGCATAAATCTAAGTAAATCAACTAACATTAGTAGTAAAGAAGAAAGGGCCATAACCTGATACTGAGTTTCACAGTTCATTAATAGTTACTTAATAGTTATTCCTCCTGAAGCTGAATTAGTAGTTACTTAATCGTAGTTCTTCAGGAGGCATGACTGAATTGATTAGTTACTGATTAACTAATAGTTACTTAACATAATTAAAAACCGCTATGACATACTGATTAGTTAACACATATTCCTTAGTAGTTAATAGTAGTTACTTGAGTGTTAATGAAGAACTACCGATTAATTCTGCAGTAATTCCTTATTAGTTATGCAGTAAGTACGATACAGTATTCTAAAGTGTTACCATCATTTATAATACCGTTTTTCTCAATCTATTTGACACATTTCTCCAAAGTAATGTAACTGCTCTCAAAACAGTTAACACAGTGATCTAAACACACTCTTACCTTAGCCAAATAGTTCAACTTTACTGCAAAATAAAGAACTGCATTTTTTTCTAGTAATGCATTTATCAAAAGTAAATAATAACATCAAAACTACTGTTACATTCAAGTCTCCCCTGGACTCCATCTCCCATGATCCTCCCAGTTCCACACCTGCACTCACTTCCTCATCATCTCTCCCTCTCTTCACGGATTACCTGCACCTGAACTTCATCATCTGCACTCCCTTTATAATGGACTCACTTC
This sequence comes from Anabarilius grahami, assembly GCA_003731715.1. Lineage (NCBI taxonomy): Eukaryota > Metazoa > Chordata > Actinopteri > Cypriniformes > Xenocyprididae > Anabarilius > Anabarilius grahami. Next base: position 72,152 of record RJVU01043382.1, read on the forward strand.
CCTGCACTCCTTGTCTGTTCTATTGTTTGCATATATTTTAGATGCTCTGTTCCTTTGTTCAATAAATCCATCGCTTTTGCTGACTTCCGCTTCGTCTCTGCTGCAACTAAACTTGTGACAACTACAGGTCTATTGATTTTTAGAATATTTTCAGCTATGGATGTACAAATACACCAACGGAAATACATGTTTATTTTATTTTTCTAACATGTTTTGTTAAATTGGTCATTGACAGCTTTCAAAACTGAAATTCAGGTGGTACACCAAATATTTGTAAATATATATTTTATCACTGTACCACCTGACATGGAAAGTGTACCAACCTACGATACTTGAAATTAGCAGTTTAAATCAGTATTCTACAACCTTTTCACTCTGCCAAAATGACCTATTTATTTCCTTTGGATTTTGCATTATCAGGCTTAATGTTACTACCTTGTCAAGTAATATAAAACAGCCATGTTTGCAGTTGTGACACCATGACATTTGAGCATACACAAATTGCCGTGTGAAAGTTTTCAATTATCTTAACTGCTTTAAATCTATTTATAAAATTTGTTTATATGCATATTCAAATAAAATTATGCCAAAGTATTTTATTTTGAATGTCTAATAAATAAAACACCATTTGGGGTGCTGAATCCAAAATCCCCCCCTACCCTGCCCTTTCCACTATACCAATGCCCTCCACCCATCTCTTCTCCTCCTTTTTTATATCCTCCTCTCTCCTCATATGATCTCCCTCTCTCTGTTCCACTCTTCCTTTCCTTCTCATTACACCCCTTCCATACCCACACCACCAACTTTACACTTACACCTCTCACACACTTCTCATGAAAATAACACACTGTCATTAATAATTAAAGTCAAGGTTCAATTATGAACTGTAACATTGAGCTAAGCATACTATAGGCACTCTAGCGGTTAAAAAAACAACAAAACTGCATGATTTTGCGGAAGAACATTGTTTTGGTTGTGATTTGGCTCTGCAAGACTGGTAATATAGACTGTGAATATGGTTCATAAAACAATCACTACCAAGTCCACTTATAATACGCAAGTTTTTTTTTTTTGTTAAGAGATGTTAAAAAAAAAATCACTGGTGGTGGATTTTGCTTGTTTTTTGGCTTTAATAAAATATGGTTGCTTGTTAGGAAAATCTGACAAGCAACTTTGTTTCATTACATTTATGGTTGCTGTTGGTTCTCCAGTGCATTGATTGACACTGTCTACTCACAGCTAATAGCCAACTAGTGCAATAATATAAGTGCTGTAGTGAAGTTCGTCCTCAAACATCCCGCCCTCTCCTCCCCCTCATTGGAGAAAAAAAAAAAATCATGTTCAATGTGCAGGTGTGTGACGTTGTAATCTAAGCGACAATGGTTAGTAGAAGTAAACAGACATACTGATATTTCCATAAACAATGCCACCAAAAAAGTGGTCCAAGTATGGCAAAAAGTACAACAAAGACTGGCAAAAGGATTCATAACTTAAAGACTAGATTGGTCAAACGGTCGGTGATCAAAGTAAAGCAATGTGCAGGTACTGTAAAACAGAGATTTGTGTTCATCATGGAGATCTCCTGCAACATGGAAGCACAGACAAAAACAAGAGGTATACCAAGGCATTTTCCTCAGCACATCTAACAGACATTGGTTTTACTGTGTCAAAGTCTTTGACAATAAATCAAAAGGCTGAGCAAGCAAGCTACACTGTCCGGCCAAAAAAAAAAAAAAAAGTAGCTGTTTGGATTTTAATAGGCAAATACTTTTGGAATCTATGAATGGATCATTATTACAGCGATTAGTATGTTTCTAGCATGTTAGATGTTTGGCAACGGTTGTTGTGATAATTCCATCAAGAGGTGCATCAATTTTTGGTCAAGATCTTGTATTGGCAATGTAAGAGATGAACACTCTGTAAAGTCAACTCCAGCACATCCCAGAGAGTTTCAATGAAATTAAGGTCTGGACTCAAGGTGCCAATTCATGTGTAAAAATTATTCTTCATGCTCTCTGAACCATTCTTTCACAATTTTAACCCTGGTGAATCCTGGAATATGGCCATGTGTCTTCCTACATGGTTGTTTAGGAAATGAAAAGCGACACACTCCATCTTTAAGGGTTAAAAGAACCGTTGCCAAACATGTAACATGCTAGAAACATAATAATCACTATAATAATGATACATTAATATATTCTTAAGTATTTGCCTATTAAAATCCTTTTTTTTTTTTTTTTTGCTGGGCAGTGTATACAGGTGCTGGTCATATAATTAGAATATCATCAAAAAGTTGATTTATTTCACTAATTCCATTCAAAAAGTGAAACTTGTATATTATGTTCATTCATTACACACAGACTGATATAATTCAAATGTTTATTTCTTTTAATTTTGATGATTATAACTGACAACTAAGGAAAATCCCAAATTCAGTATCTCAGAAAATTTGAATATTGTGAAAAGGTTTAATATAGAAGACACCTGGTGCCACACTCTAATCAGCTTATTAACTCAAAACACCTGCAAAAGCCTTTAAATGGTCTCTCAGTCTAGTTCTGTAGGCTACAAAATCATGGGGAAGACTGCTGACTTGACAGTTGTCCAAAAGACGACCATTGACACCTTGCACAAGGAGGGTAAGACCACAAAAGGTCATTGCAAAAGAGGCTGGCTGTTCACAGAGCTCTGTGTCCAAGCACATTAATAGAGAGGCGAAGGGAAGGAAAACATGTGGTAGAAAAAAGTGTACAAGCAATAGGGATAACCGCACCCTGGAGAGGATTGTGAAACAAAACCCATTCAAAAATGTGGGGGAGATTCACAAAGAGTGGACTGCAGCTGGAGTCAGTGCTTCAAGAACCACTACGCACAGACATATACAAGACATGGGTTTCAGCTGTCGCATTCCTTGTGTCAAGCCACTCTTGAACAACAGAAGCGTCTGGCCTGGGCTAAAGACAAAAAGGACTGGACTGCTGCTGAGTTAAGTTCTCTGATAAAAGTAGATTTTGCATTTCCTTTGGAAATCAGGGTCCCTAAAGTTATGTTCTCTGATTAAAGTAGATTTAGCATTTCCTTTGGAAATCAGGGTCCCAGAGTCTGCCACAGAGATACACTTAAAGCAGCGAATAAGACTTGGAGCATGCGCATAAACCTTGCGCGCTGTATACAAACTATAGTAAAGCTTAGAAATAATGCTTTATTTTGGCTCAGTATCTTCTGCAGCATGAACACAAGCATCTAGTGTCTGCTATTGCTGTTGTTGTTGCTGTTTTGTGCTGTTAGCAGCGTCTGACTAAGGTCGACATGTGGGGTGATGACATCATCGTTTCACAAAATATACAGATAGGCTGTCCACACGAAAATGCAAAGACAGCGTTTTCAGATATATCCACTCTGGAACCCGGTTTCTAAAAATAGCGGTTTCACCTTTCACCTCTTTCAGCTTAAGCAGGACAGTATGGAGAGTCTAATCGTGTTCGTCGGCAGTGGCACCATAAACTATTAGATCGTCCAGATAGTTCTGGACACCAGGTACTCCTTCCAGAATGGTTGCCATCATCTTTTAAAAAGCTGATGATCGAGTAAGCCGAGACATCATCCCTAACACAGATTGGCAAAGCAACAGTTTCTGGCACACATGTTGGACTATAGGATCAACTTTAACCTTGTGTTCAAACTGTTTCACACACCCTGTCTCAGTTAGAGGGGTAATGAAAGGTTCAGCAGTGGTTTTAGACAGAACAGAAGTAGCTAGCATTGCATCTGGGTTGGTAACTGTATCAGCATTAATACAGAGATGCAAGTTACTAATTAAGTCCATACCTAGGACTTTCCTCTAGCACGAAGAATGTGCCTGGAGTGCTCGAATTCGCTACACACACCTGGGCATGGAGAAATTAAAGTACTGGAATGTAATTGTGTGTAGTTGACCAGTCAAGCAGAATTTGGAGACAAGGGGGTGGAGCTGAAATATTGTTTATAGATATGGTGTGGTAGTATAAAGCCCACAGAGCCTGTACAGTAGGTCATATCTCTTTGGTAGCAGAGGCAGGTGTATGAATGGTGGCATTGCAAAACACTCTCTTTAGAGCATGCTCATCAGTGTTGCCCATATACAATATAGTCACATCAGGTAACTGCACCTCATGTACTGTACTGGATGAAACAAGTGTTGTCAAAAGTACCTTCGTACAAAAGACTTCGGTACCAGGTTGGTACTAAAAGTTAAAAAATGTGACGATATCTGCATTTCCCCCTAGCATTTAGAGCGCTGTGATTTTTAAACAACTCTGATTGGCCATTGAGTTCACACACTCAATATATATGTCTGTGATTGTGTACAATGGTCAACACTTAAAAAGCATTTTGAAAATAGACATGTTTGACGCTCTTCACCAAACCCTTACACAGATACACACGGGAGCGTTCGAAAGCAGATCCGTCTATCAGCGGATATATTAGGGATCCACTGATAGATGCCTGCTTTTAAACACTCCCATGTGTATCTGTAAGCGCTGGGTGAAGAGCATCAAAGATGTCTATTTACAACATGTTTATAACACTACCAGCGACTTTGTAGCTACATGTCGCCAGTGGCTGGCGGTGAGGTCGCTAGTGGGCGTTCCCACTACTGGTTGCCTAGTAACATTTGTGAATGACATTCACGGATGTTACTCCATGTTGTAGACAACAAATCAGTTTTCTTGCTGCTACAAACAAACATTTTGGAAGGAAAAGCCTAAATATAAATCAGTACATAAAGTGCTTCTTTGCCATAGTGGCTATTTATTTGCAGTAAAAGGGCAAATGCCGGTCTATCTCGGCTCATGAATCCATTCAGGCTCGAAGTCAACATGGCGAGTGCCACCGTATGTACACGGAGACATATAAATTATAGGAAAGTTGCTGACTGATAAAACAAGCTTCTCCTTCAACTTCTCTCAGCACTGAAGAGCGACAGATCACGTTCGCAGTTCACTCCTATTAGTTGTCACTTCCGAAAGCCGCTCTTAAAGTTGAACAAAGACGTAACATCAGGTCACATTGAGTGGAGTTGGCTAAATGCTTGTCAGAACCATGCTTAAAGCAAGATCTACATGGAAAAGTAGTAGCAATAACAACATATGGCTTATCTATGTGGTGGTGCTGTTTGTTTGCATTTTTGTGCGATTTATAGTGCACAGTCTGTACTGGAATTCCTGTGTCCAAACCTCCTCTGTCTGAAGTATTATTATTTTTTTTTTAATCAGCAGCAGCTTCCATCTGCATTGCATGAGTTATGGATGTGTCCAGGGCTAGGTCTGATTCCAATATCAGCCTCTCTCTAATACTGTAGTTGATCACATATCAGATTTGTTGTTAAAGCCACAGGTGGCTGCATGGGCATGCAAGGCTCCACATATTGCGCAATCATCTCATGAGGAAATTGAGCTTGCTTTCTGAATGCATAATGTTCAACAACGATATACACTTTTGGAGTAAAATGTTTCTCTACTGCAGTAACAGCAGAAGCATAAGTGTCACCTGTTTCTGGTACATTGCTGGCACTGGAACATTAACAGACATTTTGGACATAACAGCAAAAGATAACTGAAGTGTGGAGTATCCTCATCACCAATTTGTGAATTTAATCAAAGCGATTAATTAAGTGATGACTGAGCATTAGTGATGAACACCTGCTCTAAACCAGCAAAATCACTGAAGAAAAGAAAAACACAAGAACTACAACTGACTTCAGCCACAGCCTTAGATGAAATTAACTGAAAAGACATTCAATCTCTCAAGATCTAATTAAACAACTCCACAAACAGCATTATCANACCAATTTGTGATGTTGTAAGATGTAAAATAATTTTAAAAAGCTAAATCTAAATTATTGTGTTTAATGTAGAATTTAATGTAGTAAAAAGGACATCAGCAACTCGTCAACTCACTTACTGCCTTACAACTTACAACTTCCTGTCCTCTAGTGTTCATACTCAGCATCACAATGATTAATATAATTAGATAATTAAGCGATTAATTAAGTGATGACTGAGCATTAGTGATGAACACCTGCTCTAAACCAGCAAAATCACTGAAGAAAAGAAAAACACAAGAACTACAACTGACTTCAGCCACAGCCTTAGATGAAATTAACTGAAAAGACATTCAATCTCTCAAGATCTAATTAAACAACTCCACAAACAGCATTATCAGCTTCACTTATTACTAACCAGATTTACTTTATTTATGTCATATGTCTACAGAAGTTCTTACTGAGAATTAACAGAGGTTTAGATGTTGATGTTTTATTGGTCAAAAAATGATGCCACCATCATGGTGGTCAGTGTTTGCTTATTTGGGCGCTTGAGCCTTTTATGTTTTTTAAATAATTTGCTTTTAAGCAATTACAGTAGTGTTTCACAGCAAACACTTACACATTGCTGAATCAAAAGATTAAAGGTCAGCTTGAAAGCCATTTTAAATAAACAAAGAGATCTCTCTCTCTTCAGATTCTACAACTATTACCGCTCAGGCTTAGACATGAACACTTATCATACAATCCTCAACAGTGGTGACAGTAATTATTTATACTGCAGTGCATGATGGGAGTTTTGTACTATGGTGATACCCAGCATGCATTGCAGCGTGAAGCGTTTTTTTTTTATCACCATTGTTGAGATGCATATGCTGATTCTTGATGTCTGTGTGTGTCTAAATAATACAGTAGTTTAAAAACTGTTATGCACAACATCATATGAGTTGTTGCAGAGAAAAATCTAACATAGGAAGTCAAGGGTTGAGAGCCCAAGAGCAAACACTAATCTCTATGATGGTGGCATGGTTCTTTTCTTTTCATGACCAATAAAACAACATCTAAACCTCTGTTAATTCTCGGTAAGGACTTCTGTAGACGTGTGAAAATAAAGTCAATCTGGTTAGTAATAAGTGTAGCTGGTAATGCTGTTTGTGGAGTTGTTTAATTAGATCTTGGGAGATTTAATGTCTTTCATCTTCGCTTGATTTCATCTAAGGCTGTGGCTGAAGTTGTTGGTTGTTATTCTGTTTCTCTCTTCTTCAGTGATTCTGATTCTTGTTAAGAGAGTGTTCATCACTAATGCTCAATCATCACTTAATTAATCGCTTAATTATGTCATTAACTTTAACTCTGCTTCAGTGTTACTTTAACACTATTTAGAGAGGGACCATATGTACTCTGAGCTGAGTTAATTTAACTCTGGGAATTTTGCTGTGTACTAACATGCTGTGTATTAACATAGATGCATATGGTTCAAATTTGTTTTATTATAAATATGTGGCTATATTACACCTCCCCCTTAGTGCTATTTTCTTTTCCATATCTCCAATTAGGGCTGCACGATAAGGGCCAAAATGATAATCACGATTATTTTGATCAATATTGAGATCACGATTAATTAGCACGATTATTTGTTGATTTTAACCAAAACAATTTTTTATTGTCACACAAGCTAATTACATTTACTGCCTTCACATCCATATTGTGCAACATTCCTGCTAATGTACAGATATGTGCATCAAAATAAAATAGGTCCTCTTATTCACCAAAATTCAGTGAATCTCCTTAAAGAATAAATAAAAATAAATTAAAACAATAAAGAAAATGTAGCAAAACTTCAACAGGGCACTATTTTACATTTTACAATGTGTAAATATATTTTAGGAAGCAAAATATAAACTTAAGTTGTACCTGCATAATGGATGTGAATAAAACTAAAAATAAAATATACAATCAATAAGAAACAAATATTCCATAACAGAATGTAACCAAATAAGAACATTTCAAGGCAGAAGAACTATGCCGAAAAGAGTACTGTAGTTTACAGGTTTTTGGAAAGAAACACTAGCCTGTCAACATTTTCTGGCTTGAGGGATGAGCGAAGGCAGGTCACCACATTCCCCCCTGTGCTGAACACCCTCTCAGAGGGAGAACTTGTAGCCGGGATGCACAAGTATTTCTTTGCCAGTTTTGAGAGACGTGGGAAGAGTCTCTGATGTTCCCTCCACCAGTCTAGCGGGTCCTCCTCACTGTCTAGGTTACCTGATTGTAGGTACGACTGTAGCTCAGAAGATATAGCTTGTTGTTCTTGGAGAGGACTGAGTCTTTGTGTGGCTGCCGCTGCTCCCTCAGCAGTCTTGAAGAAACTCCCCAAGGTCTTTTTCTTTTTTGTAGTGGGTGCATCCTCAGCAGTCTCACCATGGGGATCAGTTGTTGGGCCCATCTCCTTGAAGAGAAAATAAGATATGATTAATAAATAGCCCTAATAATCTAAACATATTCAACACTCATTTCCAGACATTACATTAAGCCACTGGATTTCATATCATTTTAATCCACTTAAAAGCATTAATTTATCATATATTCTGCAATTATATACATTTACTTACAGCCATGGCTGCAGGTGCAGTCCTCGCCATTTCAGAAGTCAGTCTGGCATGAATTGGTGCAACATTGTCCTCACTGACGTAGCTGAGCTTGAACCGTGGATCTAGCGCAGAAGCCATATCAAGCAGTTCTTGTGTCAGAGGGTCATTGTATTTTTCATCCAGATAGCTCAGGATTTTTGTCTTGATGGTGCAGGTTAGGTCTGTCTCATCATCGTTCACTTTCAAGATGGAGGATCTGAAAAGGTGGAGGACTGGCTTCACAAAGGAAACGCTGACATACTTTTCACTGGAAAGCGCATCAGTAAATTCCAATAGAGGGCTGAGGGATTTGTTTATGGCCTCAAGGACATCTGTGTCCTGCCAGGTAGGGATGAGGTGTCTGGCTTTTCTGTCATCGGACAAGACCTGAGAAATCGCCCTCTGCTGCTCCAGGACTCGTGCAATCATTGCTTGCCTTGATCCCCACCTTGTGGGACACTCAGTCTTCAGTGTATGCTCTGGAAGCTTCAGTTCTCTTTGTGCCTCCGTCAGCTGCTTTTTACGTCGCCAGCTGTAAGAGAAACTGCTAACCAGCTTTTTGCAGAGACCCACTGCTTGATCAATCCGAGGATCTCTCATTGCATTCTCTAAAAAAGAACATGAACAAGTCAAATCATATGTAAAATTAAACCACAGATTTGATAAACAACCCGAATCATATTGTTCAAGATTAAAGTTAGTTAAATCTTATGTCAGACAACATGAGTAAAACTGTTTGGTTTTGGTTTCTTAACACTAGCAGAAATAACAGTTGTTGTTATATTAAGCTACTATTGTTATTATCAGTAACATATTCACACACATTAGCAAAATAAGTACTGATCAACTCCAATTAATAATCACAAATAGCATATTATTTCAATTTGCAAGCATCGACTCTGCATTACAAAATCCTCATCGATGTAATGAATTGTCAAACTCATGTACGGATCCATTGTCCTGCTTGACCACAGATCCGTTGTAGTTGCAAAGTACTTTATATTGGCAAGATCACGCTCTATTTCCCCTCTGCGTTTTCTGTACATCGCAGGTAGTGCCACCTTTGAAAAATAATTACGCGAGGGGATCACGTATCGTTTATCCAGAGTGTTGACCAAGAATTTGAAGCCTTCGTTTGTCACCGTGTTTATTGAGCACATGTCTTTAGCCAAATGAAATGCGACTGCATTCGTTATTTCACTGTGTCTTTGGGAGGTGGATGGGTATGGTGATGCGCTAAAGAGGCTCGCTTCGATGGATGTCTGAGTTGATGTTGTGGGATGATTAGTCTTTGCAACGCATTTCTTGGCCGTCATACATTCATCGTATTGAACTTTATGGTGTTTTTTTAAGTGGTTAAAGAGGTTCGTTGTGTTGCTTTGTGGTGCCAAAACAACTTTATGGCACTCTTTGCATATGACCTGTTCTTGTTTTGTGTCACTTGCCTGAAACCCAAAATGTTTCCACACAATGGATGACGATCCGATTCTCGGGACAAGCCCCTCGGCCGCTCCCTCTGCTACGTTAGACATTTTTTCTTTGTTAAGATAGATTATAGCCTGCTATCTGTTGTGGTATTTTCCTCACGCTACTCTGTCTTCTGTCTGTGACTGTCTACATCTGGAAACTGACTGAGCTGCTGCGCGGTGCAGGGAACAACTCTGATTGGTGCATGGACGCACGTGATCAGACAGCGGCTTTACAGCGCGCTAGACTGGCTTAAAAAAAAAAAAAAAAAAACCTTTAATACAAAGCGTGAATGAATGACGCATTTTAAATATCGCTCGATCACGCAAATTTGATCGTGGGAAGCCAAAATCGTGATCGTGATTAAAATTCGATTAATTGTGCAGCCCTATCTCCAATCCTATTCTGCTCAGAGGTGATCGGAGATAAGTGGACAGTGTTTGCCCTCCTGCTTTGTTGCAATTTGATGATCTTTGTAAAATATCAGTGTGGCGAGGGGGGCGTGGTTTAGCGGATTTTGCAGCGGGGGAGAGCGTCAGGAGACGCGTGGTGAGTGAGCGGGTTGAATGCAGATCACGAACACCTGTTTCTCGTTCCAGTAATTGGCGTGGAGACAGGATAAAACGCCCGGAGAAGCAGGAGCGTGGAGAGAGAGAGTGACTGCTGCTTGAGCTGGCTGAGACACGACAGCTATTGGAGTGAAGCCCTTGTGGATTGTGTGTGCCGTGTCTGGAGTAAAGCCCTTGTGGATTATTTGTTTTGTTGTTGTGCGTTGCACAGTCTTTCTGTTGGACCTTTTCATTGCCGAAATAAAAGCTCAAACAGCAGTCAAAGTCGACCCCTGTCCTCTTCCTTCCCCATCATTACTGAACCTCGCAACAATCAGAGTGGTTTCAGTTTAATATGTTCCAAGCTCATTTATTGATAATAAAATAATTGATAATAAATAATACTGATTTGATGATATAATAATATAATAATATTGGGCTGGTTTTAGGGCTGGTTTTTGAAGCTGTGGTTGCTTTAATTATTTGAATGAATGAATGATGCATTTATGTAGCGCTTTCATATGTACCACTGTACACCCAAAGAGCTTTACAATCGTATCAGGGGTCTTTCCTCATCCACCATGTGCGCAGCATCCACTTGGATGATGCAAAGGCAGCCACAGTACAACGGCGCCAGCCTCACTAACACCTCTTCCAGCAGCAACCTAGTTTTCCCAGGAGGTCTCCCATCCAGGTACTAACCAGGCTCACCCCTGCTTAGGTTCAGTGGGCAACCATTCTTGGGCTACAGGGTGATATGGCAGCTGGCCATGATTTGTCTTCCAAGAGTTGGCAACACTGTTCACTACTTAGGCTTGTAGGGAACCCCCCATCGGCCAAAAAACGGAATCCGACAGCCTGGGCGAAGGCTAATGCATGTATGTCTTTTCAGCGCTCCTGTGAAGTTCACTTAATTTCACTCATTTAATTTGACTCCAATTTCTAATGATTATTAGTCTTAGGTTGTGTTTCCAATTAGAAATTAATCATTGGTTATGTATTAATTTAGATATTTCATTATTCTGGGTATCCCATACTTTCAATTATTCGTTCATCAGGAACCCAATGCCGCTAAGAGATACACGCCCTGGGTTTTGCGGTAAACTCACGGACATAAACTCACCAGTCTGATCTTCGTCAGAGGGTGTAATAAGTTAGCTAATACCTTTAGTCAGTTGCCTACTGCTCACTCGAACAAAAGTTTATTTTAATTTAGCCACTTCCATACAACTTGCTAAATCAGCGGTAAACAGAAATCAAAAGGTCTTCAGATGAAATGCCTACTGCTCCTTCATTCATGCGCCTTCAGTTTGTTCTACCCTGGACACAGATTTACGGATGCATTAGCCTCCCATAATTTACTGGTAATAATGATATCAGGATAATCCAGAGTAAATCAAATATAACATTTTATTTGTCAGGTAAAAGTGTATCATGCCAATTACACAAATAACCAATTAGAAGCCAATTCAGAAATCATAAATACATCAGTTGCTCAAAGATGACTCTACGAGTAACAATTGCATATACACACAGTGGTGGATTAGTGTTTTTAAGACACACACCCATCACTGTATGGGGGTTTCTGGCTACAGAAGATCCCCCATGACTGCTTTGCACTTTCCCTTATATACACAGACCAGAACAAAAGAGTTGTACATTTTACTCCACCAACACCTGTTTTGGGGGGAGAGGAGTGGGTTTTCACAACACCACCCAAAAAGAAGACAGAATTATCCTTAGTTTTCAATCTTCTTCATAATACCAGTGACTGCTTTGAAATTGATACGATTTTACCAATCGCACCGAGACATTTAAAATGATACCAAACATGAAAGGAAAAAAACAATAGATACACCAGATACATTATACATCATGGAGACCTTACATGTGAGGACAGTTTAGGGCAAGGCGTTGTCCTATGCTATTTCTTTGAGATCTTCTCTCCAGATGAGTTTTATTGCTTTATTGCAGGGTGCTTGAAAATCAAGTCTTACAGGCTTAAGAGATATAACCAGTTTAGATGGAAAGGATCTCAAGCCAACTAGCTGAAGACATTACTGTAGCTTTACTCATTAATAGACACACTACTTCAAACAATAGACACAAAACAACAACCATAATGCAATGATTAACAATAGATAATGCTTTACAATGAACTCTGTTAGAGAGCTACAAATAGCAATTTATCTGATCAATAACTTACTTACCTGGCTGAGTAATAAAAACGCCATATCCGCATTGCTTTTAAAACATTTCAAATCTCTCAGTACTTGCCATCTCTGAAAAGCCAAGAAAATCTTGATTCTCATTTTACTACAAGCTCTGTCACATTCTTTTTTTTTGCCAGTAGAATCTCCTCTGTTCAGCATTAAAAAAACAAAACAAAACAAAAAAATAACTCCCCAGAGGTTGGAGATTTAACCAAGTAGGTATAACTGCAGACCGGAGATCTCCAAAATGGGGTGTGAACTCCAAAAGGGGGCAGGGTCAATCTTACAGGCACAATCTTATTAATTGTTTATCTCCTAAATTTTGGCTGTGGGGTTGAGTTTGTGCTGAACTTGATTGGGGGGGAAAGGCGCAGGTTGTTTTTTTATGTCAGCAGGTTAAAGCGACCCCAAAAAACCATTATATTTAGCACCTGGAATGCAATTTTTACTGGCAATTTTTACAATTATGATACAGTTCTCATAATTTTGACTTCAGTACAAAGAAAATGTGAGTTTTTATCTTTTCAAAACCAGTTGATTGGATGATCAAGAGAAAGTCTAACTTTGTGTTAGTTATTTTAATGCAAATAATACAGAATCAACACATTAAAAACACAAACACACAAAAACAATATCTCAAAAATGTTTTACATACACTACATATTTTTAAGCGGGTGGCACTCATACATTAGAAAAAATAAAATATTTTGTTCAATATGCAAAAAAAAATAAAAAAAAAAATACAACAAAATAATCCAGTAGATATATTACAATCAATAGTTTTTTTTCTAAGGTGTCATGTTGTAATATTTGCAAATAAGAAATGAAACAAAGGTACAGATATAACTTTGATTACTTCTGCTAATTGTAATTTCTTGTTGTCTGTTATTTGTCTCCCTCTATTTGTCTTCATTTAAGGCAGTAAGCTGTCTCCACAACACTGCAGTTCAATTCTAAATTTTCTCAAGCTGCAAACAAGCTGGGTTCCAGCCTTTAAAAGTATACAAAAGTGCAGCTGCTACTAGACAAAGTGTCATACTAATGCAATCTTTTTTTAATATAAGCATGCCATTTAGCTGCCTCAGTGCAAATATAGAAACTCCTTCATGATGTTGATTGCTGAGATGGTTCAGAGTCCTGGAGAGGCATAAACATGACAATAAGTTCAAAATCAGTTTTTATGGGTTTATCATACTTGAAATTTCACACCATGAGGTAAGACTTTAAAGACCAAGTTATAAAAAGTACAAAACACCTATAAAATAGTGTGATTTAACTACCTTTAAATGACGTCAGGCCATTAGCTTCTGCCGCTGGTGAGTCTTCATCTTCAAGAGACAAAATTTGAGAGTCGACTCATTTGTGATAACTGATTTCTGAGATTGTGTAATTATTGCTCAGAAACATTATTATACTCCTGTATTTTATGTACACTCTTAAAAATAAAAATTCTTTATTGACATTGATGGTTCAATGAAGAACTTTTAACATCAGTGGAACCTTTTCATTGCACTGAAGGTTCTTTATAGTGCAAGAAAGGTTCTTTAGTTTATTAAAATGTTTTCCACTCTAAGACAAATGTCTCTTTTAAGAACTAATCACTAAAAGTTATTTGGTTCTTCATCACTGTGAAAAAAACACTTTTGGAACCTTTATTATTAAGAGTGTAATGTACATTCTAAAACATAATGTTTTGGCTCAACAACAACAAATTTTTTTTTTTTCATAAATCTTTTTAAATTATGATAACTTTGAATTAAATTATGTAGACGAAATTAAACATTTGTAACAAACACACTTTTTTAAGTTGATTACTCAGGAAGAAAAAAGACGCTCTAACTACTTGAGTACTGCAGAAATTTGAGTTTAAATTAAACAATATTAAAGGTGGGGTAGGCATTTTTATTGAAAAATCACTTTTTGTTATACTAGTTGAAACTCTTCACATCCTAAAAGCAATCAGTAATAGAATTAGTATAAATATTAAAACATTTACATATGTTCTGTGGAAGTCTCAGGACCAAAAAATGTTTGTCCAATCAATGCATTCTGTCCGATGTCCTACCTGCCTGTCAACTTATGTATTTCCATACCTCCTCGTGTCATCAGCACGATAAGGCCATGCAGAGTTGTAGACAGACAGTCACCGAGCGCCAAAAACAAACAGCAGCTGCCTTTTACAGTTTCTCCTGAACCTTAACAATGATCTTATGCTGCGCTCAGGCCATCGTAATGGTAATTACAAAATAGCAACCCATGACGTTCTACCCAGAGCTGTTCACATAATCAGACTCAGATTTATTTTTTTCTATGTGAACACTATCAACGGTGAAATTAATCTGCAGCAGTCAGGTGGTAAAAGTAGAGCTCTGTAAGTTGTTTACGTTGATTATTATTGTAATGCTATGTTCTTTGAGATATGTTTAACACCGTCTCTCATGACGCTTTGCAGACTCTGCTGTGTGCGTTCATGTGTTTTGGAGGAGGCGTGGCTTTGGAGACGCTCTGAAGGGAGGGTGGGATCTTATGCTTTCAAAGCTAGCCACTCCAAAATTGCTTACCCTACCTTAATGATTAACATTATTATGTCAACAGAACCTAAAATGTTTTATAGCATCAATTAATTAGAATTTGTAACTTTTTGAGGTCTCCTGACTAACTTTTTAAAGTGTACTGAAAATTAAATTATTGATTTATGTTACAAATATTATGATATGATAGACATTTGTTAGATCTCTTACCTTTAATTACACCATCTTCATGAATGGCTGAAACGTGATCAGTGAGCAGTTCTTTTTCTGCACATTCTGAGTGATATTACAAAATACAAAATCATAATTCTGGCTTGTAATACAAGCAAATTCATGCTAAATGCCAGAAAATTTTACTTGTTGGTTCACTAATAGTTTTTCATATTATATTATCACAAAGTATAATAATTGTGATATGAAATAGTACCATTTAATAAATGAGTACGTAAATGAGTACATGATTGTGTTTTTAATTGTAATGTCAGCCAAACACAGTAAAAGGCACATTATACCTTTCATCTCTCTGGGACTGTTGCCTATGTACTCCTCCAGGGGTGAAACAGTTTCTGCAGAGTAATGACATACCCATTCAAATGTAAATTATGTTTTATTAACAAAGTTCCTGAGGAACAAGGTCAAATAATATATCCAATCATCACGTCATCCCAACCAGCTGTCAACAATCAGTAATCAACATATCTACCTAATCAGCATGAGTGCAGGCCTATATATAATCACAGTCAACTCACCCATGAATCCTCGACAGTTTTTCAGCAAGAGACCCCCCCAATCTAAAATAACTAAACGTTCACCTCACGCTTACCCATCCGATCGCAGCGAGTATTGAATTCCCGTTGGATCCCGCAAGAGCCCTCCAAATCTGAAATAACTAAATGTTAAATTCACCGTCAGCGGGGGCTTACCCGTCTGATCGCTGCGAGTATTGAACTCCCGTCGGATGCCGCAAGAGCCCTCCCAATCTAAAATAACTAAATGTTCACCGTACTGCCAGCGGGGGCTTATCCGTCTGATCACAGGGAGTATTGAACTCATGTACTGTGAGAGCCCTCCCAGTCGGAATTGCTAAATGTTTCACTTTTCTGCTTTTCCAGGTCGAAGGTTACCCATCCGATCGCTGCGAGTATTGAACTCCCGTTGGATGCCGCAAGAGTCCCACGGACAAAACATCTAAATTCCATCTTAGTTTGCCAGTCGATGAGGCTTACTCATCCGATCGCTGCGAGTATTAAACTCCCGTCGGATGCAGAGAGAACTCTCCTAATCCGGCAAACAACTTTCTCCTTGCAAATGCCGCAAAACATCAGTTTTGTAATTTCCACATTTTTGGGGGGTACAGTTATTGTTCCTGGCTTCTGTCAGTCATTCATATTTTGCATTCTTTGTGGGGTACTCTGGGTTCGGGCCAAATACCGAGCTTGGAGCCTTCTCCCTGAACAGCACTCCAAATACACATACCATTTATTTGATCTGATACATTTCACACACACACACAAACACACACACTTGTTTTCATGTTTTATGGGGACTTTCCTTCACAGAAAACTTACGGTTCTTGGAGTCTGCCATTGAGAAAAACATGTCCTCTTGTACAGTTTCTTTTTTCTCTAAAGATAATGATAAGATACAAAAGTTTTGTAAGAAGTAATTAAATGTAAAATGTTACTAACGTAATTCAAAACACAAATGTTAAACTTTACTGTTTTTACTGTATTGTTGTTCAAATAAATGCAGTATTGGTGAGCATAAGAGACTTCATTCAAAAACTTGAAAAATCTTGCTGAACCCAAACTTCTGAATGTATTGTATGACAAACATCAATGGCTTACGTGTTTAAAAGCAATTTTGTATTTTTAGGCAGAAGCAAATTACACTAAGTTTACTACAGGGTAAATAGTGTTTACACTGAGTGTAACTAATAGGAGACACTGCTTACACCAACTGTAAATATCAACAACTGGAATTTTTGTTTTGTTTGCTTGTTTTTTAAGGAGAGACCACTATCATCAATTAAGATACTTAATTTCAGAAGTATATACATTGTTTTCTGTTTGTACCTGGTTTACGGGTGAATCTTAGAATGAGGCACCCAATGATCAGGATTATAATACAGCAGACGAGACATCCTGAGATGGCAAGCAGAATTTTTCTATGTAATACTGTAATAAAGAGGGAAATGATAAAGTTAATCAAGTTAAATGAATATTCCCTTCAAAAATGTATACAGCAATTATATATAAATGTGTGTTTTTTTTCTTTTATGGTAACAGGATACTTATTGCACTGTTAAAACTGTTTATCTTGAAAATCTTGATGATAACTTGATATTGTTCCAATCCACAAAACATTCACATCTAAATCATTCACATCTATACACTGTATGAAAGAAGTTTAATAATAATTATTCACATTACTCACTAATATTATTGGCCGTGAAGCCCTCACTCAGAGCGGAGTACAGTGGTCTCTCTGTCCTTATTCCCTTGCACTTGAATTCACTTTTAATAGTTTCTTCAGTTGCTGTCACTTTGAACATATGTGACGACCCATTGAGCTTCTGTCCGTTCTCGAACCAGGCGTAGCTCCACTGTCTGCCGTCTGAGATGTTACACTTGAGGGTCAGGATATTCCCAGACATGATGTCGGTCAATTCAGTCTCCAGACTCAGAACTGCAAGTGGATGTACTTACAACAAAACAAAAGGTTATTTTATAAATAATTTATAATAAAATATATTTCATACTGAGCCTTCTAATTAATTGTAATTAATAGGCATCCATGCTTTTACTTTTATTAGTTTTGGTAATTATTTAAAATGCACTCACTTGTTAAAATCAGTTTATACTATGTATGTTCAAAGAATATCATGCAGTAAACTACACTTTAAAGGGTTAGTTCACACCAAAATGAAAATTCTGTCATCAATTACTCACCCTCATTTCATTAGTATACACCCATAAGACTTTTGTTCATCTTCGGAACACAAATGATCTTTTTGATGACAGAATACTGTCAGATTTCCTTCCATTGACTGCCTTTGTAACTGAAACTTTGACACTTCAAAAACTTCATAAAGAGATTGAAAAACTAATCCCTATGAATCGAGCTGTTTAGTCCAAATTTTTGGAAGAGAACCGATCGCTTATGATGAATAGATTTAATTTAGGCTTTTACTTGCATGTAAACATTGATCAGTAAACATGAGCAGAAGCTCAACCGAACCTGAATAACGCACAAGATCCAACTTCTTCCGGAAGCTCTTCATGAGAATGAACCTCAATGGTTTGAGCTTCCTGAAGAGGTTTGTTCTTGTGCGTTATTCAGGTTAGGTTGAGCTTCTGCGCACGTTCATTGATCAATGTTTACATGCGAGTAAAAGCCTAAATTAAATCTCTAAAGAATTTTTTTCTCTTCAGAAGATTTGGACTAAACCACTTGATTCATATGGAGTAGTTTTCCAATCTCTTTATGAAGTTTTTGAAGCGTCAAAGTTTCAGTTACAAAGGCAGTCTATGGAAGGAAATCAAAAAGATCTTCATTTGTGTTCCGAAGATGAACTAAAGTCTTACGAGTAAAGCCTTTAAAGTGATAGTCCACCCATGAATGAAGATTATTTTGGAAGCCAGTGGGGTCCAAAACAACATTAGACCACACTGAGTTTCATAGTATGGACAAAAATAAGTAAATTCTTCAAAATATCTTTTTTTTTTGTTTTACACAGAAGAAAGAAAGTCGTAGAGGAATGACATGAGGGTGAGTAAATTCTGATAGGATTTTCATGTTTTCGGGTAAAGTATCACTAACTTCATATTTTCTTTTCATATATATCTTCTTTTTTTGCAACAAGAAGCCGTTTATATGGGCACAAGAGACTAACTTACCTTCAACTCGTACTTGTAGAGTCTCACTGTCCACTGAGAAGTCTCCTCTCTTTGCTTTGCAGTGATAGACACCAGTGTTAGAGAGGGATGCAGAGCTGATAGTGAAGGTTGGATTTGTGATCAAGATTTTTGAGTTTTTGTACCAGTCATACTTCCATCCATCACCAGACATATTACAACCAAGCTGGACTTCCTCCTCAGTGTAGAAGGGCTCAAACCACTGATGTTTTGTGATGTCTGGTTTTGGTGTGTCAACTAGGAGCAACAGAGGTAAAATTAGAAATAATAGACCACCTTCAAAGAGTAACAATGAGTTGCATGTACTTGTTATTCTTTAAAATCCTCGCACAAAATTAACTGGATTTCACACAGAAAATTATTTTGAACTTAGTCAGGAAGCTGTAACCACCGACACTAGCCACTTTATAATTCAAAGGTAAGTGCAACAGTAAAGCAGCTAAACCAGTTTTATGGAAAGCAAAATCCTCATTGACCTCCTAGCTGACACTATCTGAATTGTTTTTGTTCATTTCTGACTTTCAATTTTTTCAGAAGTAGTTTTACTTGCCATAAACATCAAATTGCAAAGCTTTTGTTTGTCCTGTAGTCACTGGTTCTCTGGTCAGATGTTTTCCTCTGCAGTTATACTGTCCTGAATGACTCGCTTTTGCTGAGCTGATTGAGAGTGTGTTTCCAGGAAAGGAAATGTCTTCATCAACTAAAATCGGAGCTCCATTTCTAAACCATTCATAGCTCCATTCATTTGAACCTCCATCGATTGAACACTTCAGAATCACTTTTTCAGTTGGGTAAAATGTTTTCCATTCAGACTCTATTGACAGTTTTGGTTGAGGCAGCTCTGCAGAGAAAACAACAACAACCACAACACTAATGAACAATTGACATGGAACAGTGAATAAAAAGTATACTTTTAGCCAGAAGCCCAGTTTCTTGTTTATGAAATCATTTAGTCTAAAATACTTATTTAACTCTTGATTTCATGTTGTTTCATTAACACATTTGGCAGATGATTCCAAAGCGACGTACATTGCGTTCATTGTAAAAGTCTGCATTTCATCAGTTCATTTGCTGGGAACTGTACTGAGACATTGTAATCTCAAATGCACAATGGGAAGTATATTCAACAATAGAAATGACAATAAAGAGGTAAATTATGGACTCACCTTGAACTCGCACTTGTAGTGTCTCACTGTCCACTGAGAAGTTTCCTCTCTTTGCATTGCAGTGATAGACACCAGTGTCAGAGAGAGAGGCTGATTTGATAGGGAAGGGGGGTTTTGTGTTCAGAGGTTTTGAGTCTTTATACCAGTCATACTTCCATCCTTTACCAGGCATGTTACAACCAAGCTGGATTTTCTCCTCAATGTAGAAGGGCTTGAACCACCAACGTTTCCTGATGTATAGTTTTGGTGTCACATCTAAGAGTCACAACGGTATAATTAAAAATGATAGACACCTTTCAAACAATAATGGCCTTGGGTTGCATGTGCTTCTTATTCTTTATAATCTGAGACTAAATGGACTGCTAATAGTGTCATGCTGCTTATAGTGTCTGGCTTCTTCACTGAACTCGTGTTGTGTGCCTGTTAATTTCCTTCATATCTATTAATCATAGAATATCATAAGAAGTTGTACCATAAATATCAAGTTGCAAATCTTCTGTTTGTCCTGTAGTCACTGGAGTTCTCTTCAGGTGTTTTCCTCTGCAGGTATACTGTCCTGAATGACTCACTTTTGCTGAGCTGATTGAGAGAGTGTTTCCAGGAAAGGAAATCTCCTTGTCACCTGAAAGCTGAGCTCCGTTTTTAAACCATTCATAGCTCCATTCATTCGAACCTCCATCAATTGAACACTTCAGAGTCACTTTTTCAGTTGGGTAAAATGTTTTCCATTCAGACTCTATTGACAGTTTTGGTTGAGGCGGCTCTGCAGAGAAAACAACAACAACCACAACACTAATGAACAATTGACATGGAACAGTGAATAAAAAGTATACTTTTAGCCAGAAGCCCAGNAACAGTAATGAACAAAAGTTTAAAAGTGAATAAAAAGTATATATTTTAGCCAGAAGCCTAGTTTCTTGTTTTTAAATCATTTAGAGTTACGTCCTGAGACGTATTGTGTATAGGCTATGTTTGTTCTGGTTGGTTCTCTCTCTCTCTCTCTAGGCTTGTTCGAGATGAACTACACTAGCCTGCCACTGGTTTGTGAGACCTGCCGGTTGCAGGCCAGGGAGAAGTACAGAGACAGCCGTCAGGTCGGACACTTCGTGCTTTCCATAGTGTGCTGACACATATGATCGGTGCAGTAGCCCCTTACTGCAGAACACTCGAGATCCAGGGGGTGGAGACGGGAACGTTAAGGTATATGTAAAGTGGGAGGAGTTGGATCTAGAACCAGGGGGCGGAGACGGGTAGGTTTAGGGATATGTAAACTGGGAGGAGTTGGATCTAGATCCCCGCCCCCTGTATCTTGTGTTCTGCAGTGAGGACCATCTCGGTTGGTGGGATAAATATCAAGTTAGCTTCTAGAATGAACAGAGCTGTTGTTGTTTTGCCGATGTTCAGATGGTAGATGGTTTGATCGAATGTGGAACGATTAATGACACATTTGTGCTAGTACTGCCATTATCGAGTCCATCAAAGAAAGCAGAAACGTTCGTCCTTTCATTAAGAATGAAACTATTCAAGCCATTCTTGAAAGATATGGCAAATTAACAGCACCAATAAAAATCATTCCGCTGGGAAAACCCAGATATCAAGCACATTATGTCTTTTCGGCAATACACGTACATGATATTGAATGAACAACAAGATCCGCTTAATTTGGCTGTAAAGCTAACTAATTTAGGTAAAGATTACACAATCTTCATTAGCTCGGATCATATGCAATGTTTCTCCTGTGGAGAATACGGACATGTTAGACAAACATACAAATGATAGATATCAAGTTAAATTAGATATCT
The DNA here is from genome assembly GCA_003731715.1 of Anabarilius grahami. Classification (NCBI taxonomy): domain Eukaryota; kingdom Metazoa; phylum Chordata; class Actinopteri; order Cypriniformes; family Xenocyprididae; genus Anabarilius; species Anabarilius grahami. Next base: position 94,229 of record RJVU01043382.1, read on the forward strand.
TTTTCTCTTATTAATATTTATGCTCCAAATTATGGTGTAGAAAGAGTTATTATTATTATTTTAAGATGTTATTCAAAAGTTCAAAAAAATAGAATAATAATTTTAGCTGGTGATCTTAATTAGGAAGGTTTTTTTTTTTAATAGTAACATTTCGGCAGCATCATTTTCTGATCATCACAATATTGCGGTAACTATGACCACAACACAGAGCACTTCCTAAAATTTGGCGTTTTTATAATAGGTTATTGCAAGATAAATCTTTTGTACAAATACTTTTCACTAAATTTTGGGGAGAGTGGAGAGAGAGTATAAAACTTTAGGTCAGTGGTGGGATATTGGAAGAGTCTTCAGGACAATCACCAGTGTTGGATGGTTTGACTTCTGAATTAAAAAAGAAAAAAAGCCTTCTGGTCCTTCATTGGACAGGATTTGTATGCTGTTTCTTGAAAGTTTCGAATAAAAAAAAAATCTGACCCCTCAGTTGCAGAATGTTACATAATGCTGGTAGATCAAACACACGACGAGGAAGAGTAAAGTATAATCAGTCTTTACTTGATAATCCACAGGGAGAAACACAGAATCCAGAGCAGAACATACACCAACACATCACTTTGTACAAACGAGACCCGACAAACAACAGAAGACAAACAGGAACTTAAATACACTGACTGATTAACTCAAATAACGAACAGCTGTGATGAATGTGATTGGTGTCTATAGTAACTGATTGTGGCGGGAAACAAGAACAAAGGAACACGTGACAAAATGAAAACAAAACAAACTGAATGTCCATGTGAAGGTGACACAGAAGAGCTGTAGTGACTCTTTTACCCAAGAAAGGAGATCTTGGTTTATTAAAGAACTGGTGACCAGTCTCTCTTCTAGAAACTGACTATAAAATATTATATAAAACTCTGACTAACCGTGTCAAGAAATTTATAGAATCTATTATCCATGAAGATCAGGGGCCATATTCACAAAACATTTTATCTTACCACTAAGAGTTCTCCTAAATAGCAGTAAAAGTTCTTAGCTAAGTTTTCTCTTAAAACCTATTCACAAAGCTGCTGATACCAGCTTTTACTAAGGAATAGACTGAAGTCTTAAGCTAAGAATAAGGGCGGGGCTAACCTCGTTACTATGGACTATGCCCACACTGATTGGCTGATGGGGAGGAGTCTCGGTAATGCTTTAGATTACAGCCCGGAAAGTACTGCGTAATTACAACGAATTTACAGCGTAACTTTCGATAATTATAGTGTACCTATACAGTAAGTACGTGTATAGGGGAACAATATGTAAAGTCTTGGGAACAAAGGGGTAACCAGGAAAACAACAAATTATTTAAACTGTAAGTATTTTAGAACTAAGGGGTACTTATACTATAATGATAGACAACAATTTTACGTTTGGGAGCAATTTAGCGAGAAAGTGAACTGATTAAGTTGTTCCAAGGCAAATAGAAATAACTATTGAAATCTTTTTTTTTAATAGATGGGGAAATATGCTTTTGTTTCATGTAGTTACAGGGTAAGTATGACATTGCGGGCCATAAATTAAAATGATGCTTGTTACACTCTTGTTTCATGTAGTTACAGGGTAAGTAATTAAAAAAACGCAAACAATCTGATATCACTTGGAAACGTTTATTTGAAAAACAACTTATTTCAAAACAGATTTAAAGTTACAACACTTCTTATTCATTTATCTTGCTTGGCTAACTCCTCCTCTTGTTCCTCTTTTTCTTTCTTTCCACTGATGAATCTTAAGAGGGAATCCCATTTGCTATTCTGTATTAAAAGAAAATAAAGTACACCCGGAAATGTGCTCACCGTTTACTCATCTTTTACCGTCATGCCATCTGAGATGTATACGACTTTCCTTCTTCAGATGAACACAATCAAAGGTTTTTAGAAAAAAATTATTAAATCTGCGAACGCTTTATAATGCAAGCTCACGTGTTCCTAAAAGTCGAAGCATCAACAGCACATACAGCAATAACTACAGTAATCCATACGACCCCAATGGATGAATCAATGTCTTCTGAAGTGAAAAGATACGTATTTGTAAGGAAAATACAATATATGTAAAAATTTTAAACTTTCGACCAGTTGTCTCCTGCGCGTGCATGCGAGTGTTTTGTTAGTCTATTTTGAGGGCTGTGTGCTATCCATTATTTGGAAGCATGTCGGCCCAGCATGCACAGGGGTTGAGTTCACTCACGAGACGCCATGCGATTAAGGTAGCATCTATGGTGAGTTTCGAGGAATGTTGTTTGGCTGTTGGGGAGGTGGTTGGACACTCTAGTGTTTTGTCCACTTCCAGAATGAACAATGCAATAGTCATTTTTTTCTGGATAGTGATTTGGTAGAGCGGGGAATTGTTCTTGATGGGGAATTTATTTCATTTCTTCCACTTTCTTTGCCAGTTAAAAAGGTTATTCTATCTAATGTCCCACCATTTGTTAGTGATGGAATTCGAACGCAAGCTTTGTCATGCTATGGGAAATTAGTGTCCCTAATAAAAAAAATCCAATCAGTAGCGAGTCGCTTTTATTTTCGAATTGATGATCTTAGCTATGCTATTTTCGTCACTACTGGAAAATAACAAATGTTTTGAATGTGGTAATATGGGGCACTTAATTCTGAATTGTCCGAATAAAAATACAGAGGGAGAGGAAGAAACAAGAACAGATCAGCTGAACAGGGTACTGAAGGTAATGATAGAAAGAAGTCTGAGGTGGAAGCTCAGGAAGTAGACTGTGGCAAAGAATGTTGTGGATCGTTCTGTAGAAGTTGAGGCTGAATCAGTATCATCTCAGATTGAGCAAGTTGAGTCAAATTCTAATGTTATATCTACAATTACTGATTCAAGTGTCTCTGACACTGTGGTTTCCCCTTCAGAAGGTAAAAAGGAAGGTACAAATGTATTTATTTATTTATTTATTTAAGGACAGCCCCTTGAGATGATCCATCTCTTTTTCGAGGGGGTCCTAAAGCACAAGGATGGCTGTTACATGTACAACATCACAATACATCCCACATTATACAACAAACACATAACAATAACACATACCCAATACATAATTAACAATTGTCCTGCTCAACACGTCCTCAACCCTGTTTCCCCAGAATCCTCACCTTTTAATGGTAACAATTTATTTTACATAAGATTAACATTAAGTCACTGTCCTTTGTAAGATTTCACATAATTCATACATGTTATTTGGTATAAATTAATATAACACATAAATACTTCTAATACATATACAAAATAGACATTCATCTATAGTAGGAATACCGAACATGGGAATAATAGTATTAATAACATTTATAATGTGGTACATCAATAGCAAGTGCAAGACGTATTTAAATAGGAGTATAACGAAGATTTATACAGTTGTAGTGTCGTTATAGACCGAAGAGCAGCTGGCAAGTTATTCCAATCTGACGGAGCCTTAAAGCAAAAGGCCTTCTTTCCAGTTTCTCTTTTTACTGAAGGAACTCGAAAGAAAGGAGATGTTAAATTTCTGAGAGCATGTGAAGACCTAAATGGTACCAGGTATTGTTTCAGATAATAAGGAAAATCATTATAGATGCACTTAAAAATTAAGATTAACCAATGGAATGTTCTCCTTTCTTCCGGCTGCAGCCAATTAAGAGAGTTATACATTAAGCAGTGATGAGTGTTGTAATGACATTATAAAACAAATCTGCATAGTGAGTTGGTTAATATAGTTATAGGTTTAAGAGCAGATTCTGTTGCATTTTGATAGATTACATCCCCATAGTCAATTATTGGAAGAATAAGTTGCTGTACTATTCTTTTCCTAATCGTTTGCGTAAAGCTATTGATTGATCTGTAGAGCTGACCAAGACATGAATGGACTTTTTTAGTTATATAATCAATGTGTGGTTTAAAGGTAAGTTCTGGGTCAACCCACACCCGCAGATATTTAAAAGAGTTTGTGCTTTTGAGTTGTTTTCCATCTGGTAAATGTATGGTCATGCTCTGCAGATTTAGACCCGGGAGCTTTGAAAAAAGCATACTGAAAGATTTTGTATTATTTAAAATAAGATTATGCTGAGTGAGCCAAGATTGTATTTGATTAAAGTCGAACTGAAGTGACTCTTGTATATTATGTACATTTTTGTTAGAGCTATAGTGTGGTGAGCAGGGCGGGCGAGAGCCGTGAGGGAACGGCGCGAGGCCGGTGACGCGAGTGTTAATGATCGTCACCTGTGAGGCGCACCGGCCTCGAGTCTCTCACGGAGGAGCTCCGGAGGCATAAAAGGAGGAGCGACGACAGTGAACGGACGAGAGAGGACCAGGCCTGGATATTATTTTATGTTTTATTATGTTTGTGTGGCCGGCAGACGTCCGCGAGGGTCTGCCGGCGTTACTTTTGTTTTGTGTTTGTTTAATTTGAGATTAAAGTTTTTGTTTGAACGTTCGCCGGTTCCCGCCTCCTTCTTCCCACATATACGAACTGTGTTACATATAGATAACAGTGTCGTCAGCATATAGATGGATTTTACATTTTTCAATTATTTTAGACACGTCATTTATGTAGATTGAAAATAGTAGGGGCCCCAGAGATGAGCCTTGTGGAACACTTTTGGTAATTATGTTAGTCTCCGAAGATTTACCCTGTACCATGGCAAATTGTTTTCGACAATGTAGATATGAATTGAACCAGAGCAGTACCTCTCTGGAGGCACCAGTTGAATAAAGCTTGTCCAGCAAAAGGTAGTGGTCAACAGTGTCAAATGCTTTGGTGAAATCTATGAAAATTCCACCAGTAGACTGATGGTGAAAAGAGTCAATTTAGTGCAATGGGTGAGTAAGCAATTAACATCAGAACAAGAGCAGCTTCTTTTAGGACTCCTTAAAAAAAACTGCTCAACTGAAACTGAAAAACAAGTTGCTAGACGCTAAAATAAGTAAGACAGTTGAGCTACAAAATTAGGAAATGCAATATACGTAAAGTGGCAGCGACTCGTTTGAATGCAGTGTGAGTTTTTTTTCAAGGTGAACCTACTGCTCGCAGTTATGGTCTTGAGGACATAAAATTGTTCTCATGTATGCTCCCCCCTTTAGTCAGACTAAACAAGCAGCTAAAGTAAAATTGAAACTAAATTCTAAAAATGAAGTGAACTTCACAGGGGAAAAGATAAGCATAATACATGCATTATACCTTCGCCCACGCTGTTGGATTCCGTTTTGGGGCTGACGGGTGGTTCTTACAGTCTTTTACTGATCATAGTATGATCAGTTGTAAATTTATTTTAAATTCAGTGAAACCTAAAAGTGCATATTGGCATTTTAATACGAGTCTTTTAAATTATAAACGATTTACTGAATCATTTAAATGTTTTTGGAATGTTTTTAAGGAGACAAAATCTTCCTTTAAATCTATACAACAATGGTGGGATTATGGCAAGGTGCAGATAAAACAATTTACGCAACAATATACTCGAAATGTCACAAAAGAATTTAATTGTTCTTTAGAAATGCTTAAAAAAAAGTTGATGGATTTACAAAAGTTGTCTCAAGCCTAAAGTGATAGTAATTTTTTGAAAACTTTTTTAAAGAGAAAAAAAAAAGAGCTAAATTTAAAGAGCTGTTAGTGCCCATTTTTTAAATATTGTTCAGATGGATGCACCTTCCAAGTACTTCTTTGGTCATGAGAAAAATGGGCAAAAAAACATTTAATTCTTCCTTTGCGTTCTGAGGATGGTACTTTGTTATCTAATCCCATACAGATTTGTGTGGTAGCAATGCGGTTCAGTATCTGTACAGAAGTGAACTTGAGCTTGAAAATAAAGGGAAAATCTCCTTTCCTAGATGATCTATCAAAAATCTCAGAAGGCTTTAATGGAGAACTAGAATGTGGCCTAACTCTGGGAGAGCTCTTTAACGCACTCCAAGATATGGAGTCTGGAAAAGCTCCGGGTGTGGATGGACTTCCAGTGGATTTTCTGAAAACTTTCTGGTCGGAGATGGGAGTTGACCTGCTAGAGGTGTTCAATGACAGCTTGCTGGAGGGTGGGTTGCCGTTGAGCTGTCGAAGAGCAGTGATTACTCTTATTCCGAAAAAAGGAGATCTGAGATTAAGAACTGGAGGCCAGTATCACTTCTGTGCAGTGATTATAAATTACTTTCTAAAACTTTGGCTAATAGATTGACTAAGGCAATGAGACAGGTGATCCATCCAGATCAATCTTAATGTGTACCTAGCAGGTCAATCTTTGACAATATATATTTTTTTTTTTCAAAATTAGAGATATTACAGGTTTCTAAATTGTTTAATATCAATTGTGGTTTGTTGTCTCTAGACCAAGAGAAAGCTTTTGATCGTGTTGAACATGAGAAGTTTTTAAACATGATTAAAATTATTTATAGTTCATTCAGAGTGTAATTAAGATTAATGGTGGCTTGTGTGCTTTATTTAAGGTCAGTAGAGGTATTAGACAAGGCGTCCCCTTGTAATTATAAGGTTCTATCTGCATTATGAGCTTCAAAGTTTTTGCATTCCATTGGACTTTGTAGGTAGAAAAATTTTGTTTTCTAAAAAGTCCCTAAATGTACTCAACATTACCAAAAACATCACATTATGTAAATAAGTTGTCACAGAAGAAGAATATGTAAATAACTAAATTTTGACAAAAATGTCAGATAGAACCTTATAATTCCAAGGGTAGAAGGATGTTCTTTATCAGGAATGTTATATTATGTTGTTATTGAACCACTTCTCGATGAATGCACAATGGGAAGAATATTCCACAATAATAATAAAAAATTACTATAAAAGAGGTAAATTATGGACTCACCTTGAACTTGCACTTTTAGAGTCTCACTCTCCACTGAGAAGTCTCCTCTCTTTGCTTTGCAGTGATAGACACCAGTGTTATAGAGATATGCTGAACTGATACTGAAGGTTGTATTTGTGATCAAGATTTCTGAGTCTTTATACCAATCATACTTCCATCCATCACCAGGCATGTTACAACCAAGCTGGACTTTCTCCCCAGTGTAGAAGGGCTCAAACCACTGATGCTTTATGATGTCTGGTTTCCGTATGTTATCTAAGAATCACAGGGGTAGAATTGGTAATAATGCACTCTCTTCAAACAATATCTGCCTGAGTTGCATAAACATGTTATTCTTCATAATCCAATACTAAATGTACTGACTCATGGTGCTAATAGTGTCTGGCCAAAGTCAAGAAGAGTTGACAGGAAACTGCAAATTCTCACATGAACCACTGTACACTGATACAGGCCAATGTAAATGAAAAACATCTTAAAGTATAAACATAAAGCTGCTTTATTGAACTCTTTTGGGTGCATTTTAATTTTATTCATAAATCATAGAATATCGTAAGTAGTTTTACCATAAATATGAAGTTGCCAAGCATCCGTTGGTCTTGTAGTCACTAACACTCTTGTCAGATGTTTTCCTCTGCAGGTATACTGTCCTGAATGACTCGCTTTTGCTGAGCTGATTGAGAGAGTGTCTCCAGAAAAGAAAATGTCCTTGTCAACTGAAAGTGGACTCTTTCTAAACCATTCATAGCTCCATTCATTTGAACTGATTAAACATTTCAGAATCACTCTTTCAGTTGGGTAAAATGTTTTCCATTCAGACTCTATTGACAGTTTTGGTTGAGGCAGCTCTGCACAGGAAAAGAAAAAAAAAAGAACAACAGTAATGAACAATTGATTAGTAACAATTGATTGAAAAGTGAATGAAATGTAAAATTTTATCCAGAAGCCGATGTAGAAATTGTATCCTTGTTTATGAAATCATTTCATTTAAAACACTTATTTAACTCTCTTGATTTCATGTAATTTCATTAACACATTTGGCTAGGCGGATCTATAGGTGGTCTAGCCAGAACCTATAGATCCCAGCATAAACAGTAATATATTATAATATTTGTTATTAAAGTAGCAGCAAGATTCAGAAACATAAAGGCAAGGATAGGCAGTGATTTGTGCATGATTTGGCATGGCAGAATGTGTGCAACGAGCGCTTCCTTTATAATCACTAAAAATATGAAAGTTCATCGCAATCTCACAACACTTCAATGACTACACAGTGAATCTATAAGGGGTGGGGGGAGATCTAATGCTATTTCATGGCGTGGCTGGCAGGTTGCATTGTGCACCGTGCTATACCCTCTGGGGCACCAGAAAGGAGAGTGAGGATTAATGGACGCCCAGTGATGGCATTATTGGATTCTGGCAGTTCAGTGAGCCTGGCCCGTCCAGATGTGGTACAAACAAAAAACGGAGGTAGAACAGTGATGCCCATCACCTGTGTGCATGGGGACACCCGATACACGCCAGCCCGTATGGTCACCGTTGCCGCAGACCCTGGAAGCTGGAAGATAGATGTGGGAGTAGTACAGGATTTACCAGTACCCCTCCTGCTTGGTCGCGACTGGCCTGGATTCGACCGCCTGCTGTCAACCACAATGCAGTCTGCCAGACGGCGCCGGCCGGACAGAGGAGCAGTAAAGAGGGATGCCCCACGACAGACAGTGATGCTCGCCACTGACAGCGAACGAGAGGGTGAGTCACATGCCTCCCAGTTAAATGTGTACTCTGATCTATTTCAGCAGGTAACAGCAGGAGGTTCATTCGGCAGAGAACAGAGAGAAGATGAGCGCCTTAAGAACTGTTGGGATCAGGTCAGAGTGGTTAATGGAGAAGAACGCCTACCCCAACCTCATCCAACACCACACTTCATTGTGGAAAAACGTCTTCTGGTGGTGCCTCATACCAAGACGGAAATGGTTCTGACCCTGGCCCACACTCATCCATGGGCAGGGCATCTGGGTCCCGAGAATACTCTTCAGCGGATCAGGGATCGGTTCCACTGGCCAGGAATAAATGCAGTGGTGAGGCGTTTCTGTAGAAGTCGTGAAGTGTGTCAACGCACATCCCCACAGAAACCACCCCCCAGCCCCCTGATCCCACTGCCCATCATAGAGGTGCCCTTTGAACGCATCAGGATGGACCTTGTGGGGCCGTTGCCGAAATCAGCTCGGGGTCATGAACACATCTTGGTCATAATGGATTATACCCCCGGTATCCGGAGGCAGTTCCACTCCGGAAAGCCACCTCCAAGAACATCGCCAAAGAGTTGTTCCTTCTGTTTAGCCGGGTGGGCATCCCCAAGGAAATATTGACCGACCAGGGTACTCCATTTGTCTCCCGGCTTATGGCGGACTTGTGCAAGTTGTTAAAGGTAAAACGACTCCATACCTCAGTCTATCACCCCCAGACAGATGGATTGGTCGAACGTTGCAATCAGACTCTTAAAAGAATGCTGAAGCAAGTGGTAGCTGAAGATGGGCGCGATTGGGACCTCATGATTCCCTATGTGCTGTTTGGGGTCCGCGAGGTACCACAGACCTCTACCGGATTCACCCCCTTTGAGCTACTTTTTGGGCGACAACCACGAGGGCTGTTAGATGTGGCCAAAGAAGCCTGGGAGGGCCAACCATCCCCACATCGAACTCTGATTGAACATATACAGGAGATGAAGGAGAGAATAGACAGAGCGATGCCCCTGGTGAAAGAGCATCTAACAGAGTCCCAACGCGCCCAGCAGCGAGTGTACAACCGCCCCACTCAAGCTCGTGAGTTTCATCCAGGTGACAAAGTGTTGGTGCTAATCCCAAATGCTGCTTGTAAATTTCTTGCATCCTGGCAGGGGCCGTATACTGTGTCTGAAAGAGTGGGGCCGGTAAATTATCGAGTTCGCCAACCGGAACGGCGACGTGGTGAAAAGATCTAGCACATTAACTTGCTGAAGAGGTGGGTTGAGCCAGCCAACCAAGTGGCGGCACTGGTCGTAAAGGAACGGGCTGTGGTGGATCTGGGAACCCAGCTATCAGCAGCCCAGAAGAAAGAACTGGAGACCCTGGTAAGCAGCTATTCAGATGTGTTTTCAGAGACCCCGGGCCGGACCAACATCCTATGCCATGAGATTCGCACCCTACCTGGAACCGTCATTAGGCAGCGGCCTTACCGTGTACCAGAAGCGCGCCGACAGGCTATAGAGGAGGAAGTGCAGCGGATGCTTCATTTGGGGGTAATTGAGGAATCCCGAAGTCCGTGGTCCAGCCCTATAGTTATGGTGCCCAAGAAAGATGGGACCCACCGGTTCTGTAACGATTTTCGAAAACTGAACGAGGGGTCCCAATTCGATAGCTACCCCATGCCCCGAGTGGACGAGCTGGTCGAACGCCTTGGCAGAGCCCGCTACATTTCAACACTCGACCTCACTAAGGGTTATTGGCAAGTGCCTCTGTCTAAGGATGCCAGAGAAAAGACTGCCTTTAGCACCCCTGGGGGGCACTGGCATTACCGGGTTCTACCCTTCGGCCTGCATGGGGCCGCAGCAACGTTCCAAAGGCTCATGGACATCGTACTACGGCCACACCAGGCTTATGCTGCAGCCTACATCGACGATGTGGTAATTCACTCGGAACGTTGGGAGGACCACCTTGAACGGCTGGAGAAAGTCTTAAGGGAACTACGGAGAGCTGGGCTTACCGCTAACCCAAAGAAATGTCACCTGGGCCTATCAGAGGCACAGTACCTAGGATACAGGATCGGCAGAGGCCTTATCAAGCCACAAGAACAGAAAGTTGAAGCAGTAAGGCAGTACAAACCACCTACTACCAAGACCCAGGTATGTGCTTTTCTCGGGTTGGCGGGCTATTACCGGTGCTTCATTCCTAACTTCTCCTCTATAGCCTGTCCTCTCACAGGCCTGACGAAGAAGGGGAAGCCAGAGAAGGTACAATGGACAAAAGAGGCAGAACAAGCATTCCAGGAACTGAAGACGGCACTCACCGCTTCGCCAGTGCTGCATGCCCCGGGCTACAGCTGCCCCTTTATCTTACAGACAGACGCATCCGACATAGGAGTGGGTGCTGTCTCAAGTCCAGGAAGGAGAGGAGCACCCCATCGTTTACATCAGCCGTAAACTCTCCCCTGCTGAGTCCCGGTATGCTGCAGTGGAAAAGGAAGCCCTGGCCATAAAGTGGGCAGTCCTGGAGCTGAGGTATTACTTGACGGGTCGTAGTTTCACTTTGGTCACAGATCACGCTCCGCTGCAGTAGATGGCTCGTGCTAAAGATTCCAATGCCCGAGTGACCAGATGGTTCTTGGCACTACAAGACTACCACTTTACAGTCCAACATAGAAAAGGGTCAGCACACGGTAATGCGGATGGTCTGTCCCGAATATTCAAAGGATGGTCAGGTCTGTGTTTCTCAAATAATTGTATGAGAGAGAATCAGTGTTAATATCATTGTGTTCCTGTTGGTCAGTGTTAGAGGAGCTCAGCTTAGCCCTGCCCAGTCTCTTCACGTGGCTGTCAGAAAATAATGGGCAGATGTCCATTATTATCAGGCTTTTCATAATCTTTTCACTTGCCCTGCTATTAAGTGGTTCTATGTTTACTGTGGGAATTGTGGATGAGGAGCTCAGCAATCCTACAGTATCCACCACACCAGAGCCTGTTCACATCATGCCTACCAACCCAGAGACTGTTCACATCATGCCTGCCCAGCCAGAGACTGTTTGTGTCATGCCTGGCCAGCCAGAGTCTTCACATCATGCCTGCCCAGCCAGAGACTGTTCATGTCATGCCTGCTTAGTTAGAGTCTCTTCAAGTCATCCCTGCCAAGTCTGAGTCTCTTCACGTCATCCCTGCAACGCCTGAGGCTCTTCAAAATATGGCTGCCACGCCCGAGCCCTCAGCTAAGATGGCTGCCACACCTGAGCCCATAGCAAAGATGGCTGCCACGCCTGAGCCCTCAGCCAAGATGGATGCCACGCCAGAGTCTCCAGCACTGGTCCTTATGGCCACTGCTATTATGTGTGTTTGGGCCACGTATGCATCCTCTCCAGCCTCTGACCATTGTCCAGAGAGGGCTCCAGCCCCTGACCAGAGTCCAGTGATGGCTCCAGCCCTTGGCCAGCGTCCAGAGGGGACTCCAGCCTCTGACCAGCACACAGCGAGGGCTTCTGTGCAGCACTGCATTAAGTCGAACAAGCCTTATGTTAGGTGTTTACGACATCGGCTGCGGCTGGATGCAACCGATAAGCGAGAGTAGCCGCGGGGAGGAGCTGAAAACAGAGATGTGAAGTTGGACACTTTCTGCTTCCCGTAGTGACGCTCACTTTGCGTTTGCATACTTTATCACAGCTGATATGTCATACGTTATCAGAGCTCATGGATCCGCTCTTGAGAAACTGCGCTGACTGGCTGCTCTCGAATCGCTCTCGCGGTACTTTGATGCCATACATTACAGTCACATGGCATCAGTGCTGTCTCAAGTCGGACAAAATTTCTAACTGGCATGCACTTCAAGTCAGCCGCCGATCAGTCTGTGCAGCGCTGCATGAAGTCAAACAGGCCTTATGTCACTGGTGAGCAAAAATCACTACATTGTACATAATATAGGTGGATATTAAAATATTTTTCATGTTTTAATAAAATGAAGGCCTATTTCATAAAACCAGTTATAAGCATATTTTCAGTACGATTTGTCTGTTATTAAAAAAAGCTTACATTGCACATCAGGCTCATTGTGCAGTGTTAGCAACTCACTCGTCAGGATCCTCGTTAATCAACCGGAGTCATGAGAAATTGAATTTTGTCAAAAACTCAACACATTTAAAAAGATTTATATTTAAGGAAGAGTGCTTAAGCTTACCTTGAACTGTAATTGTAACAGAGTTACTCCTTGCAGTTTCTACTCTCCTTTGAAGAAAGCCCTGGCATTCATAATCTCCAGAATCTGCCTTTTTTGCTGACTGGATATCTAATTGAGATTTAGATTCTTGTAGCTTCACCATTTTTTTAAACCATCTGTAGGTCCAGTTCTCTTTGCTGCCCTGAATTTCACACTTTAGACGGACATTTTCAGTTGTATAGACATCCGTCCACATTGGTTCAGTCAGTGTTGGTGTTGGGATTGCTATAGTAAATAGAGAAATGTAAAATATCCAGCACTCCATTACAGCATACTACAGCGTATAGTTAAGTCTTAAAACACACATGCATTTTTTAAATAAAAATATTGGTAACACTTTATTTTGATGATCCACCTAAGACCTACTAACTATAAGTAACTAACAGTCATTTGAGTATTAGCTGACTGTCTGCTTAATATCTGATATCACTTTATTTTGATGCTTCTCCAACAGACATTCTACTGACTATAAGTAACTTAATCTACTAACCCGAACCATACCTTACAGTCTACTAACAGTCTACTAATAGTCTACTATAGTCTACTATTATTCTAATTGGAGTTAGTTGACATGTAGTTGCAAAGTTCCTCATAGTTAGTAGAAGGTCTAAAGTGGGCCATCGAAATAAAGGGTAGCCAAAATATTATTATTGAATATATAGTTTATATTATGATATCCATTCACCTTTTAGAGTTAAAGTGTACCTATCACTTTTTTCAGACTTAGAATCTCTATTTTTTGCCTTGCATTCATAATTTCCATCATCTTTCACAGCGATACTGGGCATATGGCCTATGGGCATTGAGTCCTTGTACCAGTCGTATTGTAACTCAGATGCTCCTCCAGGGACCTCACAGTGCAGAGTGACCATCTCTGTTCTGTACAGCACCTTGTGAGCTGGACTGCCAGTTATCTTGGGCTTGGGAATCTGAATCAGGGGGTCTAGGGGATGAATAATTCTTAAGTTAGAGTGGCTAAGTTTCAACACTTTTTAATACAGTGGTGTAACTTAAAAATAAAACCCTTAAATAAAATAGTTATTTACTTATTTTACTATTTAGCCTTATTGGTAGCACTTTATTTTACAGTACGTGTACTTTCCTGGTACATCTATAGTAATTATGTTGTACATACAGGTAAAAGAGTGGTAACACAAGGTACTTACCTGACATGTATGTACATGGAAACTAATAAGAAACACTGCTGTACTTTCCAATGATACATACATGGTAATTACTTTGTACCTATAGACAAGTGTTGGGTAATAACAGGTGCTTACTTATTGTGTCCGTATATGGTAAATAACAGACACATTACTGTACTTACTAATAGTACGTACATGGTAACTATGTTGTACTCACAGACAAGTGTGCGTAGTAACAGGCACTTATGTGTGGTAACTAGTAAGACACATCACTGTACTTACTAGTGGTATATACATGGTAACTACTTTGTACCTATAGAAAAGTGTTGGGTAATAACAGGTGCTTACTTATTGTGTCCGTATATGGTAACTAATAGACACATTACTGTACTTACTAATGGTATGTACATGGTAAATATTTTGTACTTACAGACAAGTGTGGGTAATAACAGGCACTTATTTATGGTAACTTGTAAGACACATTACTGTACTTACTAATTGTGTTAAAATGCTTAAGCTTATTATTACAAAGGTTAAAGAGCTGGTAATTCCTATGTAATGTTTATGTACAAAGGTGCACTTTATTTTACAGTCCTATTTCCATGTACTTACTATGAACGTACTAGTGAATATACCGGTTAGTTAATGTGTAAGTTACACCTGGTAAGAGCTGGTAATTCCTGTGTAATGTTTATGTACAAAGGTGCACTTTATTTTACAGTCCTATTTCCATGTACTTACTATGAACATACTAGTGAATATACCAGTTAGTTAATGTGTAAGTTACACCTGGTAAGAGCATAACTTTCAAGACACAAAAACGTTTTTGTACGTTTAGAAAGGTGCTAAAACGTGCAATATTGACGTATTTATGGCACTAAAACATAAAAATACTTATGTTTTTAGAGCAAAAAATATATATTTACGAATCTTTCATGTCATAAAGACATATGTATAATTTCCCTGTTATCGTTTTCTAGATAAATGTAAGATCCCTAAACCCCATCCTGAACCNGGTAAGAGCATAACTTTCAAGACACAAAACGTTTTTGTACGTTTAGAAAGGTGCTAAAACGTGCAATATTGACGTATTTATGGCACTAAAACATAAAAAAAACTTATGTTTTTAGAGCAAAAAATACATATTTACGAATCTTTCATGTCATAAAGACATATGTATAATTTCCCTGTTATCGTTTTCTAGATAAATGTAAGATCCCTAAACCCCATCCTGAACCAAAACATACCCGTTTTATACATAATGGACAGAAATGTGTAGGAAAAATATAACATTAAAACGATATTTTGAGCCACTAATCCTACTCCTACCTTTAGTTACCCATAAACCCATAAGTTACCCATAAACATTTATTAAAACTCTGTACTGTTTTAAATAAAAGAATGACAGACAAAGAAGCGTAATCACAACAATTTATTTATTGCGATGATGAGTTGCAGTCGCAGTCCTCTCTGGCAGTAAATAATAGTTTTTTACAGAGCAGAATATGATGAATCCGGCTTCTCTACGTGAAGGCGCGCACTTATTCAAATGTCAATCCACTGAAACACGGCATGTCGCAATCTGTGACGAAGCAGGTGAGAGCCAATGAGCGTTTGATATCAGTGCCGTACACCATGTCGTAACGCTTCTCGAGGGTGGCGCTACTTTCAAATTTAAATTATAACGAGCGCGAGCTTTGACTGTGACGGTCGCTGCTGCTGAGAATGAAGATGACGATTGATGGATAAAGGGCTGAATTTGGATCTGTTCCTTACAAACATATGGATTCTAAAGATATGGAGTACAGCAAACAAATAAAATGGGTGTGATTTGTGAATATATGTTGTGTTTTGATGTATCTTATGGTTGTATTGTCAGTCGCTGCATAGAAGAAAACGCCTTCTGTCTTACAGCAAACAAACTAAATATTACACGTTTTTGTTTTTGTGTGTATGAAAACGTAAGTAAATGTACATGTGGTAGAAGCATATTTTATGTAAAAATACATACGTATTCTCATGAGATCACGTTAATTCCTATGTAATGCTTATGTACAAGGATGCACTTTATTTTACAGTCCTTTTTCCATGTACTTACTATGAACATACTAGTGAATATACCAGTTAGTTAATGTGTAAGTTACACATTAGACACAGTACAGTAATGTGTCTTGCTAGTTACCACACATAAGTGCCTGTTATTACCCACACTTGTCTGTAAGTACTACATAGTTACTGTTTATATACAATTAGAAAGTACAGTAATGTGTCTTACAAGTTACCATAAATAAGTGCCTGTTATTACCCACACTTGTCTGTAAGTACAAAATATTTACCATGTACATACCATTAGTAAGTACAGTAATGTGTCTGTTAGTTACCATATACGGACACTATAAGTAAGTGCCTGCTATTACCCAACACTTTTCTATAGGTACAAAGTAGTTACCATGTATATACCACTAGTAAGTACAGTAATGTGTCTTACTAGTTACCACACATAAGTGCCTGTTACCCCGCACACTTGTCTGTGAGTACAACATAGTTACCATGTACGTACTATTAGTAAGTACAGTAATGTGTCTGTTATTTACCATATATGGACACAATAAGTAAGCACCTGTTATTACCCAACACTTGTCTATAGGTACAAAGTAATTACCATGTATGTATCATTGGAAAGTACAGCAGTGTTTCTTATTAGTCTCCATGTACATACATGTCAGGTAAGTACCTTTTGTTACCACTCTTTTACCTGTATGTACAACATAATTACTATAGATGTACCAGGAAAGTACACGTACTGTAAAATAAAGTGCTACCGTATTTAAATACTTTATTTTACAGTGCATGTACTTATTTGTACTTACAATGTACTTACCTAAGGAAATGCTGGGTAATACAAGGTAATCACAGATGTTAAGGTTAGGTTTAGGTTCAGGGTTTGTACCTAGTTATTATCCAATTTTTATAATTACTGTAATTCTGTCAAGACAACTCTCTGGATATTGGTATGGTAATTGAGATTAGCATGGTAATGGATATGACAATGTTAATGTATTTGGTCTTGGCAGAATAAATCTGCTACGCTGCTGCTGCTACAGAGCAAGTACCAAGACTTGCTACTGCCAATACATTCACAGACATTACTGTGAGCATGTAAGACACGCTGCTGCTGCTGCTGCACATGTAACATACACAAATTAACCCCTGTAGCAGATCTACACAGGTAGAGCTGGGGAAGGAGGAGGTTTCTAAAAGCACGCTGCATACTGCCAACAGCCATCAAGGCCAAAATATTTTAATGTTTGAGCAGCAAGCTCATTGGCCACTGATACAACAGCAACCAATTAGCTGTGCTGAGTAGATAATGATGTGATCGCTACCAAATGAGTTAAAGACCCACCAGCCTGCATCGTCAGAGTTTCTTGCCAGAACTATGTAATTCTGTCAAGACAACTCTCGGGATATTGGTATGGTAATTGAGATTAGCATGGTATGTGATATGATAATGTATTTGGTCTTGGCGGAATAGATCTGCTATGCTGCTGCTGCTGCAGAACAAGTACAGACACTCACTGCTGCCAATACATTCACGAACATTGCTGTGAGCATGTAAGACATGCTGTTGCTGCTGCACATGTAATCAAGAAAGACATAAACTTGTCCGAAGTGCAAGGTCAAGAGAGAAAAATCTAAATAAATATGAAAGATTTGACTGCACACTCACTTGCAGAAAGTTTTTATTGACCCAACGTTTCAGCACAATACATTTGTCAAGGTATATCTGCACATGTAACATTCATGAACTAACCCCCCAACAAAGCAGGAAACCGAGAAAAGTTCAGAGCCTTCATCACAAATGTCAGGTGTAAGGCAAAGCCAATAACGCTGTGGTGAAACAGTTGAAGAAGATTATTGCTGTACATTTTAAAGCACTTTTCACTCTACACATTTAATGGGAGATTTAGACAATACAGTACTATACATGTTTGTGACGAGAGCCGTGAGGGAACGGCGCGAGGCCGGTGATGCGAGCGTTACCGAGCATCAGCTGCGCGTTGTACTGGCCAATGTAACACAGTTCGTATGTACGGGAAGAAGGAGGCGGGAACCGGCGAGCATTTAAACAAAACTTTAATATAAAATAAACAAAGAACAAAATGAGAGTAATGCCGGCAGACCCTCACGGACATCTGCCGGCCACACAAACATAATAAAACAAAGTCCAGGCCTGGTCCTCTCTCGTCCTTCACTGTTGTCGCTCCCCTTTTATGCTTCCGGAGCTCCTCCGTGAGAGAGTCGAGACCGGTGCAACACACAGCTGATGCTCGTTAACGCTCGTGTCACCGGCCTCGCGCCGTTCTCTCACGGCTCTCGTCTGCCCTGCTCGTCACAATGTGCTTTTGAGTGAGAACAAGCTGCTTCATCGAAAGATATGCATAAATCAGCACATGATGACATCGACAGGAAGGGATAGAACAAACAACCCCCATACAAGACAGGAAAGGATAGACTAACACTCACCCAAAACAGCAGATCTATCGCCAAGACATATGTACTGCATTTTTTTTTTTTAAACGGGACCACATGTTTTACTATCTATGTGTGCCTTGGCACCTTTGCCGACCGGCTTAACGCTAGTGATCAAAGACTATGTGTGCCTTGGCTACCTTGCCAACTGGCATAGCACTAGAAATGCATGCTGTGCAAAGAATATAACGTTGCAAGCTGATCAAGATGAGAACGCATACTCACAGAAATACAAACAATAGACAATTTGCTGCTGCATAGACAAAGCTGCATAACGATTCAGCTTATGCTTGGACACCACCAGAATATAAACAAACATGATGCTTAGTATAACTGCATTGATGGTTCTTTTAAGTGACTCAGAGTCAGACACACAAGCAACTCAATCAACCACAAACATTTAGCATTGCTAATAAACATAGCTCTTGAAAATGAATGTGGATTGAGTAATGCTGCTAAATATCCTTTTAATAAACTTTCTGTATTTAAAGCTGCTGTCCGTAAATTTTTTTTGTGTTCAAAATGTACAAAAATTATATAATGAGAATGTACAACATGAATCCATTTTCCAAACCATGTTTTTGTCTTACCCTGAATCATTATGGTACACTTATAATAAGTGTTTATATTCAGACTACTTCGGACCGGACTGGTAGGACCGGCCGCAGAGTATCACAGTAACTGTGTGACTCGCCATAGACATACACGGAGAAAAGTAGCTCCGACTACAATGTTCTTCCACAAGACGCATGGAGTTCTGTTTATTAACCGCTAGAGGGCCAAAAATCGCAGACTTCAGCTTTAAAAAAAAAATCTATTTAGTTACCAAAAAGCACATTTTAGGTTATATTTCATGGTGTCTCAAAATAGCACAGTTGAGTACACTTAGATGTTCTTAAGATTATCTAAGAATTTTTAGTATATTAAGTACAAAAATAGAGCACTTTAAGTAAGTGAGTTTCTTGCCAGAACTATGTAATAAGAATGTACATGAGAAACAGGACTAAACCAGAAACCACATTTAGTATAAAAAATTTATCTTACCCCCAGTGCCCTCTTGAGATGTTACTTGCACACAGACTGCTACTATAATTTAAAATAGATACAGGGAAAAGCTGGGATACAGGATAGTGATTTACAAGTTTTATTAATTCTCAGAAAAAAAGGTACAAAAGCTGTCACTGGGGCTGTACCCTTTCAAAAAGACTTTTTAAAGTGGTGGTTCACCAAAATGAAATGTCCCTCTGTAGAATTTTAGCCCTTAAAACTCATCTTTGATCACGAAAATTACATATTTAAATGTTTTTTTCTTGTGGGAAAAAAAAAAAAAATCATGCCTTAAAATAGCTTGAATGTAACACTGAATTATCCCCACCTCCACTCACTTGCACAAGCTCAGAGATCTACTTGGTCAACTTACTGAGGTAAACACTGCACAATGGTATCACGTTTTACAACGTTGGACACATAATGGTCAAGTCAAGTCACTTTTATTTATATAGCGCTTTTTACAATGCAGATTGTGTCAAAGCAGCTTTACATTGATAACTGGTATATATTTTTGGCTGTACAGCAGCTCTTAAAGAATAGTGTCACTGCAGGCAGATCAAAGCACTGTTGATTATCAAATGTCAAGTCAAATGTCAAGTGTCCCCCAAATACACTACATTTGGAGCGTATACGGCTCTGTCTAAGGAATAAGAGACAACAATTTGTTAAAATTTGGGATCCCTTTATAAGATATTTAAGGGGAGAAGACACAGGAGGAGACCTGGAGGAAAGGGAAGCTGATTAAACTTTAGTTGGATCCAAGATCCATTCCACTCCTGGGTTTATTTTATCTTTTTTGATCCTTAAAGCACTCCTCT
>RJVU01043382.1:128403-144686 GCA_003731715.1 Anabarilius grahami
CATACTAAATAATAAATAAAAAAATATATATATTTATATTATTATTGTTATATATATATATATACACAACTTTTTTAGGGGGGGAAATGTGACACTATGTGAGATGCATCCAAACACGTGTGCACATACAATGTATTTCAATTTTTTTTTTTAGATTTTATGTATTTCAATCTTAACCAATTTTTAATTACTGACCTTGCACATCATCTTATTTCCTATCTTTTTCATCTAGGATGGTCACCTCTGGTAAAAGAGAAAAGAAAATTGTCAACATATCTCTGAACCCATCCAGTACGCACACTCTAAAAAATGCTGGGTTAAAAAAACCCAAGCTGGGTAAAATATGGACAAAACCAGCAGGTTGGGTTAAAAGGCACCTATTATGCCCTCTTTCACATGATGTAATATAAGTCTCTGGTCTGGTCAAGTTTCAGCTTAAAATACCCCACAAATTTGCCCCTATTTGGGGGTGAGCAAAAACACGCCTTTTACTATATTACTATATTGCTGGCTAAAAAAATAAATCCAAAATTGGTTGAAAAAAATGGCTGGGTAAAAACAACCCAATCCCTGGTTTTGTCCATATTTAACCCAGCAGTTTTTAGAGTGCACACCCACACATTAATACATGCTTTAAAACAACTCAAATTAATCATAGTCAGCACGAAAAAAAAAGTATTAGCATGTCAGGCAAAGAGCAAACGATCCTGTACTTACGTTTGACCTCCAGCCTACAGGCAACTGTAGCCTCACCAAGGGCATTCTTGGCCCTGCAAGTATAGACGCCACCATCAAAGCTGGATGGTTTGCGTATTTCGAGTGAGCACACTCCCTGGTTGTTGATCTGCCTGTATTTGGGATCATCCCCTATGATCATCTGATTCTTCAGCCACTCGATCTTAGGCTGCAGACAAAACACATGTCATTTCAACTGACGTAGCCACAAGCAACATCAGCAAGTCATCCATCCAACTGGACCATTTCACAAATATGTTTAACACATTACCGTTTAAACACTTTCTCAATTAAATAAAATCTATTTTAATAAGGTGTAATTAATACAAACTGAGAGGCATTTAATAACCCACAGTAATGCTGTGAACTAGAGTAACTGAAGCTATTCCCAACTCCAGTGCTAATGCTCCCGTAGCCTCATTAATTTTATCCCTCACACACACTTAGAGGTGTTATGGTCCTTATACAAAATGTCACACATCTCAGTCCCTGAATTTCTGCCCACTCGAGGTTCATCAGCTGCACGCATAGGTCATATTTACAGAAGCATTTCAGCATTCTGTTAACACATACTGTAACCTTATGATGCTAACTGATTTCCCACTGCTCCATGGCTAACTTTCCAGAGAAACTTAGATCTCCTCTGGGATCTAATACCTTTGGTTCAACACACAGATTGCGTCCACAAGATGCAAAATTTCTTCAGATGTCAAGATGCTAGCACAGAATGGTTCATGCAGAGGTGCTTTTAGGGAAGATGGAGGTGAGGTCTTAACATGCAATCCTTCATGAATTAAACATGCTAATGTGTAACTCCAGTGAAACCTTGTCTAAGTAAGTAATAAAAAAATAAATAAAATAAAAAAATTCACTGAGCAGTTTGATTGGAACAGTTAAAAGCTAGTTGATCCTCATTCAGGCTAATGCTAAAGCTTTACAGGAAATAATGAAGGTGTTACAGTAGCCAAGCTGAATCATATCATAACTATGCTAGCTGTGCTTTTGAGGACAATTGATGTCATACATAGATCTTCAGTTAGCAGATATGGCAATGCACAACAGATCGTAGCAGGGATCTTGCTAATCGAACATCTGATTAATCTGTGCTGATCTTATATTGTCACAAAAAAGGAGCATGTGTTCTTCAAAGACTTTCACAAATTGCCAGTATTAAGAGGTCAATGACAAATGAAACTGTCCAGGATGAAAATAATAAATCTGGACAAAAGTATGAGCGTCATTCCTCGGACTTATGAAAACATCATTTTGAGAGGGAAAAAGAAGCTAACATAACAATTCTGTTGAGGAAGCAATTACCATGAAGCACCACAGGGTCTAATAGTTCAGAGCAAGATGAGGAACAGTTCCAAGTGCATTTACAGTACATGAGCGTACTCCAGTGTTTAGTTACTGTACATTATCACACTGTCACCAACTCTTATGTCCCAGATGTATACTGATTTTGTTGCACCAAAGTGGAAAAAGAAAGTTTAACCGTGTCAACTGGCCCGGATAAACATGGAACAGCGCAGTTTCACAACGATGGTGGAAAATAATCTATGGCATCCTTCTATGACGTATATCACAATGTTCTCGTGTGGCTTTAAAGGTTTTAGATTTCCAACTTCATGCAAAAAGCCAGAGACACCCTGGAACTGGTTTGGTGCCAAAAATAAATTGGGCCCCATCATGATAATCTGGAGCAAGGGTTTTTGAATGTCACAGTCTTTATATAAAATTCACTAATCCCTGACTACATGATATTCTTTTCATGATCTTCTGACAATGAGAAACTTGTTCATCTATTTGTTACATCTAGACTTGACCAATGCAATAGAGCTTTTGCCAATTTACCAAAGAGCTCAATTAAACACTAATAAAAAGTTCAGAATGCAGCTGCAAAAATGCTAACTCGCTCTAAAATGAGAAATCACATTACTCTGACACTCAAATGTCTTCATGGTGCTTCATGGTACTGTAAAATATACCTTTCTAATATGTTGAATAAATATCCTCATGTAAGATCACTCTGAACATCCAATAGTAACTAGTTGGTTGTATCAAAAACACAACTAAAAATTGGCGAGTCAGCCTTTAGTCATTTCGATCCCAAGCTATGAAACTCTTTTCCTGACAACCTACAAGCAATTGACTCGCTATGCACTTTCAAAAAGATCTCTCAAAACACATTTGTTCACTAGGACTTGATTTACTTTTTTTTTTTTCGTTTTGTATTTCATTTTATTGTCTTATTTCTTTTTTCTTTTTTTCCCCCTGTGAATTACTTAGGTGCTTTTAAATAAAAGCTTTACTTACAGGAAAACTCTGAACAGAGTGTTATTGTATTGCTTGGAGCGTGTTGTAAATACCATATACTATCGAGGAAGCCATTACTGTGTTCTTCTATGAAACACATTATGTTCTATTGTGGCTTTGAAGGTTTTACATTTCCAATTGCATCCAACATGCCCAAGACACCCTAGGCATCTCTGGAACTTTGTTAGCACAAAATAGACAGCAGGCCCCATCACTGTGAGCTTTAATAAACAAGAATTTTGGAGTGTCCTAGAAGACTGCCTCGTCAGGATCTGCATTCAGCCCAGATTTTGCATCCATCTCAGCTGTTCTCGAAACTTGATTCTACATCCCCCTCCTTGGGAATGACAAGCTAACACAGTCCCCACATGACTGTCTACCAGCTGGCTTTAGTGGTCAGCAGGAATGACCAACAGCACTATGCTTTTTGTACCTTATGACTACAGCTATGGGTATAATTAAGCTATTTATTGAGCTTGAACCCAAGGACATTTGGATATGTTGATACCATCATTGGATTATTAACAGCTGTTGTTTGAATTACAACGATACTCTTTCAGAAGTATATTTGTGGCAACACATCAGCTAATTCCTGGCTCCAAACATGTAGCTACTGGATGGCACATTGTCCACAATAGAAAATGTGGAAGAAGAACAAGGAGGACTATACCAAATCAGCGGAAGAGAGATCATCCATACCTTTGGACTGCCTCGGACTGCACACAGTAGTTTAGTGTTGTAGCCCACAGTGGCAGCTCTGTCGCTGAGGGGAGCTGTGAACTTGGGAGCCTCACTGAAATCGTGCTCCTTGTACTCTGGTGGTTTGTAGACAATACCTACAGGACAGGGGACAACAACCTCAGCCGGGACTGACAGTTGTGCGGAGGGTATAGCTATTACATGGCATTAGGTCTATGGATGTGCAAAACTACAGGTTTTAAAATCCACTAGTTGGTGGTTTCCTAGTCGGCTAAATGGAGCCCTGTAGAAACCCCAATCGGACATGTTCCATAGAAGGGGTTCAACGCAAGATGCAGCAAAAGATGTCCGTCTGAATGTTTATGGCTGTAGCACCTGTGAATTTAAGACATGGGTGTCCACTCCTGGTCCTGGAGGGCTACCACCTGCCTGGAAGTTTCTAGTGATCCTTAAGTTTGACTATGGCTGTATCCAGAATCACCCCTATACCCTCATTCACTATTCCATAATAGTCCATTTAAAGGAGATGAAAGTAAGATGAGGGTACTAATTCGGCATAATGCTCAGAGCTTGTGCATTCTTTAGCAGCTAGCTTTTAATTGTACATCAGTTGTACATGAGTGCATTATGTCCACAAATGGTAGTCCCTTCTAATAGTGTACTTTATGGTAGGCTTAATACTTTATTTTGATAGTCCACTTTAGACATTATATTGACTATAGGTAACTACATGTCAACTAGCAGTCATTAGAGTATTAGTAGACTGTTTGCTTAATATCTGCTAACACATTATTATGATGATCTCTAACAGACACTCTACTGACTATAAGTAATTTTGCAAGTATACTGTAAGTCAACTTATTCTACTAGCCCTAACCTAACAGTCTACTAATATTCTAATGAGAGTTAGTTTACATGTAGTTACTTATAGTAAGCAGAATGTCTAAAGTGGACTATCAAAATAAAGTGTATACTAAATTAAATAAGGGTAGAGGAGATGATTTCAGACACAGTCTTTGATTAGCTGGTTCAGGTGTATTTAATTAGGACTGGATCTAAACTCTGCTGGAAGGAGGCCCCCCAGGAACAGAACTGGACCCCCTTGATTTAAGGCAGTGGTCTCTAACTGAGCTCCTGGAGGGCCACTGTCATGCAGAGTTTAGCCCCGACTAGCTCTATCTCACCTGCCTGGAAGTTTCTAGGGCTGTGTCCGAAATCGCCCCTTATACCCTTAAAGAGTGCACTATTTGAGAGGACAGCCATTTGTAGTGGTGTCCAAAACCATAGTGCACATTATCGAGTGCACTCATTCAATCCCATAACGCACCACGATAACGAGTGTTTAACTGATGTTTGCTCAATGGCTAGAGAATACCCATAATGCACTGTGAGAGTAGTGCAGAATGAATTCCCGTGTCTGACCAGAAGATGGCGCCTGGAGTAGAATCATCCACCCATCCATTTTCCAAAACGCTGGTCCAATGTGGCTACAACGTAATATCATGCAGGTATAAATTCCTTTTCAATTGATTATTAAATTGTTTAATTAAGGCTTATACATGCTAGTTTACTGACATAGTTCAAGATAAATGTTTTCATCTTACTACTGGAGCTGACAGTTTGCTAAGTTTTAAATGATTATTAAACAGCAAGAACAAACTATGCAAAAGCACACTTGTGTCTGAATTTGCTCACTCGTTTTCATTCACTCCTTCAAGTGGACTATATTAGTGGACTAATGTAGAGAATAATGAATGAGGGTATAGGGGGTGATTTCGAACACAGCTTAGTAATCCTGAACATGCTTTGATTAATTGGATCAGGTGTGTTAAATAGGGTTGGAGTTAAACCCTGCAGGACAGTGGCCCTCCAGGAGCAGAGTTAGCGACCACTGATTAAAGGGGAAAAGAGGATGATTT
This sequence comes from Anabarilius grahami, assembly GCA_003731715.1. Lineage (NCBI taxonomy): Eukaryota > Metazoa > Chordata > Actinopteri > Cypriniformes > Xenocyprididae > Anabarilius > Anabarilius grahami. The sequence continues at coordinate 134,073 of RJVU01043382.1, forward strand.
ATATGCAACAAAGACAGCAAAGACTGTACTAACCCAAATGCCTTGTGCTTACAAAATGCTTTTATAATTATGGCCTTCCATATTCAACTTATGAAGAAAGTGTAACTGATGTCGTGTGAGCTGCGCTTTTTTCATAAGTTGAAAACGAAAAGGCATAGAACGTAGCATAAGCGTTTTGAACTGCAAGAGAGGTTAGACTTTATTCCTAAGTTGAATACAGAAGGCGGTCTGGCCGAAGCTAGATATTTTACTTTATAACTTGTTAAATATGGATATTTTTCTTACACAAACGCATCGTTTCACTTCAGAAGGCCTTTATTAACCCCCGGAGCCGTGTGAAGTACATTTATGATGGATGCACTTTCTTGAGCTTTAAACTCGTTGGTCCCATTCACTGCCATTATAAGGCTTGGATGCGTCAGGATATTTATTAAAGGGTTAGTTCACCCAAAAATGAAAATTCTCTAATTTATTACTTACCCTCATGCCGTTCCACACCCGTAAGACATTCGTTAATCTTCAAAACACAAATTAAGATATTTTAGTTGAAATCCGATGGCTCCGTGAGGCCTGCATAGGGAGCAATGACATTTCCTCTCTCAAGATCCATAAAGGTACTAAAAACACATCTAAATCAGTTCATGTGAGTACAGTGGTTGAGTATTAATATTATAAAGCGACGAGAATATTTTTGGTGCGCCAAAAAAACCCAAAACGACTTATATAGTGATGGCCGATTTCAAAACACTGCTTCAGGAAGCATCGGCGCATAATGAATTAGTGTGTTGAATCAGCAGCTGTTCGGAGCGCCAAAGTCACGTGATTTCAGGAGTTTGGCTGTTTGACACGCGATCCAAATCATGTTTCGATACGCTGATTCATTATGCTCCGAAGCTTCCTGAAGCAGTGTTTTGAAATCGGCCATCACTAAATAAGTCGTTATTTTGTTTTTTTTTGGCGCACCAAAAATATTATCGTTGCTTTATAATATTAATAGTAATATTTGAACCACTGTACTCACATGAACTGATTTAGATGTGTTTTTAGTACCTTTATGGATCTTGAGAGAGGAAATGTCATTGCTCCCTATGCAGGCCTCACTGAGCCATCGGATTTCAACTAAAATATCTTAATTTGTGTTCCGAAGATTAACGAAGGTCTTACGGGTGTGGAACGGCATGAGGGTGAGTAATAAATGACAGAATTTTCATTTTTGGGTGAACTAACCCTTTAATATAACTGTGATTGTGTTCATCAGAAAGAAGAAAGTCATATACACCTAGGATGGCTTGAGGGTGAGTAAATCTTGGGGTAATTTACATTTTAAATTGAACTAGTCCTTTAATGACCTATCAGCTTGTGCCATTTAGAGTTTTATGACAGAACTTCGTGTTCATTGAACATGGGTGTATTTTATCCTTCTGCTGCCAGCAATAAGCTACTGAAGGCCATACTTTAGTAATTTTACCTCAGTCAAGCCATGTAATGTATGTCAATTATTATTGTTTTCGTTTACTTTTCTTCAGAAACCAAGTTAACTTAATGGGAGAAGTTTGAAGTGCCGTAGGGATAAAACAATAACATGTTGAGACCTCACCTGTTTTCTGAATATGAGCAGCATCTTTTGTTACAGCAGCAGTCTCACTCCTTCCAACCTTGTTTTCGGCAAAAACTCTGAAGGTGTATGCATTTCCCATCACAAGGTCCGAGATGGTAGCATTCAGTCTGTGGAAGTGCTCGAGAACCGTGAACCACTCCTGCCAAAGACAGGACATTATGTAGACTATTACTAAATTGAAAACAAGTCTGAAAATATTTCCCTGTGGATTCCATCCAATAAATAAATCGTAAACAAAGTGATTTGCATTGCAGTGTTAAATATCGACAAGACACAGTGGCTTTGGCTAAAGTGCCTTTAGATTAAGTTATTTTGTACTGTATGTTCTCTAGACATCTTGTATTCACATCAGGCTAGCTGTTTAGTATCATGATTCACATCATGACAGTGAGAGTTATGAGATGTCATCATGGAGCTCTCTCTCTATCTGTCAGCACTTTACACCTTCCCAAACTGATCCTCTCCCGCCAAGAAGTCATCTGACTCATGCCTCGAACACCCAGATACAAGCTTATAGATAGATGCGTAATGTCCATATACAGAGTCTCAAGACTCTTCGTTTAGATTTACTTACTTGACAGGATGCTAAATTAAGCCTTGCTTAAGAATGACGGCATACATCCTACTTAAAAAAAAAAAAGAGAGAGAGAGAGAGAGAGAGAGAGAAAACATACCTGGAGCATTCACTGCTCGCTGTCAGTTATCACTGTGGTAAGTATGAGGGATGTGGTTTAGGCTATCAGAGCAAGAACACATCTGCCAGAAGTTGCCTAATACACATTTTCAAAATGTTGATGTCAACTTTATTAGGTCAAACTCAATATTATATGAGCTGATTTTGGTGGCTTGTATTTTCTATGCAACCCTTCGATCAAAACCAATAAATAAATATAAATGAAAATATAGCACCAAGCAGCAATTATCGGGGCCAAGCTCAAAAAGAGCACGGCTGGGAGCCAACATGGCTGGGAGCATCAGACCAGCTGCAACAACAAGCAAGTAACAACATTTTAAGAAGATTTTAGGCATTAGAAATTTGAAAGGTTTATCACAGTCGAACAATAGGTGTCACTGTGACCAAACTGATGCGGTGACAATGATAGGTGACAACGAAACATGCATAGTTTGGTGTCAATAGGGCTAAGCAGTGCAGAGATGCAGCTTCAGAATCATTTAGGCATCATGCCTCAAATTTGTTGCTGCGCTATACGAAAACAATTTAGTCTATTAACACAAAATCCATGACTTTTTCCTGGCTGAAGGTGATCTGACTCAAATTTGGTGAAAATCGGACTAATAGTCTAAGAGGAGTTAGTTCTTAAAGAAAATCAACATGGCGGACAGCGAGCTTGGCAAGCTATGGCAACATTGGTATCCATGTTCTCGGCATGACCCAAGAAATCTATTTAGACCAGTCCCATGACAATAGGTTAAATTAATCAAAAGCTATTAGCATTTTTTTAAAAATTTAATTATAACATTTGAAAACAAGGTGGTGCTGTCTCGAAACCTTTTGAGTACCTTCAGGGCATGGTGCCGATGGCACATACCGAGTTTCGTAATATATCATAATACTGTATTGTAGTAAATGGCAATTTCATGTTTTGTTCTATTATAGCGCCACCAAGAGGCACAATCCCACCATTTTTTATGTGTCTTTAGGGTGAGCCCATACATGTGTGTGTCAAATTTGGTGAAAATATCTAATTTAATTTTGGAGTTATAGTCATTTATATCTATGAGAACATAAAAAAAAATGACGTATGGACAACTTTGTTTGCACTTAATATCAATATCTTGACATTTGGCTATTAGCGTATAGCCAACGATCTATGTTTCCGAATTTCTTACTGTGGTTTCGTCTCGATCAGACTAATGGTTTCGAAGATATTGGTGAAAGTTGTTTTAACGCTAAATCACCTCATTGCACAAACCATAAGGCAAAACCTAGCATGTTTGGTATCGTTGGACTCGGCAAGGATTCGGGAGTCTAATGAGATTACTCCCATGAAAATAAGTTGACCCCACCCAAAGTTATAAGCATTTGCGTATTTGATTTTACCACTAGGTGGCACTGGCTTGAAACTTCTCAGGCTCCATCAGGGCATCGTGCCGATGACCCATACTGAGTTTTGTAATGATACACTAATGCGTTCATAAAATATAGCATTTTAGTACAAAATTCAATACAGCAGATGGCCAAAATTTCCGATATGGAAAAATTGGATATCATATCAAACATAGCCATTTTTTGGATCTTCAGACCAGTAGGTGGCACTACGCTGAAACACAGCATGTAACCTCAAGTCACACTTGTGATGACATGAACCAAGTTTGGTCTGAATACGATAAAGTGTTGAGGAGATACAGCCTTATGTCTATTTTCGCAAAGCGCTATGTAAAATTCATTTGTGTGTTTTTTTAAAAACGGATTAACAAATCGAGTTGAATTCCATAACTTTTTGTCGGCATGGTCTGAAGATTATCTGGTTTAAATTTTCGTGAAAATTTCAGACTGTCCTCTATCTGTTTGCCAAATTTCATAAGTTTCCTGCAAGCGGTTCTATGGGCTGCCACAGACTCAAGAGCGGAAGAAGAAGGAGAAGAAGAAGGAGGAGGAGGAGGAGAAGAAGAAGAAGAAGAAGAAGAAGAAGAAGAAGAAGAAGAAGAAGAAGAAGAAGAAGAAGAAGAAACTGAAAAATAACGGATACAATAGGTGTCTATGCACCTACAGTGTTTATTTTATTTTTTTTTATTAAGAGAAACTCATGCGCTAACTGGGTTTCACACAAAATTCTGGGGCACTGTTAAATATTAAATTTTTGGTAATTATAATACATTCAGTATAACATGTATGTTAGTTATTTTTTAAGTAATACATTTGTATATAATTAAATAAAAAACATATAAAAATGATGTCATTTGAATTGTTTGACACAAGGTCAAGACCTCTGATGTGGGACAGGCCAGAACTGCAGGACTGCAGACATCTGATGTGATTAAAACATGTTACGTTCATTTTACGTTAGATAACAGTTTATTAAACGTGCAATTTTTCTCACCCCAAATAACACTGTTCCTTAGATTAAAAAAAGAGAAGGGCGTAGTTCAGTTTTCTGAGTGCGGAACGAATACATGATGTGCTGACACATAGTTCTTACATTACTGACTCCATTAATGTGCCAATAATGAGTCACTTACTCCAGTTTTCTTGTCAGCCTTCTGAATGGTGTATCCAGTGATCTCAGTGTTGCCGTAGTCTTTGGGAGGGGTCCATTCCAAAGCTGCATTGAAGCCCCAAGAGTCGACAAGCTTGACAGATACAGGAGGACCGGGCAGATCTACACACAACCATTAAAAATGATTTAGCCTCCTTAGTATGGATCATTTTACACTGTGAGGTCTTACTCAGTAAACAGAGGTGTCAAGGAATGGACTAAGAATGAAAATGCAGGGGGACTGAAATAGACAAGGTCCAAGAAGATCTCTAGATCATAGCACGTCTCACCAACAATCTGAATTACGAGGGTAGCCTTGTCCTCGAAGCTGTCGACCTTCACAGTCATCTCGTAGCTGCCAGAGTCGTCTCTCTCAGACTTGCGGATAAACAGGATGCCATCCTTGTCGCTGTTGCGGATATTTACCTTCTTCGTATCCAAAGGCTGGCCATCCTTGGTCCAAGATATCGCAGGTTTAGGTTTGCCCTGCAAAATGGAGAATTATAGAACATATTAGAGCCTACAATGAAGCATAGCTCTATTTGACATAGATAAAAGTCTGAACTTACACAGAATGGTATAACAAGATTGATCTGTTCGCCAACATGCTTGACGTGTCTTGACCTCAGGGCACGGGGCAGGCGGATCTTGGGCCGATCTGAAAGAAACAACAATACAAGAGCAAATTTAAAGTGCATGTATTTAATTGGGGGATTAAAAAGGTCTCATATGAGCTGTTTTAGATTTAAATGGTCTTATTTTGAAATGAACAAACAGTGTTAAATTAAACATCCTGAGCAGACTTTTTCTGAACTTGAAAATGGCAATAGATAAATGTGTTTTAAAACAGATTTAATGCGTACACAATTATTTAAATGATTTAACGATTAACTTTGTTCTTGCTATACTGTATATTGGAGAGCGAGTCCATGGCAGCGTGTCTTGGGTCACTGGAATGCATCCAGAAATAGATCTATGAGGAATGTCTGACCGTCTGCAGGTCAACAGCCTTCATATTACAGGCCAGTCTCATCACTGTGTGCTCTATTTCTACACTACATTTCATGTGAATGGATGATGTTCAAAAAAAATAAAAAATAAAAAATAAAAATTTATCCTGAAAAAAAAATGTGGTACTGATCCACAATATTAAGCTCAAAGCATGCTTCAGTTTTATGTGTACGCTAAGGTTTACTGTGCGTGTTGTAAATGTCATCATCAGCATAATACAAGCATACATATGCATGTACACTCATATAGAGTGCTGCAGGGATGGCATTTTTGTAAGCCAAACCCCAAAAATGAGTCTCAATGATGTCTGTTTGTGAAATTATTGACTTTCTCCCAACCAGTGGTTCCAAAACATGTGTTTCAAAATGAGTGTCGGACCCCCTCTCTTCCACTTAGACTGCAGTCACACCTTTTCCATAAAGGGACAATATTTTCCTACTTAAGTTGAATTTTAGCTGCATTTTTTACCTTTATAAAGGCAGAGTTTTTCTAACCCTATTAAATATATGTCATGTTTTATGTCAAATTCTTAAAATTACATTAATATATTTATTAATATAATAAAAAAGCAATAAATTAAACCAAATTTTAATTAATCTAAAACCAGCAGTAGGTGGCAGCAAGTCACTGTCTTAATGAGTAAGTCATTGGGTCCTATTTTAACAATCGAAGCACATGGTCTGATGTGCATGGCGCAGATGCACTTAGGTCATGTCTGAATCCACTTTTGCGAGTTTAACGACAGAAAAAATGGTCTGTGCGCCATGCGCATGCAATAAACCAATCAGAGTCTCATCTCTTACTCCCTTTAAAAGCCAGGTGCACTTGCACCATGGCGAATTGCTATTTACATGGAGGAATATAGACACCCTCAACCTGACGAGTCAGTTTAAATACATGTGTGCTTTGCCACGATTGGTCAAATAATTAGCTAATTTCATTCGTTATTACTGCAAATAGGTAATTCTGATAAAAGCAATGACAATCCATTATGACATGTCATTTTTATCTTTATGTACACAATAATAATCTTTCACACTGTTCTCCTTTTATTTTTAATATTTGGCATGTTTGTGTGCTGCTGCGTGTACAAGTGTGTGTAACAAGCAGAGTGTATGCGCGTTGTGCACCCGCATATTACTAACGCCCTTTAAATATAAAAAAATATAAAAATACTGTGTCATTGACTTTAGACCAGGTTTTTGATGCTCAATGGCATAGTTGTTTTCAGTTGCCTCAAAACAGCAACACGACAACAATGCACCTGAACACACCTTGTTTTCAGATCAGCACAGCCATGGGCAAATAGATGGGCTTGAGTGCATTTGCTATTTGCTGGACGTGACAATGATAACTGCGTCAGGCTGAAACTAGCAAAACAGTGATATATTTTAAGACATGTCAGTGCAAGTTGCTTTCAGATAAAACAGCTCAAATATGCATTTTAGTCTGAGACTAGCTTAGCCTTGTCTGTGAAACTGGGAAAATACCTCTGAGTAAAATAATATTGCGATGAGAGTAAAAGGNCCCTTTAAATATAAAAAAAAAATAAATACTGCGTCATTGACTTTAGACCAGGTTTTTGATGCTCAATGGCATAGTTGAACACACCTTGTTTTCAGATCAGCACAGCCATGGGCAAATAGATGGGCTTGAGTGCATTTGCTATTTGCTGGACGTGACAATGATAACTGCGTCAGGCTGAAACTAGCAAAACAGTGATATATTTTAAGACATGTCAGTGCAAGTTGCTTTCAGATAAAACAGCTCAAATATGCATTTTAGTCTGAGACTAGCTTAGCCTTGTCTGTGAAACTGGGAAAATACCTCTGAGTAAAATAATATTGCGATGAGAGTAAAAGGAGCGAAAGAAGAAGGGCCCTTAGTGCTATGAGCGAGATGTGTGTGTGTGTATATATATATATATATGTGTGTGTGTGTGTGTGTGTTCAGATTAAATAAGGAACTGGTAATCAATCTTGTCAAAAATATCCTTTCTAAGAATCAGCTCTGGCCCCTAGTAAACATTGTGGTTTTAACACTCTAGAAGCAGAAAGATCCAAATAAGCATTTTTATCATATCTAGACCTTATATTAATATTCATTATGTTTTGATTCCAAGTGAAAAACAAGCTCATGCGGCATTTGACAGGTTGTCAGACAGAAATTAAAAAGGAAAGCATGTCTTAAATTTTGGAGCAACAAAAGTGAGACATACACATTTTCATTGCAGAAGTGAACTAAATGTCTGAATTGAATAGATGGATATACATATATGAACTACGAGTATATGATATCAAAACATGATACATTTTCAGAGAAGAGTTTTTTTTGTGTGTGTGCAGTTTATGGAAATAGAAGAATAAACATGCTTTGAATGTGTTGACTTTTAAAGAAATTAATAAAATGAGATTACATCAAATCAGTCACAAGTGAATTATAAGTACACAAATGCATTATGTTGTGGTTACTTCAATTTAAGTAGACAGAACTAAGATAAACTTGTTAGCTTTAAGTTAAGTAAACTGACATTTTTAAGTAATAGCAATATAATAAGATTAAAGTTAGTCCAACTTAAAATAAAAAAGTGAACATTTTCTTTGTTTCAATAACTTTTTCTTGTCAGGGTAACTTGGAATTGTCAACTTTTCAATTATATATGAAGTTTATTTACTTAGTATTTGTTAAGTCCCCCATTAAATCAAAATTGAAGTTTTTTTACTTTTAGTATGAACTTGTTAGCCTTACTAAGCTAGTTTGCTCCAAAACAATGACAAAATTCACATTTAGAAGATATGAGCATTTAAAACTTACAGTCTCTCACTTCCGCCAATATGGATCAATGATTTTGATGACATAACCGCAGACTTCAGCTTTTCATCAGATTTTCTGTCCAATCAAATGCTCTCTAGAATCTAAAGCGTCCCGCCCCCTACATTATAAACAGACACTGAAGCTGCGGCTAAAATCTGTCACTAGTTCACACATTTACTATTTTTTTACATGGTGAATGGCACATAGTGCACTATATAGGGGATAGGGAAAGATTAAGACAGTGTAAATATGCTTTCCGTTGGTGAATGAAGTTGTTTTAATGTTAGTGTAACGCAAACACAGTCTGCTCCAGTCCAGAGACACAATAGCACAGAACGGATATGTGCGTGTTGGGGCAGACCACAAAACATAAAGAACCATACAGAAAACATTTTTACAGCACGGTGGCCTCCCAAATCTAGCCCACCAGACTTTTAATCCTTACTTCCCAGGACTCCAAAACAAAGTTCAGTCATTATGATAGGAAACAATTGACACCTGTGGAGCGACACACATTTCTGAGCTGACATGCTGACACAATGCTTGATTTAGGTGCCACTGACTGCATAGTTGGCTTTGAAGGTTCACATTCAGCTCACCTTCGGCTTACTTTACCATACCCGACCTAATTTCTCTAATGCCTGTGCTTGTACGTGTGAAAAACCTAATCCTGCTTCTTCGATCCCTTTTTGCACTCCATGTTCTGATATGCAATCCAGCTTGATGTCTTGAATCGCTGCCACACACCACAGCATTAACCTGCTAAACCCAAATGGATGAACATATCGCTCCATTTGATTCTCCAAAGCCAACATGCCTGCATATCTTTCTTCAGTCAGGCTTATTTGACCTAATAACAACATCAGTTGATTTCAGGATCTTATTTGGGTCATTTTTTATAAAAGGTAAATAAGTATTTGCTTGGTTAAAATGGTCATAGAATTTCGGTGCCCAACATACATAATTAAAAAAAAACAAATAAAAGTTCAAAACACACAGAATTAAGCCACAACACAACAGCCACTAGGGGGTTGTGTCAACCCGGAGAACCAGATTAGTAAAACTCTTACTGCCCCCCTCGACCTGAAAATTTGTCTCAGTTGTCCTCTCTTATCAGTGAACCTGCCTATATCTGATATCTGATTTGATATAACTGATATCTAATTGTCCGAGCAATTCCACATTTCATAAATAAAAGTAAAATTTTTATATATCAGACCACTTTTTTTAAGATTAGCAGTAAAAATCAGTTCGATATTAAAGTTTTTAATTTTAGTACAATTATAAATCTTGTACCTTTTTAGTACAATGATCCTTTACACAATAAATTAAATGGGATAACTTAACTTAAAGGGACAGTTCACCCAAAATTATAATTATTTACACACCCTCTAGTTGAACATAAAAGAAAATATTTTAAAGAATGTTGGTAACCAGATAGTATAGAAAAAAAAAAAAAATACCATGGAAGTCAATGGGGACCAGAAACTGTTTGGTTACCAACATTCTTCAAAATATCTTGCTTTGTGTTCAGCACAAGAAAGAAATTAATACAGGTTTGGAACAACTTAAGGGTTGAGTAAATGATGACAGAATGTTTACTTTTGGGTGAACTATCCCTTTAAATGATTGTTTACTTACTATCTTGCCCTGACAGCAACATCGTGACGGGCCAGATCCGGCCCACATCTGGTCCGCGTGTAATCTACATGTACCAGATGTGGGCCGGATCTGGGCCACACTATGTTGCTGTCTGGGTGACTATGTATGAATAATAATATACTGTATATTATAAAATGAAACTAACACATCACTTGTAACAAGCTGACATGATTAATATTAATTGCACCAACACAAATTATTCTTAACGATTTACCTAATTGCTTGAAAATGTAAACTTCACTAAAATATATTATTTAAAATATATATCTAACATAACATAATATATTTAAT
>RJVU01043382.1:150241-177517 GCA_003731715.1 Anabarilius grahami
TATGTTATGGCAAATTAACATGGTACATTTTAGCAAAGAACATCGTTATGTTCCTAGTGAAGTGAGTGAAAGTAGTGCATGTTGTTCAGTAGGGGGCGTGTGCGAGTCCTCCACAGCACTGATGATACATTCATTCTTTCATTGCAAGACAGCTGATAGACGTCGATGAACAGTATTATTAAAACCGTTAACGTGATTATCAGTTTTACAGTATGAATGTTAATATTACTAAAATAGTCTGAAAATGTGTCTTTTAAATGAGATGTAGTTAGGGTTAGGCACATATTTAGGTATAAACTGTTAAAATAATTATGCATAAGTACCTTCAGGAGCAGGTGCCTCTGCAGCGGGGACAGATTCCGCCACTGCCGCTTCAGCGGGAGCTTCTACGGGTGCAGCTTCAGCAGGAGGCGCCTCAGCGGGGGCAGCCTCGGGCACAGGCGCCGGCTCTGCCGGCTTCTCCTCTTTTGCAGCAGCCTTCTTGGCTGACTTTTTGATTGGTGCTGGTTTGGCTGGCATGATGCTTAGGAGAAACTCAACAGCACTGCCGGTCTTTGGGATGGCAGTGTCTTGGGACGTTCAATTTATACCACCTCCGAGTATGAAGCTTCGGGACTCCTCCTCTTCTTTAAATAGCCTTCAGTACACAGATAAATCTGTTCTGATCAACTCAGGAATAACCCTAAACTGGTCTCACCTCATTACTCAAGTTATTCATAGTAATTGGTTAACTCAGTATCATGTAGCTTTCGTGCCTAGAGTTCAATAATTTCTGACTCTTATTTTATTCTCATTTATTTCTTTATTTTTTTACATCTCATGAATTTAATACTAAAAATTGGGCGCCCTCGTTCGTCTGAAATTGTAACTGCAACATAGTTGTCCAAACTGCAGTTACAAAATTAAGACGGCAGAGGGAGACAAACGTCAAAAAGTATAGAAATCTTTGAAATATAGCAGAATATAACAGAAATATAAAAACATCCAGTTGTCATGTTTTAATGTAATAGGCGTCAAATATAATTTAAGTGAACAAGACCAGTGAAAGAGACATCTTAGTGTAGGGATGGCATGAGTTTATTGAAAACGTGAGTGAATATTTGATGGATTAAATTCTCTCAGATCAGCACATGCCTTTATAACCCTTTTCCAGCAGACAGTTTGCAAATAATAATAATAATAAAAAAACAACAATAACAAAAGGTGTCTCATCCTAGGGCCGGATTTTTCATATTTTACTGTGATTGTGGTCGCAGATGAGTTTACTATTTACAATGTTTACAATTGCAATGTTCTATACAAAATAGAAAGATTTATTAAAGAGAAAGCAAGGTCCATTTCTTAAAAAAGAAAAAGAACAAAGAAAAAAAAAAGTTTTTGTTTGAAATCCCAGCGGGACAGGTAGGTCCAATGTGTTTTCCCAGACAAACAATGGTGATACACATCGACGACATTAAAACACCATCAAACCTGCACATTAGCTTATCACATACCACTGTTATCTGTCATTGGTACTGACAACTGAACGCAGGCTAAAATGTTATTCCAACACTGCATAGTGACAAATCATCAATCTGTTTTGATTAAACAATATCAAACTTTGTATAACATGTTTAATCTAAAACAAGTGGAAAAAAAAGTTTACAAAGCACAGGTTTTGTATCATTATTATGCCTGCTTGAACATTCAGCGTTGTTATTCATAAACCAGTAAAAATAACGAATAAATTAATCGATACATAGTTAGAGACACTCTATTTTAGGTTGTCCAAACTATATCAGGCGCTATGCAAGACAGCAGATATGATAAAGCACACTGTTCTACGATGCAAATATATCTGTGACAGGAGAAGAGACGGTGGAAAATGGCTTCAGTTTGTGCAAGCTAGCAAAGCAGCCTCGATTTCCAGGACATTTGGAAAAGAGACTACCCGCGAGCTCAAATCTCAATGTAATTTTATAAGCTAGCATAAAAAAAGGATAGCACGTTCGCTCGCATTCCTATCCTCCACAGCAAACAATCCCTTGCAAAACATAATAGTTTAGGTATTGCAATGTCCAACGAGTTGGCTTATATTAGGCACATTTTCAAGACAAACAACGGGGAATCTTCCCCAAAGCCCCAAACTATCCATAAGCTATTAAGGGAAGTGTTTTGATCATACAATGAGCTGTTAAGACAGATTTGAGGTACTTGTGTGATTTGAAGCACCACTACCACTTCTTTTTTACTGGGTTTTTTTTTATTAATTTTTTTATGGATTGTTGTGACCAACTAATCGTAAAAGCTATTCAATACCTTGTACGATCCGGAAGAGAATAAACAGGACACTTTTATAGTGGAAAATGTACATAGGCAACATGATCTAGTTACTTTGTGGCAGTTAACTTGCCCCTACAGGAAAGGCAATAACTATTGAGAGATGACTGTGATCCTCACTTTAATGTAAATCTAACCAGACACATTCAGTTTATAGTTGTTATATTTGATCCTTGCAATGTTTATTCTACCATAGACCTTTGCATTTTATTTTTTGGCATTTTTTTTTGAAAATCCTATTTACAAATGTCAGACTAAGATCCTTTAGTAAAAAACGTACAAAAAAGACCTTTAAAAAAACGCTGTGGTTATTCATTTGGAGAGCTACGTCTGACAGTAACAGGACACTTAAACACAAGCACAAGAATCAGCAAGCATCATCAAGAGCACTAGGTGTGTTGGCAAACTGATGTTTTGATCCAATTTACATTCTGAGATTACAACGGCACGTGTTTCACGTAGTACTAGTACTAAGACCGGTTAGTACACATACATGAGAAATTCAATTTCAATTAGGTAATAATAATAATTTAGGTAAATGATTTGTTGCCAACACATCCTTTGGCGTCTCATGATAAGGTGCTTTTTTTTAACTATAATTTTCCTCAAAGTTAAAGCTTTCATGCACATACAGTTCTGGAGCACTTGCAATCAGCCAATAGCAAACGTATTCATGAGTTACAATCCACCATTATTACTTTTTAGTGTGATTTTTGAGATTTTTTAATCATTAGAGTTAAATATTACTGGAATGATTTGAGAGATTATAAAAGACCCTGACATGGGGCCGTTCCTGCGACTTAAAATTACCGTAAATAAAATCCAGATATTACAACATTTCCAAAACTGGCTACATTGTTAGAGAAGACCAAAGGACATACGAGTTTGTAAAACCGTAAGCTAACACTGATGTTATTTTACTTTGAACCTCAAGACAAAGGCCAAAATAACAAATTGCTGAACCTCCTCCAGACATAACAAATTGTTTAAACCATTTTGGCTTTGTTCACACTCAAACAATCCTGATTTTGTTTTCAAACGCAATCTAGCCCCGCCTTATTTGGCAGGAGCTCAAATTGGTTTCATTTGTTCAGGCAGTGGAGTCAATATCCAGTATATCTACAGACTTGTTTCCACCTGGTATTAAGATGTATTTGATGGTGATGTTATCACAAGTGTTCAGCACTAAATACAGGTATAAATAGCATCTAAAATGATCGGATCACTAAACAAACTTACGGAGGTAGTTAAAAACACATATGACCAGTGTTGGGGTAACGCATTACAAGTAACTTGAGTTACGTAATCAGATTACTTTTTTCAAGTAACTAGGAAAGTAACTCATTACTTTTAAATTTACAACAAAATATCTAAGTTACTTTTTCAAATAAGTAACACAAGTTACTTTGATTTCCCATGTACTGACTGACTTTTAAAAGTAACCAGTGCAGGGGAAAGTTACTTTTAAAAGTAATGCATTACAATATTGCATTACTCCCTAATAAAGTAACTAATTGCGTTACTTTTTATGGAAAGTAATGTGTTACATTACTTTTGCGTTACTTTTTCTCACCTTGGCTGGCCTTGCTTGTTTTTTAACAACAACAAAAAAAGTTATATTTTTGGCAAATGTAAAGGCCTTTTCAAACCAAAAACTGACAAAGCTGTCAGTCAATACATGGGAAAACAAAGTAACTTGCATTTCTTATTTTAAAAAGTGACTTAGATATTTTGTTGTAAATTTAAAAGTAATGTGTTACTTTACTAGTTAATTGAAAAAAGTAATCTGATTACGTAACTTAAGTTACCTGTAATGCGTTACCCCCAACACTGAAAGTAACGTTCCCCAACACTGCATATGACCAGATCACATTTGTAATGTAAATGCTTATTCGTCCTTTGTGCGTTGTACTTGGCTGTCTTGTACCAAAACAAATTGATTGCGATTGAAATTGCAGCTGCCATCCGTATCCTTTGCATTCTCTTCCTTTCCTGCTTGCTCATAAGCCACGGGTTCATTCATTCAATAGTATTCATGCACTGCATTTGACATACCTGGGAAAGTTACGTAGAGCGTGCGCAAAATAAAAAAGGAGTTTCTCAACAAAACACATTTGAAATGTGTTAATACCTGGTGGAAACAGGGCCTACATTAGCTGCTACAGTAATGACATCAGCAAGCGAATCGGGTTTGGGGTGTCAGTGAGAACAAAGCCTTGGATTATCTTGATGATCCATGAGCACCTTAGGTACTGGAACTAAAGCCAAAAGTATACTTCCCTTGTCCACGTTCTGCTCCAGCTCGGGTCTATCCATGTGATTTTCAGTGATTTGAGCACTTGAAAAGCAAGGTCCACTAACACATTATCTATCCACACTCACAGTCGAAAGAGCATCGTTTGAAAGGCTTGCATGCTCAATTGTACACAAGACTGAGCTTAACGTGGAAAATGAAGTATACCCAGGCCTTAAGGTCAAATGCACTCAATGCACATAAGCAATTACTTAAGGTAAGACGTTGCATACTGCTCCCATGCACCGGTAACAGCACCTGTTGTTATAACCAGCTATTAAATCACCTGAGGTCGCCCAAAACTGTATCAGGCGGTGGATCACTTCTGTAGACAATAAATAACCAACAATATCAAGTAGCAGATCACATGAGCTTCACTGTCTACTCTCCCATTGGTAGTGTCACATTTGCATATAGTTAAACTTTACTCAACTTTGTCCATCTGCAACAGTCTCTGTCGCTCATGCCACCTCATTGAAAAGAATGACTTCTGGTTGCTTTGCCGCTGCAAACCACCATCAGAGTGAACGACCCTCGAGTTTTGAACAGTCAGTCAGTGCTCTTGCTTGAAAGCTACAAATCAAAGTGCATCCTCTCAGAGATCTACAGTCTACATCTGTCTGCATGTTTGATAGGAATAAATGCAACCTGGTTATGGGTATGTACTGCACCTTAAAACTGCATCACTATGCAAACTGAGGTAATATAGAGTTATTTTCAAATTGCTATGAAACTGACTTTATGATATATGGAGGGACATCATTTAAGGCTGAATTCTAAGCACCATCTTGTACATTAGATTTTGCATCCACGCAAGTTGGTCTAAATATAACCGCACCTTTGTGTACAGGATTCAGGTGACTGGATCTTGAGGATGGAGTGTCGGTACTCTTGCAAATAAGAATAAATAGATTTTTGGTCCATATGGACAGATATTACCTACAACAAAAGTAAATTGAACAAATATGAAGCACATTTTGTTCCCAGTATAGTAGACAAGAACATCTCATCTTCACAATCATCCAATCTTCACAATCCTCAGTTGCAAGTTTTGCCATGCAACTTGCAGGTTAGATAAGCAAAGGAAGGACTGGTTAAGACAACAGTGCAAAAAAAGATTCTCGCTTAGATCTGGCAGGAACAGTTCTTCTGTTCTTCTTTCAGACTGAGAGTTTTGTCTGCCTTAACTTGAGTGTTCTTGAGAGTTCCTCGACTCTCATAAACCTTTTGAAGGAGACAGGAGGTGCAAATCAGCTGTACAGAACAGTTTTTTGAAACAGCACTAGCCATTAGCGAGCTCTCAAGTCCTTTAGCTCAACCTAGAAAGTGGGGTTGCCTGAAATGTCCCGTTCCGGTGATTCAATGTAGTTGGCCGACTCCTGGAGTTTCAGCAGCATTGCCATCTGAATGAGGGACAGAACAAGGACAGCTTGTCAGAACACATGCAGACTTTTTCACACCGGCTCAGGTGTAGCTGTACTGGACACTCACCAGTGGATCGGATTCCATGGTGGGAAGGGACGTGTCCTTGTTGGACCTGTTGTCACTGGGCTGCTGGTGTGTTGGAGCAGCGTTGGGGCCGGTGGTTGGCGGAGGGAGGTGAAAGAGTTTGGCCTGGTCCTGTTGAGCTGAAGGCCAGGGCAGCGTATCCCTCACCCACTCCACTGGATCCTCCCATGCTGCTTTCTGACCATGGACCTAAAATATATATGAATGCAGAGATTGAGCTCCAAGACTTCACACCACTTTGACATGACACAGTAACATTTAAAGTGTCATTTGATTGAAAAAAACAACCGTTTTATTTGCTCTGTTCCTAATCCTATTGAGCTGCCTCATTTTGGCCCAATTTTAAGGTAAAATAAACTCTTAAAAGTAGGGTAGGCAATTTGTTTTATAAACACTTTTTGTTATACTGGCTGAAACTCTCTTCACATCCTGATAGCAATATTTATTGATAGCAATCAATAAAAGAAGTGGTCTAAATATTAAAACATGTACATATATATTCTGTGGCAGTCTAAGGACCAAAACATTTTCATCCAATCATTGCATTCGGTAACCATTATTGCGAGATGGCAACCCGTGATGTTCTCTATCAACGCCAAAATGAATCTGCAGCAGTCAGGTGGTACAAGTAGAGCTCTGTAAGTTGTTTGCATTCATTATTATTGTAATGTTATGTGCTTTGAGACATGAGGTAATTTAACGCCATCTCTCGTCTTGTAACACTTTGCAGACTCTGCTGTACGCGTTCATGTGTTTTGGAGGAGGCGTAGCTTTGGAGACGTTCTGAAGGGAGGGTGGGATCTTATGCTTTCAAAGATAGCTTGCAATTGCTAGCCTCTCTGAAACTGCCTACCCAACCTTTAAACCAGCATAAAGTGGTTTACTGTTCTCCAAGAACCCCTGTAAAAATAGAAAGCTACAGGTCCCTGACCAGGCTAGCACACTAGCAACCCGTGTTTAATTAGGGTTGGAGCTGAGCTCTGCTGGATAGTGGAACTCCAGGAGCAGGATCGGACACCCCTGCTTTAATATTTAGTTGCCCATGTCAGTGTTTCCATAATCCTTTTCCTGGAGGTATACCAACAGTATACATTTTCAAACTCTTCCTAATCAAACACACCTAATTCAGCTCATTAGAAAAGACCTGAAATTAATGGGTCAGAATAGAGAGACATCCAAAATGTGTACTGTTGAGGTACGTCCCGGTACAGGGTTGGAAAACGCTGGCCTATGTGGATAATAGCTTACCTTCACACCATCCTTAGCTCCCTCCTGAAGATAAGGAATAATGGATTGGTTCCAGAGGTCAATAAACCAGGAGCGAAACTCTGCTAAAGATACTGGACAAGACAGGAAGAAGCAGGGACCTGCGGAGACAAGAGCCATAGCTGAGATGTTTTTGGAAACTTGGCTTTGATCAATGCTAGAACTAAAGCTGTGCTAAACTGAATCATAACCTCTGAAAGGTATTATATCTCCACAACAAAATTTAAATGGTTAAATAATGTTTTTCATGAAGAGCAATTTGTGATCAGATATGTAGAACATTTAAATCTGTACCTATGAGGAAGTCTGAGGTGCTGTGTTTCTCCAGGAAGGTATGGAGATGGTACCAGAGTTTAGGCACCCAGTCCAGAACCCTCAGCACCTCAGCGCTGTGAACTGTGCTTTCATCCTCCGTCTCAACCAACTTCCTGTGCAAGTAACGCACTAAGAACCCATTTGCAGGCTCTACGTTGTTGGAGAAGGTGACCATTCTTCAGACAAATGGAAAAATCACAAATGAAGTACGTTTGGAATACTGATTTGGGATTTAAAATTTCTTTATGAGGATGTTATTGTAAGTTCAGGTAACATTTTATTAAATTTAACCTTACTAGAATCTACAAACTGGAATGAAAGTGGTAAAGAAATGAGGAACTTACCTAAAGCTGAGATGCAGGCCATGATTTGACGACATCTTAACAGATTGATTGGTGGTTCCAATGACATATGGACTGAAATAAATATCCAAGAAAAATACTTTAAAAAAAAACTATCAAAATTATCTTGTAAAAGAGTGAATCTCTCAAAGCCTGTCAGGAGCAAGTCCAGGTCATATTTCTTCCCCAAATTATATTTATTATGTACTTTTTTTGCCTTGAAATAAGGCAATGATTTTTTGAGTGATTCTCCCTTAACAAATGAGTTTCCTCACTCACCATTTGTGATATTTGCAGGTCAGCGCACTGTTGACCAGATCAGTGATGGAGGACGCATCACTGATATCATCCAAGATAATGACCAGTGGAATGTCCTCAGTGCCACAATCACGGTCAATCTGATTGGCCAGATTAGACAGGTACAACTGGAGGTCCTGAGGGAGAGAAGACCAAAGTGAGGCTTTACAACTGCTTGCAACACAAATCAGTGTGGAACGAGCTCAGTTTCCTGTTACTCATCATCTGAAAGTGCAATTTCCAGGCTTCACCTTGCAGGTCTGTTGGTGCATGTTGAAGGTGGTGATAAGGCCGGGGCCAGGGTCACGGCCACTCCTCTCCAGCAGGTACTCAGCCAGACGGGTGGTGAGATAGGTCTTCCCGGTGCCACTGGGTCCTGACAGGACCAGCCGCCGGTGCTTCAGAAGCAGACTTATGTAGTGCTGCATCATGGGCTTGGGGATGAGCGTCTCAAACACCAGACTATCCACACCCTTCTCCTTAAAACCTGGAACAGACAGCGAGATTAGGTGAAACAGAGGTGCCATGAAGATGGAGAACTAAAGCACAAGACACAAACAATTAAAAACAGGAAGGAGAAACATTTAGTAGACAGAAACAGAGTAACCATGACTGTCAACAGTGTCAATGACAAGATATTTTTCCTGTTTTCTGGTTTCTATTTTAGTCACCTCACACTGTAGCTCCGCCCACAGTGAAATATCATTGGTCCACAATCTTGTCATGAACATAAGATCTCTGAAAAATGTTTGCTTAAAGAGTTAAATGAATTAATAATTAACAGCATGTCTGAAGTAAATGATTATTAAAGGGTTAATGAGCATTAAAGGGATAGTTCACCCAAAAATGAAAATTATCCCATGATTTACTCACCCTCAAGTCATCCTAGGTGTATATGACTATCTTCTTTCAGACAAACACAATCTGAGATATATTAAAAAAAATTCTGTCTCTTCCAAGCTTTATAATGGTAGTGAATGGGGGGCGCGAGAAATTTTAAAGAGAAATGGCGATATAAGAAATTTCGATATAAGAAGAGGAGCTTGAGAGGCGTCTAAGTTTAAGATACTTCTACATCCTGTGTCATACATCGCGTCACGGGTTACTCGTGGCGCAAGTCGACTTGCGCAGTATGTGTACGGTCGTCTGCCAGAAGCTAGTTATTTTAGTTTATAAAGTTTTAAATATGGATATTTTTCATACAAAAATCCATCGCTTCACTTCAGAAGGCCTTTATTAACCCCCTGGAGCTGTATGGATCATTTTTATGATGGATGGATGCATTTTTTTGGGCTTCAAACTTGTGGCCCCCATTCACTCCCATTATAAAGCTTGGAAGAACCAGAATATTTTTAAATATATCTCTGTGTTCATCTGAAAGAAAAAAGTCATATACACCTAGGATGGCTTGAGGGTGAGTAAATCATGGGATAATTTTCATTTTTGGGTGAACTAACCCTTTAATGACACACTTCCATAAAAGTCAGAGATTCTAACTTTATAAGGTGAATGAAACAGCATAAACATAAGATCTGCTCCAAAGCCTGTGATTTTGTCAATTAACACTTTCAGTGAGAACTCTAAAATGACTCGAAGCTTCAAACTACAGATCGACCAATATATCGATTTAACGATATTTTCCCCGATATTTAAGCATTTTACCATAATCGGATATCGGTTTTGTAATATCGGATTTACCGATAAATGCTGCCATCTTGTGGGTGTTTTGAGAATTGCGTGCAGGATCGCCATTACAGCGCATCTGAGGGGAGACGAGACAACGGCGTGCACATGTAAAATATACTTACCTGCTTTGCTGTAATTAGTAAACTTTATTTAACATAAGAGCCATTAATGCACAAATTAGATGCGTTACATAAATGCCTGAAATGTAGCTAGTTTATACAGCTTGTCTCTAAGAAATAGAGACAAGCTCACGGAGCCACGTAAGACAATCCGTCAAGTCCTGTACCAATAAAGATGTAACTTTGCATGAATTAAATAATACAGCCATGAATGAGCACATGTTGGAAATAAAAGCACTGAATTTAATTCTCTCTCTGTTGCTATGTCTCGTAAAGTCGTTTGCATTTTGCTCTTCACTCAGCGGGTTGATGCTCGGCCACCGCATGTAATTTTTAACAAGATTCACTTGTTTAAAATACCGTAATTATCTAAACATTTAATATATAACCATTAATTCGCTAATAAACATCCAAGTAAACAACTCTATGGAAATTAATTATTTATCTCCACGAGCGATCGCAGTTTGAGTATAGTTCTGTGTAAATGCATAGATAAACAGTGCTTTGTCAGCAGATATTTCATAATCTAGAAACGACAAAAACATTATTAATAATTCTGATATAACATACCAGTTGAAAAATGCAATAAAATAAATTCACATGCAAAAAAATTCCAGAGAATATTATTCAGTTATTTAACATTATCCAGCGAATTATTCTTCACTCTTTAGCCTATTGACCCAGCTTGGTCACCGTTATTTTGCCAAGTAAGACATGTTCCTGGAACAACATTCCAATCGACCAATCAGATTTGAGGGACAAGTTTACCGTTTATGTCAAGTTTGGGCTTGCAACCAGGGTTAGGTGATAATTTTAGGGATAAGTTATGGGTAGGATTAGGTTTAGGGGTAGGAATAGGGTTAAGACTAAATTTTCAGACTGGAATGTTGTTACTTGGCAAAATCACTGTGACCTAAACGGCTTATAAATCTACTAAAACTGTAGTTTAAAATGAAGTATTACATTTATGCAAAGTTGATATGACTCCTGTCTTTAATTTATTTTCTCCATTTGAAAACATTAGATATTCTACATTTATTTTGCTTATTGTTAACATAGTGTTGCTGCTGATGCTTTTTATAAATACAATTATTTTTGTAATATAAAGATTAAAATGAACATGAATGAACATCTATGCAAGGAGGGAGTGATTGTTATAAATAAAATGGTTTGTTCAGTTCAGTGGTGTAATCGTGTCAAAAACAGTAGTATAACAGTAAATAAATATCGGTTCTGCATATCGGTTATCGGGCACATAAACAAAAATTATCGGTATCGGTTCTAAAAAAATCAATATCGGTCGATCACTACTTCAAACACCACATTGTGCAGAGGTAGGCTGAGATGAGGTGTAAAAAAATGTTAATGGTGATAGTGAGAGTGTGAAAATGTGAGTTTTTCACCTTTGAGGGTGACACTGATGAGTCCAGGACCCTTTTTTAAACAGTCACAGGGTGAACTTTCAGGGGCCTCAGTTCCAAGCACTCTCCTGCTCTGATTAATACCGTAACTGTGGACAGAGTCGACAGACAGACCCATACTCGTACTGGGATCCACCTGGGAAATGTAGTCCTAATGTATGAAGACAAAGAACACATTATAAAAGCAGTACAATATGTTTGCCATTAAATATCAACAGCAATCACATACTATCATTTGCATCCTAAAATAGTATTATTACTTTTTTCTTACATCTCTTTGCATACTAAATTATCATCATCCTTATCTTTGCATATGTTAAAACATTCATACTCTACAGAAAGAGCTCTCACCCTGAAAGCTGTGGTGATGTCTGTGTCCAACGTCGACCACTCAGTTTTCCCATGAATTCTCACTGAGCCGATGTAGAAATCCTGCTGCCTCACCTGCTGATTGCATCACATCGCATATTTAGGCTAATATTCATGTATATAAAGCAATTTTAATTCTGTTTTCATGTATTCACCTCTCTGGACACTTGCTGGTCAGCTATACGGACCACCACACGTGTAAAGACACCGTCCCTCTGAGATGACAGACTCAGTAACTCCATAGGAGCAACATCTGCAAGATAGAAAGAATGATTTGACTCAATCTGCCGCTGACATTTCTAGGTTACTAAGCTGCAAGCTTTCACTTTTAAGTGCCCAAAAATATCAGATGGCATAAGTACTGAACTCACCAGGGTTGGAGCACTCATTGAGGCTGAGGCTGAAGGACTTGGTGAGGCTCATGGATGGTTTGCTTTGGTTGGAGTTCAGGAGGCTGGCGAGGCCAGATGGCTGGGAAGTGGAAGTAGAAGGTGGGCCGCAAGGGAGGACAAGGGACGACGGAGCACTTCCTGTTTTCAGCTGGTCGTTCTCTGCCTTCAGATTCTCCACCATCATCTACAATGATAAACTGAATTAGATTTTTTCTCTTAAAGCTAGAGTACACTTCTGTTCAGATTTTTGCTCCGATATGCAGTCTGGACGAGCTGACATTAGTTGCTGAAAATCTCCGCAAGTCTGCAGATTTTGGTTAGTCAGAGTTGAGAGATTTCACAGAAAATCACAGTTTATGATTGGCACAGACTCTGTAGAATTGTCTTCAGACTATGATTCCATCCAGTCAGAGGATGTCAAAAAGTGTTTGATATTTTGAGCCGATTTTAAAACGCACCACAGTGTATGACGTCACAACTGAAACTGAAGCTGTTCTCTATCTACGGCTGCGTTTAAGTCTTAACGCACAGATCGGATTTTTTGACCACGACTGGTATCCGATATGTGTGTTTGCATTAATCCCTGCCCAAAAATGATTCTGTTGGTGATCGCTTTACTATGTGACATGGTTAATCCTCAGGTTTTTAATGGCTGTACTGAAATTATTTAGATAATTCACGTCGGGTGTACTGCAAAAAAATGCTTTTTTACTTAGTATTTTTGTCTCATTTCCAGTCCAACTAAATAAATAAAAATTCTTAAATCCAGATGCTTTTACTAGACAAGTAAAAAAAAACAACAACAAAAAAATCGAAATGAGGTGAGCAAGCAAAATTATCTGCCAATGGGGTAAGAAAAATAATCTTGTTTCGGTTTGAAATCTTGTTTCTTGTTTCTGTCCGAAACAAGATTATTTTTCTTACCCCATTGGCAGATAATTTTGCTTGTTTTAAGCAAAACCTTTTTTTTTTTTTTCTCCAGAAAACAAGAAAATATATATAATGTCATTCTACTTGTCTAGTAAAAGACAATTTAAAAATGAATTAAATTTCTTTTAGATATTTCAACTGGAAACAAGACAAAAATACTAAGAAAAGCATTTTTTTCCAGTGTGGCCATGATTATTTGCCAGCATGGATAAGTTAAAAGCTATCATGGATGTTTGCAGCACAAAATCTGACTAAACGGATATAGACCAGAAAATATTGGTAATTTTAATTTGTTATTGTATCAACGGCTCATTAGATCTAGAATTGTGAAGCGAAATAAAGTAGCGCTGCAAAATTAATTTGAATTCAAATGAATAAACGAGAGAGAGAAAAAAGTTTTAGTGTGAGCACATACAGGCATGTCTGCTTCATAATACGAAATTATCAAGCTATCTTTGTGGCCAAACATGTCACCCTCACCTTGTAGTGGCTTGGAATTTAAGGGGAATTGGATATACGTGTTTAGACGTAGATTAGATGTCCAGATATCGGATATGCATCTGATTTAAAACCACATTTGGAAGTGTCTGGTAGTGTTATGATCCTCAGTCGTTTAGTTTATGATGTCCAGTTTTTCTCTGTAACCATTTACAAATTCAGCAAGTGTATGATGCCTAGTGTTTTACAATCTGTTAAGATTTTAAAAGTCATGTAGTGAATTGACATACAAACGTTGTAAAATTGTGTCGGCAAAAATGGTCGTTTGTCAATAGTGTAGCAATGTATGAAGCTCACACAAAAGTCACTCTCAAACCAAGCAGCTTTCTGCTGGTCAATGTGGCAAATTTGCATGACCAAATTGAATCTGCTGCAAATCTGTTGGGAAATCTTCCACCCTCATGCGAAATTCCTATTGGATTCCTATTGCAATGACTTGATTCTGCCCCTGAAAATTCCCTGAACAAAGGTAAATGTCACCATACCAAAAAGATATTAAACTGGTCACTAACCTGCATGTTGTTCATGGACTCTCGTAGATGCTCCAGCTGGTGGGCCGAGCTCAGCGCCTCTAGCCGGATATCAGTCAGTTTCATCTCTTTCTCCCACAGCTCAGACCGCAGCTCCGATACCACCTTCTCATCACTCTCGTTTTCCTCGTTACTTTCAAATATCCTGTTACATTGGTTTTAAGTGTGATAACAGCAGTTTAAATGGTGTAATAATTACTGCTGCATTTCAAAAGTGAAATTGCCCTCTCTTGCCCCCCTGTACTACTACATTTTTTTTAAATTAAAAACTATTAAAACTTTACTCACACAGAGGAGCTGGCTGATTGGCTGGATTGGAGGGAAGGGGGTGGGTTCTCTCCATCTTCATGGGCCAGTTTTGGTGAATTGGGTGCAGAAGAGTCTGGAGTGGCGATCTCTTCAATATCAGAGTACATCGAGCCGCCTTTAGCACCCTTCTTAATGCTGAACGCTTTGCCAAAAGAGCTTCTCAACTATAGAGAAATTGAGAGAAAGACAGAACTTCAAATACGCTGAAGTAATTCATAAATTATACAAGTGTTTGTTTATTCTGAAAAATTACGTTTATTAATTTAATTAATTAATTCTTCTGCTCACCAAGGCATTTATTTGATCAAAAATACAGTAAAAACTAATATTGTGAAATATTATTGCAATTTAAAATAACTGTTTTCTATTTGAATATGTTGTAAAATGTAATTTATTCCTGTGATTTATTCAGAAATCAGTCTAATATGATGATGTGATGCTCAAGAAACATTATTATTATTATTATTATCAATGTTGAAAAGAGTGCTGCTAAATAAACCATGACATTTTTTTAGGATTCTTTGATGAATAGAAAATTCAAAAGAACAACATTATTTTAAATAGTAATCATTTGTAACATTATAAATGCCTTTATTGTTATTCTTGATCAATGTAGTGCATCCTTGCTGAATAAAAGTATTTATTTCATTAAAATAATAATAATAATAATAATTCTGACCCCAAATTTAGATTGAAACTATTATTGAAAAAAAAAAAAAACTATTGAAAAAACTAAATATATATATATGACTATAAACTAAACTAGACAAAATTGTGTTCATTTATGCCAGAAAGAGAAAATGTTATCAGCCTCTCAGAGTATAATAATAATTATTGTAGTGTTCAATTCAAGTACTTCTTAAACAGCAACACAAGAGAAAAGGATGTTTTTCAAGAGCACTTGAAACACTCAGGTAGACTGTTGGTGTGGATAGTTATTCGTGAAGCATTCGTTTCTATATATGAGCTTTACAGCCTTGAAACAAATAAAATGCCAAACAGCTGTAACAGATAGTTTCAACATGCAAAGTGATCCGTCTCTACATGCCAGAGTTAGTGCGAGTGTTTAGCTGTAGCTTCGTTCATGTGTGCAACAGTATTCACTAACTGTTTTTTTTTTTTCTTCTTCATCTTCAGCAATAGCCATATGAAACATTCACAGTATTTCCACATGTTTGCAGTATTAGTAGGCATTCTAGAGGGAATTCACTAAGAATGAATTGTGACCACTCATAGAGCAGTTCATTTGCACCACTTTATTATTGATTTCATGTCAGATGCACTAAAGTTAGTAAAGGATTAGTTCACTTTCAAATAAATTTTTCCTGATAATTTACTCACCCCCATGTCATCCAAGATGTTCATGTCTTTCTTTCTTCAGTCGAAAATAAATCAAGGTTTTTGATGGAAACATTCCAGGATTATTCTCCTTATAGTGGACTTCAATGGTCTCCAAACGGTTGAAGGTCAAAATTACAGTTTCAGTGCAGCTTCAAAGGGCTTTAAACGATACCAGACGAGGAATAAGGGTCTTATCTAGCGAAACGATCGGTCATTTTAGATTTTTTTTTTTTAAATGTATATGCTTTATATAAACAAATGATCGCCTTCCAAGTGGTTCCGCCAAAACCGCACTTTCGTATTCTTCAAAAAGCTAACGCTGTATGTCCTACGCCTTCCCTATTCTACTTACGGAAAAAATGGAACTGGCGCTGCGTTCGGAACTGAAACTGTAATTTTGACCTTAAACTGTTTGGAGGCCATTGAAGTCCACTATAAGGAGAATAATCCTAGAATGTTTTCATCAAAAACCATAATTTATTTTCGACTGAAGAAAGAAGGACATGGACATCTTGGATGACATGGGGGTAAGTAAATTATCAGGAAAATTTTATTTGAAAGTGAACTAATCCTTCAATGCAATTCAGATTGTGGCGAAAATGCAACATCTTGTCAGTTCTTAGAACCTGAGGTGCGTCCCAATTTGCTTACTTATGCACTATTTTATGCCATTTTGTAGTCTAAATAGTGTGAGTAATGCGTCTGCACTTAAAATTTCCAAAAAGGAAAAGTGCACTTCAAATACCTGAATGATGTACTAAATTTTAACCAAAAACAGTGTGCAATATTGGGCACCTCATGCACTGAACTGTCTGTTAGAGTCTAGTGTATGGATTTAGGTCATTTTGTCATCCAACATCGGTGACTAGACAGTTAAGTGCATAGAGTATGTCATTTGGAACACAATGGTTTCCGAGTGCAGAAAAAAGGATTTTGCACTTAAATACCATGTGCTAATTGCTTAGTGAATTTACCCCTTAACTGTTGTAACATAATAGTTTACACATGTAGTATAAGCTGAAGTGATTGTCAGAGGAGCTGTACCAATGGAAACCTGTGGACACGGAGCTTTGTAGAGTGGTTAGAAACAACACATAATGACAAAGAACATTCTCTCAGAGAGACTTATAAACTTACCTCACAGACCTTAGAGATTTACAAAAGAAGAATACATGAAAACTGTGGTTACGTGCTTGCAGATAATATCCACAATAATTTATCTTAGTGACATGGCAAGTCAAAGAAAGAATGGCTCCTCTTTTTCCGCTTACCCAGCTCTTTTTCTTCTTCTTCTTGGCATCGTCTTTCAGGCTGCCCACACTGGAGTGGCTGGTAATGCTGTTCAGACTAGAGATGCTCTCGGATGAGTTCTGCCTCCTGATTCGCAACTCTGAGAGAAGGGATAACGAACATTTGTTTGGTAACATATTAATCATATATTGAGCTAAAACACAATCTGAGGTGCATTTGTCCTGTCCTCACCTTTGGGGGCAACATCAGGATGACTGAGGGCGACTTGGATGACGGCCTGTGCCTCCATGTTCTTGGTTTTAAGGCTCTCGATTGTTTCTCTCAGGTCCAATAACTCAGTGTCCTATGGAGAAATACGGCTTTATTTAGTCTGTGCACATCCATTTAAAGCATAAACCTTAAAATTAACATTCCCCAAAGCACTGCTACTGACGCTTTTCCAAACAAATGTAGGTTAACTTCTGCTTTTGACAATGAGTTACTGCCTGCACTTGACCAATGACATTTACGGCAGACGTAGCCACAGGGATGTCTACAAAATGTCCTCCAGCTGTGCATCACTGGTATCTCAACATCATTTGCTTTCTCTGAATCACTGAAACAATCTCTAGGGTCACATGAATCGATGAATCCGGGTCACTGCCTCGCAGAAAAAGCTTTCTAGACTGGCTGCCTCTTTCACAGAGGGCAATGTGCCATGAACGTCTGTGATTCACGCACTTGAAAATTTGGAGTATGGAAAAGCCAGCAACCCCCATCCTCCATTCAGTCATAATTTGTCCCAAATTTGCTCTTTCACTCTCAGTGACTCTATGTGGTAGACTTAATGTAGCTTATGGGCAGTAAAAGGACATTTGAGGTTTGGGTAATCTGTTGGGTAATATGTAATATGATTGTTTTTGATTTTTAAACTATGATGCTGGGTTTTGGTGTTCTAGTGTTCTTGTATGAAATCAGTAGAACTACAGTGGTATGCGAAAGTTTGGGAACCCCTTGCAGAATCTGTGAAAATGTGAATAATTTTAACAAAATAAGAGAGATCATACAAAATACATGTTATTTTTTATTTAGAACTGTCCTGAGTAAGATATTTTACATAAAATATGTTTACATATAATCCACAAGACAAAAATTAGCTGAATTTATTAAAATATCTCCGTTCAAAAGTTTGGGAACCCTTGATTCTTAATACTGTGTGTGGTTACCTGGATGATCTATGACTGTTTTTTTGTTTTGTGATGGTTGTTCATGAGTCCCTTGTTTGTTCTGAGCAGTTAAACTGAACTTTGTTCTTCAGAAAAAATCCTCCAGGTCCTGCAGGTTCTTCAGTTTGAGGATTTTTTGCATATTTGAACCCTTTACAGCAGTGGCTGTATGATTTTAAGATCCATCTTTTCACACTGAGGACAATTGATGGACTCAAACACAACTATTAAAAAAGGTTCCAACATTCACTGATGCTCCAGAAGGAAACACGATGCATTAAGAGCTGGGGGGTGTAAACGTTTAGAATTTGAAGATCAAGGTAAATTGTACTTAATTTGTCTTCCGGGAAACATGCAAGTATCTTCTGTTGCTTCCGAAGGGAAGTACTAAATGAAAAAAATCAAATTTCAACAAAATAAGAAAAATTTCGACGACTTCATCCTGTTCAAACGTTTACACCCCCCGGCTCTTAATGCATCGTGTTTCCTTCTGGAGCATCAGTGAATGTTTGAACCTTTTTTAAAAGTTGTGTTTGAGTCCCTCAATTGTGTGAAAAGATGGATCTTAAAATTATACAGCCACTGCTGTAAAGGGTTCAAATATGCAAAAAATCCTTGAAAACTGAAGAATCTGCAGGACATGGAGGATTTTTCTGAAGAACAGAGTTCAGTTTAACTGCTCAGAACAAACAAGGGACTCATGAACAACCATCACAAAACAAAAAAAACAGCCATAGATCATCCAGGTAACCACACACAGTATTAAGAATCAAGGGTTCCCAAACTTTTGAACGGAGATATTTTAATAAATTCAGCTACTTTTTTGTCTTGTGGATAATATGTAAACATATTTTATGTAAAATATCTTACTCAGGACAGTTCTAAATAAAAAATAACATGTATTTTGTATGATCTCTCTTATTTTGTTAAAATTATTCACATTTTCACAGATTCTGCAAGGGGTTCCCAAACTTTCGCATACCACTGTATATTGTTTTGACATCTCAAGGGTCCTACTCCCTCATGATATGAAATGCTACTGCTCTAAAGGCACTGAAACACAAAGCCAACGGTTGGCCGTCGTTGAGCATCGGCCGGCCCAGTTTCTGCAGTGTGTTCAGCACTGTCAGCACTAGTTGGACCTGGGGGTGGGCGATGTGCCAGTAGACATGATTAACCGGTAGAGATTTTGGACTATCGTCTCTATCACGGTTACGCTCACATGACGTTGCTGTGCTGCACCATCAAGTCATTTTAAACCATTGAAATGCAATAAGCAGCAAAAGAGAACTCATTTCGCTATATGTGCGCACTGTCAGACTGTTTCTGAGCGCTGTCTGAGAGATGCCCGCACATGAAGCCGCAGCTCACAGAGCATGTGAGTACTGAACTGAGTTCTTTTTGCTGCCTTGTTGGGTCAAATACACACACTTATGTGTCAAAATGCCCGTCTTTGTGAGTAAATGTCTTAAGTGAACGTAAACAGTTGAGAAAGAAAACGCATGTGTAAAGGTGCGTTCACACCTTGTCGTAATTACCATAATGATTCTGAACTATAAAAAGCCTTCTCGTGCTTATAAAGCTTGTAATTACAGGTAAACTTTTAAGGTGTGTTCGCTGTGCATACGGATCGGCCTATAACATCAGGGTGACATCGGTCTTAAAGTGACAGCAGCCTAATAAACCTGCTGTCATCTTTGTCATTAATGTTAATAAAACAACAAAAGACAGAAAATCTCTTAATGCTCTTGACTGAATCACTTTTGTCTCCCTTTAATAAAAATAAATGTATATTTAATTTACACTGTGAAGATATGCAGTTTTTTTATACATTTGATTACTTTAATTTCTGTAGGCTAGTATTTTTTTATTTCTAGTGCTTGAAGTTTTCAGGTAGGTCTATTTCTTTGCTCTATCTTTGTCCTATTGCTTGTAATTAGTTTTTTTTTTTCTTCTTATTTTATCACTGACTGTTTACTTGTCTTCAGTAAGCTTGAGTAAGCTGGTGACAAGAATTATGAAATTTCAATGGTATCAAAAATTGTGATGATATAAAAACCTTATTTAACTATATTGTGATATATATTGTTATCGTGAAATATAAAATATAAAATGACTCATATCGTGATATAAGTTTTTGGTCATGTTGCCCACCCCGTCGGGGGTATTTTGGCCAACTGAGCATGCTGAATCTGCGTCAGCGTTGTCGGTGAAACAGAGAACTCTGATTGGCTGTTCAGCTTTATAAACAAGTCAGTGCATGAGAATAAAAGCAAAAATGATGAACACAAGCTTGTAGTTTATTGTATGTAGTCCTTTTGGTGTGTTCAAGTGCAGCTTTTTGGCTGAGACTCAGTCGACACGAGGCGATAACAGAGTCAGCTAACAATGGCACTAGTTATTTTACGTTAGCTTGATGTGCCATGGCCTTAACTGTTACAAATAAGCAAGTTTTTCATCTTATTTGAATTAATGGGTGGTGGAGATTGATCAGGAGTTTGTGTGTGTTTTTAGGATAAATATCGCACCTTCTGCTCAGCGCTGACAGAGAGGGACTGGAGTCGAGTGGTCATGAGGGACAGACTCTGCTCAAATGCTGCCACCAGGTTGGCCTAGAGAGGCAAACAATCTAATTGCATTACATGTGACTGTCATATAATTAAGGTAATATTAAATGATAAATTAAATGTTTGGAATATTTCAGAAATACTTTTAAAAAGTTTGGGGTTGGTAAGATGTTTTTGAAAGAAGTCTCATGCACACCAAGGCTGCATTTATTTAATTAAAAAAAATACAGTAAAAACAGTAATATTGTGAAATAGTACTGCAATTTAAAATAATTTTCTATTGTAATACATGTTAAACTCTAATTTATTCCTGTGATCAAAGCTGAATTTTCAGCATCATTACTCCAGTCTTCAGTGTCACATGAAAATAGTTGTGTTGCTTAATATTTTTTGTAGAACAAATGTTTTTTCAGGATTACTTCAATAGAAAGTACAACAGAACAGTGTTTATTTGAAATAGAAATCTTTTGTATAATTATAAATGTCTTTACTGTACTACAATTTAAAGCAAGGATACATTAAATAAATAATACTATTAATGTCTTTAAAAAAAACACCCAACAACCTTGCTGACCCCAAACTTTTGAACAGTAGTATACATATAAAACAGTAGCAACTTTATACGTGTTTGACAGTGTACGCATACATTAGCAGACAGCTGTGAGGTCAGATTGGCCACCTTCTCCTGTGAAGATTCCAGCTCCCTCCTCAGCTTACGGATTTGCTGTGAAGAAACACACAAACTTGTAAACCAACAGATAATTTGATAAATAAAGTGCCATCAAATTTAAAGGAATAGTTTGAAAATGAGAATCCTGTCATCATCACTCATCCCTCATGTTGTTCCAATCCTGTACAACTTTCTTGAGTATAACACAGGTTAGGACATGTTAGGCTGCTCTATTCCATGCAATGATCACAAAAATGACAACCGAGGGCTCTCAAACTCAAAAAAATATCATAAAAGTACTCCATATGACAAGAATTCTGAAGTCATATGATACAGTAGCTATATGAGAAAAACAGTACAAGTCATTATTCACTGAAAATTATCTCCTCAAATAAAGCTCTCAAATGTCATTTGCACAATTGATATGGACATGGGTATTCATTTTTGAGCTTGACAACCCTGGTCACTATTGACTTCTACAGTAAGGTAAAAAAAACAGAACAGAGCAGAAAGAGAACATTCTGCTGAACGTCTTCTTTTGTGTTCCATGGAAGAAGGATTGTCGTTACAAGACATTCATAGTCATTGCGTGATTAAATAATGACAGAATATTCATTTTTTGGGTGAACTATTCCTTTAAATGATCACATTTACTTTGACATAAATCTCTAAATTGTTTTTCCTAAATTAAAGTATTAAAGTCAGAATGAGCCGATTAAGCTCGAGAAATTTAAGCTCACTGCAGCTGCTGGAAAACTGTGACAGATGATATTTAGCACTCCCAAAAGCAACTGTGTCTGTTTATATTATCTCTACTTGGAATGGGCTGATAAATTCTATACATGCAACTGAAGGTAACAGAAAGACAAATGGTGAGTATATTCACATACTATGATGCACACCAGACCAGAACAACACACACAATGAGTAATCAGACTCACTTCAAGCCATCAGACTTGGAATGCAAAACTTCACCAAGTATATATTTTCCAGTTTTTCGAAGTAACACACATTCCTTTTGCATCCATAGATCAAGAAGAACGGCTTATGAAATGGTAAAGGCATATTCCCACCAGGAAAATAAAATATTATCATGACATCATCAATATACTAAAACTAGACAACGCCTGAAATATCATACTGATGTGAATATGCCTTCACATTATAGTTATTAAACACAGAACATGGAGGAAATTATGAGTACCAACATGTGGCATGTGGTTAGTTACTAATTTCCTTGAACCCAGGGACAGTCTGTTATGATTGAATGAAGCATCACAATGAAGCAAAAACACAGCAGAGAAATCTCATAACAGCATTCTGAACAGCTAATGGCAGTTTATGGCTTTCAATTAGTGCTGTGTTAGTGTTTGAAATGCCCCTATTATGCTATTTTAAAGGTTTTGTTTCGAGGTCTACAATAATCAATGATGGCCGAAGTCTGCTACAATTGGTCTACTCTGCTCTGATTGGTCAGACGGCCCAGTCAGTTGTGATTTGTCTACTCTGCTCTAATTGGTCAGGTGGCCAAGTCTGTTGTGATGTCAACAACTTGAACCAAACTCTTCCAGTCTCAGCTACAACTACAGTGTTTGAGGGTCAAAGTAGACGACGTTCACGGGCAACCAGTGAAGACCATGAGCTGGCACTATGCAAACTTGTTACATTGTTACATAGGTTTGTAACAGGAAGTGAGACTGGAATTACTGATGACTCGTTTCGGCAGTTCAGAATTGATTCTTTCTTTTAGGAGACAATAAATTTATTTGCATTGCAACTTTGTAGACCTTTTACATTTACAAATGAAATAGCTACAGTATATTACACACTACATGAAGGTAATATTCGAAAAAGCGTACTGGGGCACATAAAATGCTGACATTAGCTGACTTTAGCTGTTATGATCTCTGAGAACATGTATTACAAAAACAGGTTATTAATATGACTGTCATTAAATTCTGAATGACGGAGAGGGAAAATCCGAGAGAGAGACAGACACTCACCTCGCCCTGAATTCTCTCCTCCGCCTGAGAGATTGCACGGAAGAAAAGAATTGCAGATAGACAGTAAGACGTTAAATAAATGTAAGTCCATAGTGATGAAAAACAGAAATACAAATGAAAAAGATCTAAGACAGGAACAGGGCTGCACAATTTGGTCAAATTATTTTTTTCTGCAATATATTAAAGATCCAGTGCTTAGATTGCCAAGCTAAAAATGATAATAAAAACACATAAAAGTGTGTTCACACTTGTTCTCTTTAAAAGAACCAAATTGAGACCAGTTTCAGCTGATCCAAAATTTGGTGACAAAATAGTGTTCACATTTTACTTGAATTCAAAAGTATGGAAAATATTTATTTATTTAATTAAATTGTAGACTTGATTTATTTTTTATTCAATTAACTGTGCAGCCCTAGATAGGAATGCATTTTTTATTAAAGCAATAGTAAATTATTTCACTATTTATAGGACAACTGGGTTAATTAGCTGCAAGAGCAAGTAGTATTACTTTTGAGTGAATGAGTGAATGAAATACATATTTTACATTTTATTTTTAATGACTGAAGTGCTTTGACTTGTTTGAGATGTTTGAGATGTTTATACTACTGTGTAAATCTGTTTTATGTACAAAAACAGGCCTGTTCTTCATTCAACCAATAGATCACATCAGCACCTATGTCATGTGCAGCAGTTCAAGTAAAAACTCCATTTTCAGTAAGGAAAGCAGAGAAAGATTCTAGTAGTGTCCCTGCTGTGAGGGTCCAATAAATCAGCAGGAGCAGACCGACAGTTCCAGCCGAGCTGCACTCGTGAGAGTCTAGCACCGTATGACACGTGTTCAGGGGGAAAAAGTGGTGGGATACTTACCGAGGAGTAGCTGGAGGAGGCATTAGACACCAGTGAGAGCACCGAGCCATGAACTGCAGCAGGAAAAAGAGACAGAAAGAGAAAAACACACAAAAGTGTGATTTTAAAAGCATCAAAATAGCTAAATCACGGGATAGGTTACATTGTGGCAAATTCAGATTATTTATTGAACATATTCTGTGTTGTGTTTTATTATTTGTAGAATCACACCCAGTTTACAGAACTATCTATTAGCACAAAAATAGTTCGAAAATTTAGTTATGTTTTGATCCAAGGCAAAATACAGTACACTTAAGTCCAAAGTATACTTCACTTTTTATGC
The DNA here is from genome assembly GCA_003731715.1 of Anabarilius grahami. Lineage (NCBI taxonomy): Eukaryota > Metazoa > Chordata > Actinopteri > Cypriniformes > Xenocyprididae > Anabarilius > Anabarilius grahami. The sequence goes on from RJVU01043382.1 coordinate 175,062, forward strand.
GTACACTAGGGTCCACATAGTCATATTTTCGTGAATTTCGTCATCAGCACAGTACACGCATACTGTACACGCACCGCCCGATTTTTGTAACCACGAATACTCTGTAAGCGCAGGTCACACATCATATTGAATTTTTTCCCACTAATTAATTCATCTACAAGGTGGCAACAGTGCCCCAGGGCCATTGATTTACAAAATAGTCAAAGAAAAAACGGAATGAACAGAAGAGATGCTGGGGCTGCATCCGAAAACTTAGGCAGCTGACTTGTTGCCACGCTGCCTTATAAGGCAATGAATTCATAGGCAGCGTTTGCGCATGAAGGTACCTCTCTAAACTGATTTCAGACAGATTTCTGAGCCGTAACAGTTTGATATAAAGCAAATTAGAGCAAGCTTTGGTGATAACAGTGTTGTCAAAAGTACTGAATTAAGTAAAATGCCAGCATTTCCCTCTAGCATTTTGAGAGGATTCTTAAACACCTCTGATTGGTCATTGTGTTCACGCACTCAACAGATATGTCTGTGGTTAGCTACAATGATCAATGCTTCAAAAACATTCAAAGGCAGCATTTTTCACATTTTCGGACGGAGCCTGGAAGACTATACTTTGAAATACACTATAATAATGGTGTATAACTATGCAAATGTAAATAATGAAGTATACTTTGCGCTTTACTGCTGAAGGGGACAATGGTAATATTTTGTCCCTTCTGGGATTTGAAATTGTCCAGATATTTAATCTCTATGCCCCATTTAGACTGAACCATATAAGCTAATGTCTCACCGTCATCGCCGGGTTCTCTGTCTCTGAAGGAGCCGGATCGGATCATGCTCTTGGGTCGCTCAGCAAGCGATAGGGTGCTGCCCAGCGGTGAGGACTGATACAGCTCAAAACTGGCTTCTTGAGTGGGAATGCTGTTGGATCTGGTCATCCTTGGCGTTCCTGAGGTGGGACTTGGTGTCACTGCACATAACAGACAGCAGAGGGAGCCAGTGTTTATATGTGATATAAAGCAAGGCACAATGGAGAAAGGTGTCCTGCATGTTGCCTGGTACGATGCATCTTTTTCAATGGGTTAAAGTCACCATATAATCCAAATTGACAATTCTTATTTTTGGATGGAATATTGCAGTATTTATTATAAGTGATTTATCCATGCACATCATTATTATTTATTTTTTATTTATATTTTTATATTATTATTTTTTTATTCATATGCCCTCAATCTTTGATCAAAATAACTTCCCCTCCCTCTTGCAGCTCATCTCTTCTCTTCTCTGACGACATGTTTACTGGCATGAGGGCGGGGCAACCTGTCACTCACATAAGATAGACCAATAGCAAACCACAACCATCCAATCAATTCCCCATGGACAAAATCAAGTCCCACCCTACATTTGTTCTTGTTTGAGAAGCTGTTTCACTCGGATATATGTCACAATAGAGAAGAAAAGACTATCACAACCTCTGTTTCATGCCGACTTTAAGCAAACAGGGATGCAAAACATTAACCAAAATGAACTTAATTAACTTATTATATGTAGACAGTCGTATTGCGCATAATGGCCATGTGGGCATAAAATCAAGCACCTAGGCATGCAGACTGCTTCTACAAACATTTGTGAAAGAATGGGTCGCTCTCAGGAGCTCAGTGAATTCAAGCGTGGTACCGTGATAGGTAACTTTTGGCAATATAGTGTATATCACATATATGACCAGAGTTCAGTTAATGCTGTAGAAGTGTGCAGACACTTACTGATGCTCGTCAGTGGCATTTTTCCTGTCAGTATGGGTGAAGGAAACTGTGGCGGACTGCTCGTCTCCGTTAAGCTCATGATGGTGTGAGAGTGACGTCTCTCTTTGTTGTCCTCCTCAGCCTGCGAGGAGATGTGCTGGCTGATGGGAAATGAGGGTGTGACGTCAGTTTCATGGATTTACTATCGTTTACAAACCGTTTGGCCCATTAAGAGGGGCACCATAATGAGGCGGCGGAGGTAAAGTTAAATTATCAGTACCTTAAGCCTTTCTTCGGGAGTGTATTTCTGTCCCTTTGTGAGCTGAAAGAAGAAAAAAAGGAGAGTGAGAAAAAGAGCATTATTCAAATGACAGGACACTTATGCATGGAAATGAAGAGATCACATTCCAAAAATAGATCACAGACATTTGTAAAGCAAAATGAGCAATTAGTATTTTAGGCAGAGGAATAATTAGCTGAGATATAATCTGAGTGTTAACATAATAGGCAATTGTTCTGCTTTGAATTTTGGGTACATGTGAACTGAGTACTAATGTGCTGTATAAATGTAAATGCTGTGATGTGGCTCTGTGGAGGAAGATTAAGAAGCACTTGACACCAAGTATTAAATTCAGTGTGTAAATTGCCCTGCACCTCTTGTGCTAAAGACATGAATGATTCCCAAATCAAGTGACTTATTGATTGCTGTTTTTTTTGTAA
>RJVU01043382.1:183419-197754 GCA_003731715.1 Anabarilius grahami
CTTGAGAATTTTATTTAATATATACATTTGTCTGCCTGCTAACTAACTTGTATTAGCAAGTCCAAGGGTTACCCAAGCGTTTCACCCAAAAGTCCTCACACATTATACCAATTTCATGGTGAAAACCATATAAATGTTTTAGCATAGATGAAATGTAATTTTGCTAAATTTCAAGTAGTCAGTTTTTAAGTTGTTTTTCTGTCATTGAAAGAACAAGTGCAAAACCCCAGACAATAAGAGCAGATTGAAGCTATGTAAAAGGAGGTTTTTCTCACCTCTGAGAATTGGGAGAGGGCAGCTCTGAATATTTGCCCAGGCTGGATGGTTGCCGAAGTCCCAGTAGCTTGGAAGGAGGCTCTAGAGCACTCTGTGTTGGTGTCAATGTGCCGTTCTTGAGCGAGCCCCCTCCGCCACACTCAGAGTCAGACGCCACTGCCTTGGCTTTGGCCTTCTCCTTCTCACGGTCCGTCTGGTTGACTGGACCAAACCCTCCTGTACTGGCCCGATGGGAGCTCTTCACACTGCCTGGTTCCTTCAGTCTGGATGGGGTGGGGACTGTTTTTAGACCCTGCAGACCAGCATCCATGTTGCTGCTGACAGGGCGAGCGCCCGGCCGTCCTCCCGTCAGACTCAAGGTGCTAGACTTAGCAGGTCTTGGGAGACTTCGATACTGGATGTTGTTGCGTGCATTCGGAGCCATGAAGCCTTGATCACAGTTCGACACATCGAGGCTGGTCTTTCGTCCTCCACCTACACTACCAGCAGAGGGTTTCACTGGGATACCAGAGGTTTTAGGAGTTTTGTTCCCAATTGCAGAGTCTCCGTTTCCCCCAGTTGTCAGCACAGTGGCAGTGCCAGTGGTTGGAACAGTTTTCTTGTAACCGAAGGAATTTGCCGTGCCGGCAGAGGGACGGACAAGACCGGAGGGAGGTTTTCGGTGCTCACCACGATCTTTCCCTGCATCCGAACTGGAGCGCTGTAATCCAGATGTTTTCACGGCCATTTTGGCTTTATCCACAACTCGCTGATCGTTCTTTGGAACTGCAAGCAAACACAAGTAAACACAATAAGACACGAGTAACCATAATCAAGAAGAATTATTACAAACATCAGACCAGGAGAGAAGAGCATTTGGGTCTTGAAGGTTTTTTTTTCACATTCCTAAACATTTCAAATGTGATCCCATTAAAACATAAAAAAATAACACTGCAAATTGGAGAAGGAACAAGAAGAAAAACAATTTTTTTTTTACATAAAATCAGTGGCTCAACCTCAATTCATGTACCTTGTTAAGGAGAGGTGCGATATTACTTTTCTAAGGGATCTAAGGGATTCTAAGGGAGTTTTTGCCCATCATATCAAACCAGAATATCATAAAGACCTGCCTCACAACCACCTATAAACCAATCAAAACACCCTGACAATCATGAAGAAATTATCTAAAAACCACTTTGTATCCATATTGCAACCACTCATTGCATTGAGTTTTGCAACACTCGTTTCCTAGGAAAGACCTCCAACCACACCCTGCTTTAAAGTAAGCTTCTACACTTTACACAATTAACACCACAATGTACGTGAAACACACACACACCAACAGATGCACAAGCTGCTTCATTAGAATAATGCAGTATATGGATACAATCCATAATGAGGTAAAAGACTTTACTGCTTATGCTGCTGACTTCAATTCACTCAACTGTAACATGACAGGCTGCTTGAATATTTAAGACTTTAACTTTAACAGAGGGCCCTTGAAGTCATGAAGCTATTTAAGAAACAAACGGAGTGGGTATGGCACAACTGTTACAGTACTGACAACATGAAATGGGTGAACTTGCAAAGCCCACCCTGATGGCCATCTGGATCCTCTCAGAGATATTTATAAATATGCGGCAAAAACGGGGCCAAAAGGCTAGTGCAATCGTGACTCGATCTCCGGGCGAATGGGAAAACACTCCAAACAGACTGTTCGCAAACATGAAAATTGGCTTTAGTCTAACAACGCCATCCACGGTATGCGAAAATCCTTGCGGGAGTAGCTTAAGCATTTAAACGGCTCAATTAGCAGACCGTACAACAAATAAAAATAGCGTAACAGTGAAATACGGCATGTATTTCATCTGTCACGAGGCGCTGTAATTCACACCACTGCCACCCAGGACGACGGCCAACACAAGTAAATACAGCTGACATCAACTTGAGATGAAGATTAGATGTGAAAAGAAATATGTTGAGTTGGAATAATGTAGGTCATTAGCAGAATATGACTGGATTATATGCTAGCATGATTGTATCAAAGGATACAAGGGGGCAAGACAAATTTTTTACACATTTGTTTAGACTGGAGGTAAACAGTAAAAGTGAGTCAGAAACAGAAAGAGAGAGAGAGTCAATGGAAACTGGAAAAATTGGACGGAGGAAAAAATGGCTAATTGAAAGAGTCCCAACTGTTAAGCTATCAAACTGACAGATACAGCTGTGAGAAGAGGAATGGAGATGTAATTTGTTTTCCTGATACTACATCACTATAACGGTAGGCTTGTACGACAAAATATACACATGGTCTTATTATACAAGATTGTGTCTTAGAAAAACAACATGTCAGTCCAATGTGACATAATTAAGATCCATTTCCCTGACACGCTGCATTTGACTGTTATTACTGCAAACGTCATTATAACTATTGCTCATACTTAGGGTTTGGAATTTTTAAAAAACGCATACACCGTTTGATAACATGCTCAAACACAGGCGGTCGACACATGCACACTAGAAAGATTCATCCCCTTACACAAGCACTCATCAACGTGGTAGTAAATTGTTGTAGTTCTATTTATGCTGTGAAACAAAAGCAATGTCTGAAATAGCATACTAAACCAGAACTATACATTTGAATAAGAACTTACTTCGCGACTGTGTTCTATATACTTTAAATGTTGACAGAATTTTGACAGCTTTGACAGTTCTGTCATGACAATTCTCAGAGTGTTTGGCATGGTAATGGAGATGATGGAATAGATCTGCTACGCCGCTGCTGTTGCTACTGGTTATTGCTGCTGCTGCAGAGAAAGTTCGGGACTTGCTACTGCCAATACATACACAACACGCTGCTGTGAGCAAGTAAGACATGCTGCTGCTGTACAATATAGCGTACATAAATTACCCATAGCAGATCTATACAGGTGGAGCTGGGGAAGGTGGGGGGTTTCTGGAAGTGCACTGCAACTGCTACAGCAAATTTTGACCAAGTATTGGAAGGTTGAGCACCAAGCTGATACAGCAAGAACAAATCAGCTGTGCCATATAGAGAATGATGTGATTACAAGCAGATTGAGTTAAGGATTTATCAGCCTGCACCATCTAGAGTTTCGTGACAGAACTTTGTATTCGTCATTGTCATGTGAGCTACAGCATCAGTTGAATTTGGATACTACTCTTTTTACATACCGTTTTTTTTTTTGGCCTGCTATATAGCAGAGAAGGTATTATTCAAACACAGGGAAAGGCCAGAGCCAGTCTTGCCACCTTGTGAACAAATTAATAAGCGCAGAAAAAGCACATGTGCTAGCTGAGTGTATACTATGCGTGGTAATGATGGGAGAAACTAAGCTTTTCAAAACTTTGAATCAATTGCTTCGCAAAATGAATCATTGCTTTGAAGCACTCGTCACGGCACACGCTGGTGACGCCTGTTGGTCAAAACATGTAAATGCAACAAAAGTTTTGAATTTTGTGGAGTACTTGGTTTATTAGGCTAATTATTAACTAAAAATCTTCCTTTTATTTAACAAATGTGTCATTAAAAATGTCTACAAATTTATAAAACCATATAGACACTGGTTCATGGGTTCACACTCATCGCCTCCTAGAGGTTGAACCAAGCCTCGTTTACTCAAATCAAGTGACGTTGGCATTTGATACATGCTTCAATCACTGCTTTGAAACAAAGGATTCGCAAAGGTTTCAAAGCTTCACAAAGTGTATTTCGAAAGCGCCCATAACTGTTAGAAAAATATGTCTGTGCGCGTACTATGCTGATAATAAAATTTACGCTATGTGCTTTGTATACATACCCTAGCGTATATGTAAAAACTCAAATATATCTTGAGCTTAAGCATATCTTTTTTATTCATTCACTGATTCATTCATTTACCCTTTATGCAAGTTACATCATCACGTCAGTAGGTGGCAATGAGTATCTTTTGTGTGTCATAAGTGGTCCAAATGAAAAAAAAAAAAAAACAATGAAAAAGAGTTCATTAACACCTTTCTTTTTCTTGTTAATTATGTATCGTCATCATCCTTTACAGCCTATACAGACACAATTCTCCTGTCTGCTTTATCACCTTGTAAACGAGATTGACGATCATGCCCCTTCCCATTCAGTGCATCAGCAGATCTTCATTCACGAACCAGGCATGAACAAGTTCACAAACAAAATTGAAAAGTGAATCTTCATCTTTGAATGCAGGACAGCAGTTGTACGTTTTACAAGAGACTTCAGAAAATGAGTCAGCGCACTGAATTGATTCATCCACTTAAACGATTCAGTCTAAAACACTGATTTGTGCTTAATACAGGGCTCTTTTGCCGCAGCCTAGAAAATCCATGAGATCAACTCGTGCTGCAGCTATGGGATTGATCAGGCGGAGAGAAATACCATCACTCTGTCTGAGGAACGAGATCCCATAAATAAGATTGATCGGCTCATTTCTCTCCAAGTATATGAGAGGCTATAATTCATACACATCTCGCATGACAGGGATTGAGGTTCCCAATTATATAACTGTATTTTCAAATATGGAATATTTGAGATCCGATTCCAGTGGATAAATCATAAAGACAACACGGAATAAAAGCTGGAACTAATTCTATCTGTTACAACATGTGGGTATAATCATGTTTCTAGTGCCATCTCGTGCCTTCAGTCTGTCCAATCAGAGTGTCTGTCCACAGGGAGAAACAGATAGCGCTGACACAGATGTTTGGCTTGCCGGTCGGTAAGGTCTACACGCTCGCTGAAAGACTAATGACTACTTCTGTGCTCCACTGTCTCTGGGACAAACCACTTCACTTAAACATTCAGCCAGTTTTCGCAGTTCTGATTACATCTGGTTTGTCTGACAACAGCACGTTCATTCTTTCTTTTCTGTGGAATTGTGACATATTCAAAAGTTTTAGATAAGATGTGAGTTTAAACTAATGTTATGATCAACAAGTACTTATAAGTCTTTTAATAAATCACTCAAAAAGACTCATAAATCTGTCTCAAACTCATGATGAATTGATATAAATCTGGCACAGTCGCAGCAGTCTGCATTGATGAACTCTTTCATAAAAAGAGCAGGAAGTGGTATAAATCTGAAATATTATTGTGAAAATGTTTTGCTTTGGCATCATGAAAAATTATTGGGGGGAAAGGAAAAAAAAAAACAAAGTTTTAACTGTTTACAAGCATTTAACACTCTGGTGCTCCTCATTTAGGGGTCACACTCACAGTCCTCCTGGTAAAAAGTGGGCCAACACCTCAAATTTTTATATAGTAAAAACAGTATAATATATATTTTTGTTCAATAATATTCTTTATTTAATATTTTGTATTTTGAAGGAATTGTATGATACTAAGTAAAATTTATGCAATAACTATGATCCATTTGTTTCCATAATTCTTACAATACAATTAATCCATACAATTTTTACATTATTTTTCAATTCACCTCTTCATTGCTGTGCTTTTTTTCTGCATCGTGGCTCATTTGTAGATTGTATAAAAAGTCAAAACGTAAAATTTTTGTCAAAAGTGACCGAAGAGCAGCAGAAGGTTAAAACAATCTCTTCACTCTGGAACAACAGAAAAATATCTTGTTCCTGTTTTCTATTGTGTTCTGCAAACTGTTTGGGGTGCTTCCTCAAAAGTTCTATGAAAAAAACAAACAAATCGATAATACAGTTAATAATGTGATGTTATCGCTGTGGAGCTTCCTCCAGACTGCCCTGTGAAATTGCAAAATGAGTGAATGGCAGAAATGACATTTAAATCTTGTTCTAGCAAGAGGTTTGGGGAAATATTGTGTAAATAAAAAAAAAGAAAAAAGAAGATGTCTTATTAAAGACATTATTATTGTCTTTATAATATTACTGTATCACAGTTTCCACAAAAAATACAAAGCAGCACAACTGTTTTCAACATTGATAATAATCAGAAATGTTTCTTGAGCAGCAAATCAGCATAGCCGTGGTAAGCAGAAGAGACTTCTTTAAAAAAAATCATGCAAAAGGGATCATCCTAATTGGGGGTCCTTGGCATAAAAAATACATCTAATTTAATTCTAATCCATAAACATAACCTACAGCGGCAAGAATAACAAGATGTCACATATTTGAACACTGTAAGTAACAAATAGCTATTAGAATAAAATATTGGTCCAAAACAGTACAAGCTTTGATTTCAAGAAATTCTGATTTTTTGGTGCTCCAGAAAACTGATTGCTTGTAGTAGCTGACATGACAGCTTCACTGAAACACTGTAATTGTGGCAGAAAACATCTAAAGTGTGTTTTCTGAATAAAGCAGATCGAGTTGCGAAGTTCACTGGGTGCAATTGCTTAAATTTCATCAATCTGTCATTTATCCTCTTCTGTGCGTTTGAAAGCTGGACCGCATTGGACACGGCATGAATGGCAGACATATGCACAAGTGTTGACGTGCTGGCTACATGTCAACACACACTGACTGAATGAAAGACTAAACATGGCTGCCTTTCATTAAAGTGACATCATGATGTGCTTCGTGTTTCTTTTTGGATAGATGGGTTTATTTTCCAACACATACAGTACAGCATCCAGATGGTCTCTTTCAGGTCCAGCTGCATAAACGCTGTGTTCCCCACTGTGCCTCTCGCTTTGTTGGTAATGGCAAACGGACCCCTGCAAGGTGGCATTAAACGTACAAAACAAAATAAAAAAAAAATCAACTGGTTTCTTTAAGCTCTTTTTATTTAATGCATTAACTGTCTATCCGTCTGTCTGCCTGTCTATCTGTCTGTCCGTTTGTCTGTCTGTCTATCTGTCTGTCTGTCTGTGTGTGTCTGTCTGTGTGTCTGTTCATTTGTCTGTGTCTGTCTGTGTCTGTCTGTCTGTTTGTTTGTCTGTCTGTTTGTCTGTGTCTGTCTGTATGTCTGTCTGTTCATTTGTGTCTCTGTCTCTTTGTTTGTTTGTCTGTCAGTTCGTTTGTCTCTTTGTCTGTCTGTCTCTTTGTTTGTCTGTCTGTGTCTCTTTCTTTGTTTGTCTGTCTGTCTCTTTGTCTGTCTGTCTCTGTTTGTCTGTCTGTCTATCTCTTTGTTTGTTTGTTTGTCTGTCTGTCTGTCTCTTTGTTTGTCTGTCTGTCTGTGTCTGTCTCTTTGTTTGTTTGTCTGTGTGTCTCTTTATTTGTTTGTCTGTCTGTCTCTTTGTTTGTCTGTCTGTCTCTGTTTGTCTGTCTGTCTCTTTGTTTGTCTGTCTGTCTGTCTGTCTCTTTGTTTGTTTGTCTGTCTCTTTGTTTGTTTGTCTGTCTGTCTGTCTGTCTGTTTGTTTGTCTGTCTGCCTGTCTGTCTCTTTGTCTGTCTGTCTGTCTGTCTCTTTGTTTGTCTGTCTGTCTGTCTCTTTGTTTGTCTGTCTGTCTGTCTGTCTGTCTGTGTTTGTTTGTTGGTTTGTCTATTTGTCTGTCTGTCTGTTTGTCTGTCTGTCCGTTTGTCTGTCTGTCTGTTCGTTTGTCTGTCTGTCTGTTCGTTTGTCTGTCTGTCTGTTCGTTTGTCTGTCTGTTCGTTTGTCTGTCTGTCTGTTCGTTTGTCTGTCTGTTCGTTTGTCTGTCTGTCTGTTCGTTTGTCCGTCTGTCTTTGTTTGTTTGTCTGTCTGTCTGTGTCTGTTCGTTTGTCTGTCGTCTGTCTTTGTTTGTCTGTCGTCTGTCTTTGTTTGTCTGTCGTCTGTCTTTGTCTGTCGTCTGTCTTTGTTTGTCTGTCGTCTGTCGTCTGTCTTTGTCTGTATTCATTTGTCTGTCTGTTTGTCTGTTTATCTGTCTGTCTTTCTGTTTGTCTTTCTGTTCGTTTGTCTGTTTGTCTGTCTGTTCGTTTGTCTGTCTGTTCGTTTGTCTGTCATCTGTCTTTGTTTGTCTGTATTCATTTGTCTGTCTGTGTCTGTCTGTCTGTTCGTTTGTCTGTCTGTTCATCTGTCTGTCTGTCTGTTCATCTGTCTGTCTGTCTGTTCATCTGTCTGTCTGTCTGTCTGTCTGTATGTATGTCTTTGTCTGTTCATTTGTCTGTCTGTCTGTTCATTTGTCTGTCTGTCTATTTGTCTGTCTGTTCATTTGTCTCTGTCTATTTGTCTGTCTGTCTGTTCATTTGTCTGTCTGTCTGTTCATTTGTCTGTCTGTCTGTTCATTTGTCTGTCTGTCTGTCCATTTGTCTGTCTCTGTCTGTCTGTTCATTTGTCTGTCTGTCTGTTCATTTGTCTGTCTGTCTGTTCATTTGTCTGTCTGTCTGTTCATTTGTCTGTCTCTGTCTGTCTGTTCATTTGTCTGTCTCTGTCTGTTCATTTGTCTGTCTCTGTCTGTCTGTTCATTTGTCTGTCTGTCTGTCTGTTCATTTGTCTGTCTGTCTGTCTGTTCATTTGTCTGTCTGTGTCTGTTCGTTTGTCTGTCTTTGTTTGTCTGTCTGTCTGTGTCTGTTAGTTTGCCTGTCGTATGTCTTTCTGTGTGTCTGTGTTCATTTGTCTGTCTTTCTGTCTGTGTCTGTCTGTCTGTTCATTTGTCTGTCTGTGTCTGTTCGTTTGTCTGTCTTTGTTTGTCTGTCTGTCTGTGTCTGTTAGTTTGCCTGTCGTCTGTCTTTCTGTGTGTCTGTGTTCATTTGTCTGTCTTTCTGTCTGTGTCTGTCTGTCTGTTCATTTGTCTGTTTGTCTGTGTCTTTCTGTCTGTCCGTTTGTCTGTCCGTTTGTCTGTCCGTTTGTCTGTCCGTTTGTCTGTCCGTCTGTCTGTCCGTCTGTTCATCTGTCTGTCTGTTCATCTGTCTGTCTGTTCATCTGTCTGTCTGTCTGTCTGTCTGTGTCTGTTCGTTTGTCTGTCATCTGTCTGTCCGTCCGTCTGTCTGTCTGTTCGTTTGTTTGTCTGTCTGTCCGTCTGTCTGTCTGTATGTCTTTGTCTGTCTGTTCATTTGTCTGTGTCTGTTCATCTGTCTGTCTGTTCATCTGTCTGTCTATCTGTCTGTCTGTTCATCTGTCTGTCTGTCTGTTCATCTGTCTGTCTGTTCATCTGTCTGTCTGTTCNTGTCTGTCTGTTCATTTGTCTGTTTGTCTGTGTCTTTCTGTCTGTCCGTTTGTCTGTCCGTTTGTCTGTCCGTTTGTCTGTCCGTTTGTCTGTCCGTCTGTCTGTCCGTCTGTTCATCTGTCTGTCTGTTCATCTGTCTGTCTGTTCATCTGTCTGTCTGTTCATCTGTCTGTCTGTTCATCTGTCTGTCTGTCTGTCTGTCTGTCTGTGTCTGTTCGTTTGTCTGTCATCTGTCTGTCCGTCCGTCTGTCTGTCTGTTCGTTTGTTTGTCTGTCTGTCCGTCTGTCTGTCTGTATGTCTTTGTCTGTCTGTTCATTTGTCTGTGTCTGTTCATCTGTCTGTCTGTTCATCTGTCTGTCTATCTGTCTGTCTGTTCATCTGTCTGTCTGTCTGTTCATCTGTCTGTCTGTTCATCTGTCTGTCTGTTCATCTGTCTGTCTGTTCATCTGTCTGTCTGTTCATCTGTCTGTCAGTCTGTCTGTCTGTCTGTCTGTGTCTGTTCGTTTGTCTGTCATCTGTCTGTCCGTTCGTCTGTCTGTTCGTCTGTCCGTTCATCTGTCTGTCTAGGTGCAAGGTGGCCTTAAACATCCAGGAAAAAATCAACTGTTTATTGCAGCTCTTTTGATTTAAAGCATTAACTTTATGGTCATGAATTGCAAAGGCAACTCATCTAGATGTTAAAACAGATAGGGTGATGCATTCACAAGAAGAGGAATAGTGGGTGGTGTTGGGTGATTTAGGGTTTTAAGAGCTGTTATCGTGTCCCTACCCAACCCCCCGCCCGGGTGGAGGACAACAGCTGGCGAGATCTGGTGCCAACCCTCCACTCCAGCACTGAGCCGAACAGGGCGTCTTTCTCTAGCTGCTATTCTACCCATGCCAGCGGCAGAATCAGGCTTTGTTGGAGCACTGCATTGGATCTAATGATCCAGCACTAACTGCCATCAACTGAGTTTGCCATTGAGACAGAGGGCTGCATTCAAAGATGAAGCAGATAAGAAGAGTGCCTTTGTTTCTAGATGAGGTCAAAGCCATTGATACTGGGCTCTGTAATCACTGCACGGTTTGTTGATTCAAAGGTCACCTAATACTCTCAAACGATAACATTAAAACCCAGTAGAAAAGAAAAATCACCAAAGAGATCTCTTTAATATCTTGATTGTTTTGTCTAGACCACAATGAAATTTAGACCTTTTGAGATTGTGCTTCAAATTAGAGATTTGTGAAAGAGTGAAAGATCTCTATTTGTATATATATGTACACACACACACACACACACATATATATGCTTTCAACATTAATTTTATAGCAATATATTTAGTATATTAGAAATGGTCTCTTTTGTGTTTATTTTTTATATTTCCAAAGGAATATGTAAACTGCTTGTTCATTAGTTAATTTATGGCTGTGTTTGGGAAGATTTAGAAGGTGGAACGTCAGGAATCATGGGAGACTGATGACATGTGTTGCATGTTTTAGGGTGTGTTTCCATACCATCAGCTCTATGTATGTCTGTGTGTGATATCACTAACCTCCTGGCACTTTGAGCATGCTCTGTGAGGTGTGCGTGATGGGTGAGGTCACGCCTACTGGAGGGTTACGGCTCTTCTTCAGTCCGCTGGGCGGGTGGCCAAGCGTCTGCGGTTTCCTCAGTTCACCCTTGACTGCCGTGTCATCCTGCGATCTGCTCTTTTTCCACTTGCTGGATGACTCGGCCTTAAGGCTGCCTGTGTCGTATCCTCCCTCGTTCCGGAATTGAGCCTTCCCCTCCTCGCTGTACCAGGAAAGGCCACTTTCAACCAGCGAGCGTTTCTCAGCATCAGTGCGCAGCTGTGGGAAGAGTCAATGGTAAAATAAACAGTCAGTGACTATTTAAATTTAAAAAAATATTTTAAAAACACCAAAGTGCTAAAGTTAGGGCTGGTTCACACAGAATGTGTTTTTAACAGCAAAGATGCAGGTCAGTGGAATGAAAAAAGTACTAGGTCTAGAGACGTGTTTTGTTTTTGTTATTTTAACCTGAGCGCTGTGTTTTTAGAATGTCATGCGCAAGACACTGAAAAATACACAAGCCTGGTGGTTAAAGACATCCATCCAGTGCGTTTACACTGAAAAAACTATGAAAAAGTAGCAGAGCGGAATGGAAAAGCGCAATTCTGTGTGAACAGCCCCTTACAATGTTACATTTCTGAACTACTTTTAAATTTCCACAGCATATGTCATAATTTCTATTTTATCAATGTGTTTTGTTCTACAAATAGTAGAATAGTAGTTTAAGTAGTAGTTTAACATAATATAGCACTCTAAAACCAGCACACGATGAGAAACACTCTCTGGTAAATGGAGAAAAAAGCAACAGTATTTTAATGCCAGTTCAAACCACCAAACATGGAAGTTCTGTTTCAGAGTCCATTTCTGCTTTATGAGATGAACTGTGGTCACATTCCAATATGAGCCGTAGAGAAGAACAGAAGTGACACACGCTGAGATACATCAAACTATCAGAACAGTGTTTCTTCTCCAGAACAGTTTGTTTACTCTTGGCTCTATATCTTACTGCATCTCAATGTCATAGGTTAACTGGGATATATATTCGTAAAGGTGTGAGCGTTATATCAGCACATACATGCTGAAACAAACATGGTAAAAGTAAAAGCGACAGTTAACTGGAAACACTTCAAGTAAATTCAAATATGTAATATAAAATATCCTTCAAAAGTCTGGGTTTGGTAGGATTTATTTATTTATATTTATTTTTTAAAGAAGTATTCTCTCCAAGGCTGCATGTAATGCATTAACAATACAGTAAAAATACAGTAATATTGTGGAATATTATTGCAATCTAAAATAAGTTTTATATTTTAATAGATTTTAAAATGTAATTTACTCCTGTGATCAAAGCTGAATTTTCAGCATCATTACTCCAGTCTTCAGTGTCACATGGTCCTTCAGAAATCATTCTAATAAGATGATTTGATGCAAACATTTCTGATTATTATCAGTTGAAAACAGTTGTGCTGCTTCGTATTTTTTGGAAACCGTGATTTTTTTCAGGATTCTTTGATTAATAGAATCATTTATTTGAAATAGAAATCTTTTGTAACATTATAAATGTCTTTACTGACACTTTTGATCAAATTAATGCATCCTTGCAGAAAAAAAAAGTATTAATTTCTTTAAAAATAAATACTGACCCCAAACTTATGAATGGTATAGTATATGGAAATATATTGGTTTTGTGATATTACACATTTTAAAAAGTGATATTTAATATTTTTGTTTTAAATGATCAAAGTGTTGTCAAGAAAACCTAGATTTTGTATTGTTTTTAGATGTTTTATATTGGGAGTCTATATATTATATTACATCAGGTAGAAATCAATAGCAATGAGATTTATGAAGGAAACTCATGGAGAAACTTAAGACTTAACAACTCCTTAACTTTGTAAACTTCATTTGTAATTTAAAGTAAGAGGAGTGAGTCTGACCGTGTTCCCAGGTTTAATGGACCATGTTGGGCTTAAGGAGAAGAAGCCCTGTGGAGGGGCATACCTGCTTTATTAAATGTAAATAAGCCTTTGTGAAAGGTTGATGTCATTTGAGGAATGTCTGCTCCCTTCCTAGGAATTGCGGGATACAGGCAAGCTCACATATTTCACCAATTAAACCAGTCTGAACTTTGATGTTTGTATAACTGTGATGTTGACATGTCATTTCCTTCTTCTGGCAAAGACAGCCGTGTGGGTCAGATCAAGAAAGAAGCCGAAGATTGTTCCTCACGAGTACAATAACCTGAAGATGATGAGGAGGCTGCTATGTAAGTCTGTGGGGGGTTTAGAAGAACATTGTGATATCTTAGATGGAGAAGATTTTGAAAGGGTCCAGCAAAATTCATGTTTAGAACATGACAGTCCTTACAGTTTACACTGCTCATCTGACTGCTTTCTACAGAAGAGGAGACCGCTTTCTGCTGAAGAAGGCAGTTAGTGTTACCCATAATGCACTGGGAATGTTCAAATTCTTAAATGTAAAATGAAATCATCTTAATCTATATTTTATGTTAAAATAATTTTGATTCAATATGCCTTTTTGTCTTAAAAGTGAAGTGTATAATTTCTGCTTTCAGCTCTACGGTTCAAGCTGAAAAGCACATTTTCCTTTTTTTTTCTCCACTAGAAATTCTTGGAAATACACTACAGTAATAATAAAGGTTTCTTGAGCATCAAATGAGCATATTAGAATGATTTCTGAAGGATCATGTGACACTGAAGACTGGAGTAATGATGCTGAAAATTCAGCTTTGATCACAGGAATAAATCACATTTTAAAATATATTTAAATAGAAAGCAGTTATTTTAAATCGTAATACTATTTCACAGTATTACTATTTTTACTGTATTTTTGATCAAATAAATGCAGCCTTGGCGAGTAACCCCAAAATTTTGAAAGGTATAGTATATACAGGTGCATTTCAATAAATTAGAATATCATGAAAAAGTTTTTTTTTTTCTGTAATTTAATTCAAAAAGTAAAACTTAAATATATTCTAGATTTATTAGACAAAGTAAAATATTTCCAGACTTTTTTGTTTTCATTTTGATGATTACAGCTTGCTGCTCACAGACGCCTTCAGGAAATGGGCTACAACTGTCACATTCCACGTACCAAGCCACTTCTGAACCAAAGACAATGTCAGAAGTGTCTTACCTGGGCTAAGGAGAAAAAGAACTGGACTGTTGCTAGGGCTGGGTACCGAACTCGATACTTTTTAGGTACCGATCGAATTGTCTCGATACTATCGAGTATCGAAAAGTGTCTTGTCATTCGGTACCAAATTTCGATACCTCAGAATGGAGCCGGGGAGAGGGAGTTCGGTAAAGTTGGTTTTATATTCGCACATTCGGACATCCGTATTCAATAGCTTGTTAATCACACTACATTGGACATTCAGTGGACATTCACAAGTAAATATGCCATTAAAACAATACTTGCCTATTTTGATCGACTGTGAAAAATGTTGTAAGTTGACAATCGTTGG
>RJVU01043382.1:198438-222808 GCA_003731715.1 Anabarilius grahami
AGAAAACACTTATTTAAAAATTAAAAAGACAATAATTACCACTTCAACCAGCAGGTGGCGGCAAAATAGCATTTATTTGCGCATATATCAGCCATTTCCTCTAAACGTTTTTTACTTAGTTTCTGACTAAATATTAAACATTGTAAAATAACTAGGTTTAAAAATACATTTTGTCAATGTGAAGTATGAAATACTCACAAAATCTTAAGCAAAACATTAACTTTTCTTGTGAATGAATGACACAGAGCACCGCGCTTTCCCTTTAATCCCAGCAGCTGTCAGTCAGTGCAGCGCAATATCATGATTTCAGCACAATTGTAAAAACACACATTTTATTCAATGAATCTAACTAAAGAGCACAATAAATATTTTATTTTTGAAGCTTTTTTTCACATAAAAGTGTGAAAACTGATGGTTGAATTGAATTTAGCCGAGGAGGAACACTGAGGTACATCTTTATTTATTTATTTTTATGCTGTCTTACGTTTGAATAACTAAATTAATGGTATGCCTGACTATTTAAGATACTATATTCTGATTATAAACTAAGTATTATACTACTGATGCTCAACACACCAGCAAATGACATCTCACCGGAAGTTTTCGAGCTGGCTTATATTATTGCGGAAGTTCTAAAGAGCGCTCCGTGCATATAGTCCATTCTGCTGGAAAAGGGGTATCAGCATCCTCCTGATACTGCCTGTGGATAATCCGCGGGTCGGGCCAAATAATAAAAAAATAACATTCCAATTAATTGCGGGTGGATGAGAGTTGAATCATTAATGTGTTGATTTTAATAAAGACACGGAACTCTCATTTCACGGTAAGAACGTGCGTCACTCTTACTTCCGCTTTGATCTTAACGTATTTCTCTTCAGAGAAAATCAAGGAAAACGTGTCTAGACCTCCTCCTAGTGGTCATTATAGAAACAGATATATTGCTTTATAACTTTAACTAAAAATATACACAAGTTTAACTAACAAATTATATAATTAAATATCCAGCAATGATGTAAGGAAACAGTAACAATTTAATGTTTATGGGAGTAAAGCCTGTTTTTAGGCTGTCAAGGAAATGCAATTAAGCCAAATAAGAACTTTAATTTTAAAGAAATGTTAATTTATAAGCAGCCTGTGTGATAAGTTACCATATCATCAAGCTTAACACTGAGAATTTTAATAATTGTAATGTGATGATCAGATGATAATCGGATAAATCAGAGAATATCATTGGACGGTTGGCGGGTGGATGCACAGACTTTCTTTGTTCAATTTGCACAATGAACATGGGTTGGAGCTCTTTATTTTGAACTCTCAAAGTGCACCAAATTACAAAATTTTCTATATATATTGCTAATAATAATACATTTTTTGAAGAAGAACAACAATTGCTGAGTGATTTAAAAAGATCTGCAGTGAGCCTCACATACTGAATTTTTGCATTGAAAACTAAACTTTATTAAAACTATTTGCACTGATTTATTGTGTTGGGTACATTTTGTTCATTTGTGCTTTTTTATTCCCTGTAGTGGCTCAGGAGAGGAGTCTTTGAGTCTGAAAAAAAAGTCAACAAAGTTAAAATATAAAACCAAAGATTTTTTGAGGTAATGTAATCTTGTTAAAACAGATTTTATAAAATTGGTATCGAAAAAGGTATCGTTCAGGTATCGGTATCGAAGTCAAGGTATCGGTATCGAAGTCAAGGTATCGGTATCGTCTCGGTATCAAACATTTTTGAACGATACCCAGCCCTAACTGTTGCTCAGTGGTCCAAAGTCCTCTTTTCAGATGAAAGTAAATTTTGCATTTCATTTGGAAATCAAGGTCCAAGAGTCAGGAGGAAGTGTGGAGAGGCACAGAAACCATGTTGCTTGAAGTCCAGTGTGAAGTTTCCACAGTCAGTGATGATTTGGGCTGCCATGTGATATGCTGGTGTTGGTCCACTGTGTTTTCTGAAGTCCACAGTCAACGCATCCATCTACCAGTAAATTTTAGAGCACTTCATGCTTCCTTCTGCTGACAAGCTTTGAATATGCTGATTTCATTTTCCAACAGAAGGTACCAAAAGCTGGTTCAATGACCATGGTGTTACTGTGCTTGATTGGCCAGCAAACTCACCTGACCTGAACCCCATAGAGAATCTATGGGGTATTGTCAAGAGGAAGATGAGAGACACTGAAGGCCGCTATCAAAGCAACCTGGGCTTCATTACACCTGAGCAGTGCCACAGGCTAATTGCATCCATGCCACACCACATTGATGCAGTAATTCATGCAAAAGGAGGCCCAACCAAGTATTGAGTGCAGAGAAATGAACATACTTTACAGAAGCCTGACATTTGTGTTTAAAATATCATTTTTTTATTGATCTTATGAATTATTCTAATTTATTAAGATAGTGAATTCACTAAAGTACTTCAGTCTGTGTGTACTGAATTTATCTATTTTTCCACAATTTGAGTTGAATTACTGAAATAAATAGGGATGTAACGATTCACTCAACTCACGAATCGATACGATTCACGATAATGGTTTCACGATTCGATTTTCTCACAGCAGGTGGCGCTTATGGAACAGCGGCAATACAGCGCTTCCATGGTTACCGCTCTAAACAAACAGCGCTGCGTGCTAAAACTACTTTAAAATGCATTGTATGGAAGTAAGATGAAAAGAAAATACCATCTAAACTTTTCTGAACACAGTCAGTTCCCCTCAGCTATACATTCATATAACCCCCCGCCCCCAAATGTATCGCGATTCATTTAGCATCTCAACCGACTTGAATCGTCACATATTTTAATCGATTTTCAACCGGTTCCGGATGCATCGTTACATCCCTAGAAATAAATGAACTTTTCCATGACATTCTAATTTATTGAGATGCACCTGTATTTTTCTATATTTTTAGGATCAACATGTACTGTACCTCAAAGCTTTATTTTCATTCACGACAAATTAACGAGTAAGTTCCTCAGAAGGAAACAATCATTCACGTTTGAATCGACATATAGATTTTTTTTTTGTTTGGTTTTTTTTTTTTGCGTGAACTGTTCTTTTAAATATGGGGTCTGATCTGACTAACGTCTATAATAATATTTAAAATGAATACAGACACTGTGGCACATCTGTACAGCTATAATGTGGTCAAATGTTTCAGTGATTTTAGGTAGCCTGAATGGCTGGAACTAAACCAATAAGCAGTGTGGCCTTGAGCAAATCCTAACCAACACAAACACACACAGAAGATCGAGTACATAACACTACATGGGAGTTCATCATTGAGAAAGAAACCAGAAACTCCCTGAAGACTTCTTGGCCAGAGTTGAGTCACATCACTGTCTTTGGGTGGGATAAACTGTGTTGTCTGTGCTCTGTGGTGATAGATTTCAGATGAGTATTGACTGAGTCAGTGTGCACCCTTTCAGTCTAAAGCGGTTAGCGGTTTGTAACACATTCATCCCATTAGTGGTAAGTACTGTGTGCTCAGGCTCGACTCATCCAGTATTGTGTGTCAGAAATTAGCCAAAACTGACGTAACTAACATCGAAGCAGAAACACAGATCGTGAGAGCAATATTTCAATCCAATTAGAAGTGAATTACCACGATGGCAGAGTTTCGCCGGGAGCCAACGGGAGTAGTTGGCAGGGAGTTGAGGGAGGAGCCTGCGTTGAACTCTTCTGAGCTGAGGTTGTCAGAACCGTCACTCAAACCGCTGCTGATGGAGCTGCTTTCATCCCAACTGCAAAGAAAACATAAGAAATGACATCACTGTACAGATCCAGGTCATAATTAGGTCATGGTGAATTATTAATGATGTATGCAAAGCAGTTAAATGAATAATTAATTGCTTAAAAAGACACATATATTGGAAAACATGTTTTTTTTTCTTGATCTTTTAGAAGAAATACTTTGATCTACTCTAACGCAACCCTCACCAGTCCATTCAAAATATTTATGAAAACTAAAGTGCAAAAACAGGCCATTCAGAAATCATTATGATAATGACAACCATCACAATCATGTGCACATTACCATAGCTGTGCACGTTTACATATCATTAAGTAATTAGTATTTAACTATTTAGTATTCAGCAGCTCTGCCTGCCATGTGAACTACGCCACTACACGCATGTCAGCCAATCATAACAGAGGTCATTAACATAGAGGTCTCAAAGGTACAGTGGGAAAAATAGACAGGATCATTTTAAGATCAAACAGAGGATGGAAAATGGTGATGGAATATAAATCATGTCTGGTTTTGTTGCGATTAATATTAACTACCCTTATAAGTGGCCTTTCAAGAAAAGTAATAATATGAATAAGGATGTTATTATTAAGACATGGTGTTCTTACACTGATACATCTCAATGTTAATCAGAATTTGGTCACATTCTGATCATGTATGCATCGTGTAAATACATTAACCTGACTAGATTAAGCCAATATTTCACATAATCTACTGTAATTGGAATAGTCATTTATATCTGTGCACATCCATGACAGTAATTCTGGGTGTTGGTGAGTTTTCAAAAGCTAAGCATGATCCATATTCCTACATTCAACTGCATGATTTCAGATTAACTAATTACTCTGGATTTAGGGTTATCAAAAGTACCGACTTTGGTACCAATTTTTAAAATGTGACGATGGCAGCATTTCCCTCTAGCATTTTGAGCGGATTCTTAAACACCTCTGATTGACCACTGTGTTCATATGCTCAACAGATATGTCTTTGATTGGCTACAAGGATCAACGCTTCAAAAACATTGTAAATAGACATCTTTGACGCTCTTCACTGTGCGCTTACACAAATACACATTTACACGATTAAAAGCAGACGTCTATCACCGGATCCATTAGGGAATGCTGACGACCGTCAAATATGTCTATTTACAACATGTTTTTGAAACGTTGATCATTGTAGCCAATCAAAGACATATCTGTTGAGCGTATGAACAGTGGCCAATCAGAGGTGTTTAACAATCTGTTCAAAATGCGAGGGGGAAATGCTGGCATCGTCACATTTTTTCCGTACCGACTTGATACCAAAGTCAGTACTTTTGACAACCTATAGATGTTTTTAATACTTTCAAATGTATTTCAATCAGAATCTAATTAAAAATTCACAAGGATATCCGTTTTTGTCTGGTCCTGGTGTATCAGGAAGCAAATGCTCCAGAATGGAAGGTGCCTTTGAGATAAGAACGCATCTTGTCGCACTGGACCTGATAAACCCTGAGAAAGTGATAAGGCCATCCTCACATCACTGAGCATATATGCTGAAAAAAGACAGCTGAAGCCATTCCAATCAAAAGCAACAACTGATAAACTTGTTGTGACACAAAGGAACCTGACCGGTTCCTAAAAGATAGCTTGTGTTATGTAACTGTTGCCTTTATATCAGAGCAAAACACACAATCACAGGGGCTTCTCATCTTTGTGAGTCTGTTTGCTCAGCTGTGGAGACCTATGAAATAAATCAGCTGACTTTAGGATGATGTTTTGAATTTTATGGAAAGACATGATCATGTTGTTTAATGTCTAATGCAACTAGCTATAACTATAGCATTCAAATTTGCATTTTAAAAGAAGACTTGGAAAGAAAAACTATCTTCTATTAATATTACATCTCTTAAAAATCGGAAGAAAGTCACAAAAGAAAAACCAAGCAAAGCAAACAAAAACATAAAACACCACAAAAACCTAAATAAGACAACAATTGAAAGCTGAAGTTAAACAAAAAAAAAAAAAGTTTTATTCTTATACTTATTCTAATTATTCTTCAGTGCTATTAACAACAGCTTTGAGATGTCATAATGGCCTTTGAACCTCATCCACAAAACACAATACAGTTTCCACACTTTCCCTCCATTTCCACCTCCAGTCTCCATTTTCCAGATGCTTTAAATTCCTCAGATGTCCCAGTGACACCTAAAGACTGGATTAAGTAGCAGCATATTGTGAGAAGCCTGTCATTATAAGATATCTAAGCACGTTCAGCTGTTTTGTGAGACGGCCAGCCCTGAGGTAAAACACTGACAGTCTCTTTATGAGCGATAATGATCAGGGTTCAGGTTTCAGAGCTGTTTGGAACACCTCAAGCGTCAAGCTCTGTGATTACGCTGAAAAACCTCATCTCCAGACCTGAGATGACAGCACTCCAGTCATGTTTTTAAGGATGGACTAGTTTACCTCTACAGCTGGGAATATTTGTGAGATGCGACATCTCATTTAGCAGCTGTTTTTTTGCTTTGATGCACTGCAAGCGTGCCATATGTGCAACTTAAAACACTACAATCTTTCTTCAAACCTGTCAACTCGACTGCTATGATGTATGAGTTGAATCACAGGGAACATCTCATCTGTATGATCTAGATTTATTTTACGAAAGTGTCATTTTGAAAGCGCAATACGGCAAGGAGAGCCTCCCTGCAGAATTTCTGCCGCAGGTGAAGTGGAAAAGGAGGGCAAAGAGACCTTGAAAGCCTCAGCTTACCTACAGCATCCCACAGACACAGGGCTCTCTTCAAAGGCATGCCAAAGACACCATGCGGTTTTCGATAAACCCAGACTAAAAAAATGGTTGTTTGATGTTGTTCTGTGAAAGGGGAAAATGCAGATAAGCACAGCAACCTTTTGGAGATGATGCAGACCCCTGGCCAGGCCTGTTCATAGAGTCAGTGGGTGTGAATTTAGGATTTTTTTTTAAACCAGATGGACTTCATAAGGCTTTAGTTCTGGTAAAAAAGCTAATGAGCAGCAGAATCTAAGTAGCTTAAACAGCACTGATAACGCAACATACTGTCACATAACATTCTATGCCCTCAGATTAAAGGATTATAAAAAGGCTAATGGAAGCACAGGATTCATATTCAGCTTTAAAGTCAACATGAAACTGCGTTCACAACCTATTTTACTTCCATAATGTGATTTACTGTATGTCTGAGTGAAACAGAAAATGGTGTATGATTATTCAGGCTTTTTTCCCCTTTGTAAAAATATGCCTAGGTGAATTTTTTATTTATTTAAAAGTTAATTTTTTATCATCATAGTGAGATATATAGTGATATAGTAACAATACATTTTCAGGGCGAAAGCTAATGGTTAGGACATGTTGCAGGCTAGATCCAAATCTAGATTACCTGCATGGGCACCAAAGCCCAAAATGTCTAAGCACAAGCTTACTGTTGCACATCAGCTTTGACTTTATTCATAACGTCATTTTTGAGCCATCCTGAATCAACATAAAATTCACATTTTCAGCAAACAATTACAAAATGCATTCTGTCCATTTTAAAGAAAAAAGAAAACAGGTAGAAATGCACGTGCAATCGTTCTCAAGGCTAAATAAAACAAAAAGGCAGTCAAATAGACAGACACCGCTGAGCTAATTACGTTAGTGCTGTTAGAGCTGTCTTCCTCCAACTGACACACAACTCCAACACACTCCTCTATCTGTCCTCCCTTCCCAGAACAGGGCTCTCAAAAAACACAATAACATTGTGTCAAGGCTGCACCGTAATTGCAGAGAGCTCGAGCCCTGCCAGCTAGAGGGAGAAGAAGAAAAAAAAGAAAGAAAAAAAAAAGAAAAGTGATTTGAAGATAAAGCGTCCTCCTACCCATCCCCTCCACCCTTAACCAAACATTAACTTTAATTGCATAGATGCAAGGCAAGCAGATAACAGCAATAGTGTGTTTCTAAAGAAGGCATCCAAGTGCTATTTGGAGGTTTTAAGGTAGTAAGAATGAGTTTTCTCATGGCACATATATCAAACAGACAAAGTACATATTGACAACAATGAACAGTGGTTTTTTTTGTTTTTTTTTATGTGGTGTTCTTCAGGTGTATATCTTGAGTCCTTAAGTATTTTCAAAAAACAACATTTAAAGCCAGGAAATGTTTGTTAAACCCAAAAATGTATAGATTTGGTTTAAAAATAATATAAAATACACAAACAATTACCTGCCGTAGGTCCAGGTGGTGTATCAAATATTTATAATATATTCAATATTATGTTTTGTCGATATAAATTTAACCAACATAGAACATCTCACTGTGCACTTTCTATTTCAGAGTAAAAAATTCTAAATAGATGTCAAATTTTATTAAAAGGCTGACAAAATATAGTCCAGCCCTGCATTTGACTCCACATTTCTACTAGACAGCAACTGATTATGTTGCCAGTAGCATATGGCCTTTATCTTCAACACATACAGAAGCATATATCAATTGCCTACATGGTCTGCATAATTCGTGCTTTGCCCATCCCAATTTGCCCAGCTTAGTAAAATACTGGAATGCCAAATGACAGGTGGCAGATCCTCTTTCATCAACGCCAACTGGTCACACAGAATCCACAGAGGGAGTGACGGCTAAGAGCGAAAACGACACACGTGTCCAACACTTAAAACTACCATATAAACCACGCTCTTTATCAATCATTTGGACTCACACAAAACCAAAAGGACACAAGGCGTTCTGACGACACATGAAAATGTGTTCAAGTAGATGTGAAAATGATCGCTGTTGCATGAAATGCACCTTTGTTGAGGCAATGTTACAGTTGTCCCCTCAGGCAAGAACAAAGACATGGTTAAAGCCAATATACTGCCAAACTTGGCTCAGGTGTACTGTAGACTTGGCTGCCCATCGAGAATTTGTTTTATTATTAAGATTGCAATCTGTATAGCAGATAGTGTGTAATATAGAAGTACACTATTTGCAAAACTTTGATATGGTTTAAAAATAAATGGGTAGATGGCATGATTTTTTTTTTTAAGCTGATGTCCTGGGGTAACATGCTATACTCCATTTCAAAATATTTCACACATATATTTATTAATTGTCATTTTTTTGACAGCCATTAATTAGAATATTAGCACTTTTAAAAATTAACTTGTCAAACTCCAGAACTGATTAAAATGGATACGTAAAGACAAAAACATAAGACTAATTTTGAAAATATTATAAAATGTTAACCTAAATTCAATATTTGCTAACATAAACATAGTAATATAATATTTTAAAAATAATTTAAAAAAAGATGTGCAGTATACGTCATCTACCCAAACAATAATGTCTGTATGTCTGCATGCTTTTTCCTCCCTGATGTCAATGCCACTATCAGTCACCTGTGTCTTTGTTCATAATCTCCCTACAATATCCCACTTATTTCAGACCTCATTAAGGTGATTTTGAATTTAATAAGCATTCGGATTATCATTTGTCTCTGCTGTAGCAGGTACATTTTATGTGTGTTTGAAGAGTGGGCGGAGAAATGGCTGCGACTGGTGGCACAGATGGTCTACAATACGGGGTGTAGGACCACCTAACCAGCTAAGCTTTGGAGAACAGATTGGCCTGACAAGGCTGGACCAAGACAGCTTATCAAATGCATGCTGCTTATGAAAGATGCATGAATTATAATTCAGTTTTGACAACATCTATAACGTTTCTTCAACATATTCAAATGTTCAATTGATGGTTTGTCGGATGACCATTAAATGACATGGACACCTTCTCCATGTTCTTCTGTATGACGAACATATGGAGACAGGTCACAGAGGGTCTCTGTCTGCCAAAAGCTCTCCATGGCCCAACAGTGTTACACTGAGTGCTATTCTCACCGGGACCAGTCATTTATCTGATCGGCCAGCTTTTCATGTGAAAACAGAAATTTATTTCCTCCCTGAAATATTTCCATTGCATGTATTAAAATGAAAAACAACACGGCTATGCAAGCTTACCAAAGCAAATAAGCCTGTACAAAAGGGATTAGTAAGGATTATATATCAAGTTAGAGCAACTTCCCAATAATGACACCATATTCCATCTGTCCAGATTATGGCAGATGTGTGTAAGTTCTGAGAGGTGCTTGAACCCTCTGAAAGAGGGGGAGTTTTTAAACTACAGATAATCTTTCTGCAGTTCTAGATATCTGAGATTGTTTTTTTTTTGGTTTTTTTTTGATGACAAAAATACATTTTCGAAATCAACTAGACACTGCATTGTCTGGATGAATAGCCAACAAATGAACAAGCTAAATAACTTGGTCCCATTTTATATTAAGTGGCCTTAACTACTATGTACTTACATTTAAATTAATCATTTGATACAATGCACTTATTGTGTACATACATGTTTTTACATTGTACTCATATTTTAAAAACACCTGCATGTAATTACATCTGTAATTAATTTCTGTAATAACCTTTATAATTACACTGTTGACCCATCCCATACACTTTACCCCTACCCTTACCACCAAAGCTTTCCCTAACTTTACGCGTATCCCACCTCAGTAGCAGCAAAAGTGTTTTGCAATTCAATATGAACCCAGTAAGTACATTGTACTTATTTTTTGATGTAAGTACATAGTAGTTAAGGCCACTTAGTATAAAGTGGGACCAATAACTGTAACCTATTATTTTATTACTCAAACTACTACAATGGATAAATGCATTCGTCCCCTTTAAAGAGTCACTATATAAAAAAAAACAGTAAAAAAAAACAAAACACACTACTGTTTCAAAGTTTGGGGTTCGTACAATTTTTTTCCTATCTATGTCACAAAGGCATTTATTAGATAGAAAATACAGTAAAAACAGTAATTTTGTTAAATATTATAATTTAAGAAGGCATCAAAGTGCTATTTGTGGGTTTTAGGGGAGTAAGAATGAGTTTTCTCATGGCATTTGTCCACACATATATCAAAAACAAAAAGTACATATTGACAACACAAACGGACAACAATGAACACTGTACTCAGTGTTTTTTATGTGGTGTTCCTCAGGTGTATATCTTAGGTCCTCAAATATTTCCAAATAACATAACATTTAAAGTCAGGAAATGTTTGTTAAACCCAAAAATGTATAATAAATAATAGTATAACAATTACATATAAACAGTAACCTGACTTAGGTCGAGGTGGTATATCAAATATTTTTAATATATTCAATATTATTTTTTGTCAATATAAATTTAACTAACATTGTAAATCTCACTGTGCACTTTTTCTATTTCAGAATAAAAAAATCACATAGATGTCAAGAAAGATATATATCAAATTTTACTAAAAGGCTGAAAAAAAAAATAATAATAAAAATACACGCTACTGTTTCAAAGTTTGCGTTTGGTACGATTTTTTTCCTATCTATGTCACAAAGGCATTTATTAGACAGAAAATACAGTAAAAACAGTATTTTTGTGAAATATTATTAGAATTTAGAATAACTGTTTTCTATTGTAATATATTGTAAAATTTAATTTATTCCTGTGATCAAAGGTTCATTTTCAGCATCATTACTCCAGTCTTCAGTGTCACATGATCCTTCAGAAATCATTCTAATATGATGACTTGATGCTCAAGAAATATTTCTTATTATTATTACATTTGAAAACATTTTGAATTTTTTTTTTTTCAGGATTGTTTAATTAATAGAAACTTCAAAAGAACAGCATTTATTTGAAATTGACCCTAAACTTGTGAACGCTGTTGTCAATAGATCAAGCTAATTCTTATTTAATGATGAGGTTAATGAGGTTAGACCAATTCAAGTCTTTTTTTTTTTTACATTTTGAAGAAATCCTTAAGCAATCTCACTAACTGTCTAGTTGGTTGTTGGATGACTAGTCGACCATTCTTACTCATCCCTGTTTGTATACAGAACATTCACCAGCATGACGCTGAGCTTCTCTGTAACACAAACATGAGTAAACTGGACAGTTTGGCCTACATCTTCTCACTGGATTTCCTGTAGGCCCCTACAGACTGTCCGTTCCATTACTCACAGTCTCTTGAACTCTGAACTCTCCCAAATCATGTGAACCAGACTCGAAGGTATTAAGCAACATCTTGTACAGCGCAGAAAGCCAGGAAAAGTAAAAATATTGAGCAAGCAGAACTCTGGAGACTCAATCCAGATTTATGGTCTGTGAGTAATTAATTAATGCTGTTCTGAAACACAATCCCTCCTGTAATCATGTTCTGCTACTCTGTCTATAACACATTCTCTCCTCAAAGTGTTTCAATTGGACACTTAAGGGCTACCAAGATTAAGGCTTGTTTTGATCCATAATTAATTGCTGATTGGGATTTTAATGGCCATTTTCCCAGGCACAGATTAAGCTTAATGAAACTGCTCAGAGGGGATTCTCAATTTAAAATCCCTAGCGGTTTTGGACTAGGCTTAATCTGGGACTTATGAACAAAACTAAGCTATTCGTGTGGACATCTTTTCCACTGTATAATTACTTAAGAATCAAGGCCATTCCTTAGATTTGAACATCCTGACACAAAAACATTTTTTTAATTATTATTATTATTATTTCTCTTTTACTGAGGATCTATTAAATATGTGATACGAATTTAGTAGTTTAGGGGTCGATTAATATGGATTTTTAAATGGCTGATGCTTATGCCAATATTGCCACAGCAGGGGGGCACAATGCTGCCCAAAACTTTAAATAGGCTATATTAGGCCCTTTTACAAAGTCTTGATTTTGTTTTTGGGGTTCATAAGAATAGGTTTCCATGCTCAAATTTAAAAAAAACATTATTTTTCACATATTTCAACATTGTTGCAACCTCTCTTCCCCGTCTGTCAGTTTAGTTCCGGTCTCTATGAAGTCCCTTTTTTCGAAAAGCAGAATGTGCTCTCAGTGTGTTGTGATTGGTCAACCATTTCGAGTGCGTTTTGGAAATGTCCCGGGAATTTTTTTAATAAAGGAATATTGAGACGTGTTCCTTCCCGGAAGAAAACTCAAGACTTGGTGTTCAGAAACAGTACTTACTGATATAGAGAATAACTCCCGCTGGAGGGACTTTGTGTTTTGTAACTTTGCAGACCTGTTCATGCTCAAACATTACACAGAAAGATGAAAATTTAAAAAAGATTAATAGGTCCTCTTTAACAATGGCAAATGCAAAAATGCAAGGGTAAAAACTGAGAAGGGAAGGTCAGGAAAAGTAGCAGCACCTCATTTTATTCCACCTTCAGTTTCAGAACAGTATCACAACCTGGAGGGCATCTCAAACAATGAGCTCCATCACAAGTATTACATGTTCTCAAAGTTCAAGTTTCCCATGGCTCCCCTCCAGTGTTGTTGGTTGATTTAACGGACATATTCCCATTTGAATCCAGGATGCTGAGGGAAATGTTTTGGTTTGAAAGAGGGGGACTGGTAAAGGGGAGGACAGAGAGGTAGAGTGAATGAAGCACACTCCTCCCAGACCCTGGCCTAACTCATAGCAGCTGTGGCCACTGTTAAACCCAGCGTGGCCTCTTCCTCCTCCTCCTTCCAGCTGCTGAAGACCAACTGCACGCACTCCACCATAACAATACGCAGGCATGGATTCAAAAACTAATCCTTCTGTAGCTCACCACGGGTGCAGAGACACGAGGAACCAGTGCTGCTGAGGTTAACAAGAATTATGAGCAGCAATGGTCTAAAAACTCTACTGGCTTATTCAAATAAAAATCATTTGAATGTTTTGCAGCGGATATTGGAACATTTGCCAAGTTCCTCATTAAATGCCAAATGCATAGAAATGGCACATTCTTGACCAGCATAATGGAGTTTTGTCAATCAATACTTATTAGTTTGATTTTTCCAGTAAAACTCGCAGAGCAACTCAAAGAGCAGATTGGCTGAAATAGTGCAGATATAAACATAATACATAATGCATTAAATAATAAATTAAATAGAATTTTACAAAATTTTTACCCAAAATTCATTGAAAAATTAGTTTCAGTGCAGCTTCAAAGGGCTTTATACGATAACAGACGAGGAATAAGGGTCTTATCTAGCGAAACGATCGGTCATTTTCTAAAAAAATACAACTGTATATGCTTTATATAAACAGATGATTGCCTTGCAAGTGTAGGGCCCTATGAAATCCGTTTTATTTTTTCCCAAATTCCGTTTTTTTTCCCCCAAATTCCGTTTTTTCTGTTTAAATTTTTCAGGATTCCGTTTTTTTCCGCTTTATTTATTTTTTGACTCCATTTTAATGGTTAAATTAAATTTTAGCAATCAAAAAGCATGTCTAATTAATTGAAATAATGAATCTTGCCCAATTTACCAACAATTTAATAAAAGTTTAATAAAAATTTTTAGGGCCCTATGATAAACATTTTATTCTTTCCCCTCAAATTTTATTTTTTACCAAATTCTGTTTTCTGGATTCCATTTTAATGGTTTAATTCCATTTTAATAATCAAAAAGCATACTAATTAATTGAATTCTTAAAAACAACAATATTTATTAATTAAAAAATATATTTTTATGATTTATTTTTTTTCAGAAGTTCTGTTGTGTATTAAAATTTTTCTGGCAATCAAATGAACGCATACCATTTTATTTATCTTTTAATCATGCAAATTAAACTTTTTTGTCAAACAATGTGCTGTACAACAGAGCTTTACTGTAAAAATTAAAACATGGAAGAAACACAGATTATTGTTCAAAAATATATTTTAATAATTTATTGTTAAATTAATTTATCTAAATTCTACTATACAACAGTAATATGTTTCTGTCAAGTTAAATCGAACTTTTATTTTAGTTATATAGTAAATTCCGTTTTTATGACTGGATTCCGCGATTCCGTGATCGCGGAAATTATAGGGCCCTACAAGTGCTTCAGCTTTCCGTATTCTTCAAAAAGCTTACACTGTATGTCCTACACCTTCCCTATTCAATTTACGGAACGAACGTGGCGCAAGTTTAGTTTTTTTCTGTAAGTAGAATAGGGAAGGCTTAGGATATTCAGCGTAAGCTTTTTGAAGAATACGGAAAGCGGAAGCACGTGCAAGGCGATCATCTGTTTATATAAAGCATATAGGCTACAGTTGTATTTTTTCAAAAATGACTGATTGTTTCGCTAGATAGCCCTTTGAAGCTGCACTGAAACTGTAATTTTGACCTTCAACCATTTGGAGGCCATTGAAGTCCACTATAAAGAGAATAATCCTGGAATGTTTTCATCAAAAACCTTAATTTCTTTTCGACTGAAGAAAGAAAGACATGAACATCTTGGATGACATGGGGGTGAGTAAATTATCAGGAAAATTTTATTTGAAAGGACTAATCCTTTAAAAAATTCAAAGTTTAAGCAAGCAGAACTGGTAGATTTCAATACTGTACTCATACATTACTCCTAACTTGAAATTTCTGAGTATTTTGAGTGTTAACACTTAATTTTGGTATTTATTCTTCCTTTCAAGTGTCATGGCAAAGCTTGCTTTGAAATATAAATCCCAGCCCAGTTTCAGGTAAATTTAAGTTTGTCTAAATTAAAAGAAACAAGTTCATAAAACTCAAAACAATTCAGATTACTTAAAATGTGTCAGTTTCGTGAACTGAAAAGAAAAATAAGTTCGAAATACTCATAAAAGTAAATTTTATTGAACTAATTTGTTTAATTTGAGTTTGTCCTACTCAAACTAATTCATTATTTTGAGTGTTAGGGTTTACAGTGAATAAATTACATTAGAAAACATATTCAAATAGAAAACAGTTCATTTAAATTGTAATAATACTTTAAAAATACTATTTTTATTCTATTTTTGATAGTTTGACGGTGGTGTGTAAATTTATACATATCACTGTGTGATATGATGTGTACCTTTAAAAACACCTCAAAATCCTTTCAAGGCTAAACTGATATCAATCTACTTTAAAGGTAGAACTGGGTGATAAACTAACAAATCCTCATGTCTTAGATGGTCTACATTCAGACTTTCATGGTATGCAGTTACTAGGAGTGTAAAAATGTATTGATGCATTTCCTTCTTTATCATATAAATTAAAATAATTACTAACTGCATGCTTAAAAAAAATCACCCGAAAATGGTGTCCAAATTGAAGATTTCAAGATTCACCATAAATGATTGCATCATTTAGGAAAACACTGCCAGAGCAAATATTCCCCTGAAAACAGGATATTGTGGCTCCTGTTCTCGACCTGATGTTGGAGATGATCAGACCAGCATGTTGTCTGCAACAATAGCAGACAGGACAAAAGCTTTGTAGTAACTTTATTTGCTTTAATGGGGTAGAACATCCTTTCCCACCCCCTGTAGCTACAAACACTTCACTGCAGGAAGCTGTGGAGCTCATCCACGGCAGCAGTAAAACTCAACTGCTCAAGAACAGGACCTGATTTAGGCAGGTTTGAGTGACTCATCCAGCACCCACACAGCCAGTTTGTGTCAAACAGGTTTGGTTTGACTTCTCAGGCATGACTGACAAGTCCAGACCAAGCAATTCTTTCTTACAAAGCAACTAATCTCTTTATACTGGCATAACAGACTGGTACTTTGCATAGCACAAAAATAACTAGTCATAACAGAAACAATAACTCTCATTCCTGTATAAATGACACTCTCTGCCAACTCCCTGACACTATATCACCTTCTGGCAGTACCACTGTTTGATTTTAAACGGCCCAACAACTTAAACAAACAGATAAAGCGGTTGAACCTGCCAACTTTGGAGAAACTCACTCATGATATAATTGATAAGGCCGACAGTTGAGAAACTGGTCTGTGTCAAAGACACAAAGAAAACTTGTGCACTGCATTAATGGCTAAACGCACAGAGCAGTAACGGCTTGATCTCTTTGTTCCTAATGACTTTACATAAGGGGTCGATTTAAGGGGTCAGCCATCCAGAAAGAGCAAAAACAGGGCTGTGCATTGCAAGGTCAAAATCAATAAGGGCAGCAGGGAAAGAGGGGGCACCGTCTGTTAGCTTCATGGGGAGAGGTCAGATTTTAAGTTAGTTAATGCTGCCTTCACTTGCTATCGAAATTATTGTAAATATGAGTTTCCTAGTTGAAAATTGGACATTAACGCCCTCTCAAGTTGTACTTACCACTGGGAATCTCTGAGATAATTTTGATACCCAAGTTCCTGAGATGGGTGAGCCACAAACTAGTTGTCAATGAATGGGACGCCAAATATCATTTGGGCTTTAAAAAGATCTCCCAATCAATAGGCAAGAATAAACCTGGTGTCCTCTATGATTTCTGTTCTTTCTGACAAGAAAACACTTGAATGCGAAGAGTTCGTAATCATGACTTCAGAAGTGGGAAGTAGGAAATTTCCAATAAAACGTGAAGGCAGCATAAGAGCACCTCAGATGATCTCTGCAGTGTATCCTGACTGATGGGGGCAGACATAGGGTCAAAAAATGTTGTCTATTTAGTGATTTTTTTTCCAATCCCTTTCTTGTGGCCTGATGTGTCAGACTGAACAGCAGGTACAAATTCAAGGTCATTAAAAGTGAGATCAAAATATAGTGGCCAATAGTGTGCAATTATATATATATATATATATATATATTCCCCCAAAAAAGCACAGTGAATTGTCATGTTAAAATGTTAAATATATAGGCTATGTATATTTATG
Organism: Anabarilius grahami; assembly: GCA_003731715.1. Classification (NCBI taxonomy): domain Eukaryota; kingdom Metazoa; phylum Chordata; class Actinopteri; order Cypriniformes; family Xenocyprididae; genus Anabarilius; species Anabarilius grahami. Next base: position 215,853 of record RJVU01043382.1, read on the forward strand.
TACGTTATGTCAATGGTTTGTTTTGATTTTTAATTATTTTACAGTTTATATTTTGAAAAGTCTAATAGGCTGTTTAATAGCAGGTTTCATTGTGACAACTTACCCCATGCTGTGTGGCAAGATGCCCCTGTGGGACAATGTTTTCCTGAACAGTAACAGTGTTGAATCGTTTTTTTGTAGGTATGTGATGTGATTATACAGAAATGGACTTTTAGAAATAAAGCCCAACCATGGAAATATTCACTGAAGAAACATGTGACATAAGAAGAAACATAAGGTGAATTCAGGGTCATTGGGACACTTTTTGCCATTAAGATGACTTGGAAAAAGTGTCACAATCAACATGAATTCACCCCTATGTGATTTATGGAAGGAAAAAAAAAACTACCTACTGTTATTGGCCTACTATAGGACCTACCCTTTGTGAAAATGATGCTCTACCAGTTAGCCTATATGACAGCAGACACGCCCCCCTTTTGAATTCGAATTCAAAAAGAACGCTCAAACACACATGTATAACGCCCTAAAATTCTATCTAGATAGGCAGCTCACGATTTGAGACGCAGCCACCATACAGTTAATATAAATGTGGAGCACTGGCTCACAGCACCCCACTCGCATCCTCTTATGTAGGTCAGTGAGGAATGCAGCCCACTATAGTACGACACAGCTTACTGTATATAACGAAACACAGTGAAACAAGCACAGTGCACGTCCTCTACAGTGAATAACCTCGGCTTCAGGCAATCCACAAACAGTCAAACAATAGGAGAATACTTCCTCCTGACGCGAGATATCCGCCTGTAACCCCCTCCGCAATGCACCGATACACACCTCCATTCATTCACATTCAACGCCTCCGCCTGCTGCACTCACAAACCAGAGGTGACACGCAACTCTTCACACTGCACACTTTAACACAACTCACGGACACAAAGACATAAATGTCTCTCACACAGTATGCGCGTATCCGTGAGGAATTAAAAAAAAAAAAAAAAAATTAATTACGGTCTCCCGCGAGAGCTATTAGGCAATAAATTGGGCCACACATTAAATTTAATTAATACAATACCATTTTGACAAGTAATATTATTTGGGCCTAATTATTAGCCTATCAATTGATCTTTAATCAGTCAGTGATGTTGCTCAATAGTGTTTTAAAACCGCACTGACACAGCAAATAAAGAACATCGCGCTGAGATTGAGATTCACAAGTAGTCCAGCACACGTTCGCGTTACCTTGAGAGATGATAGTGCATTGTCCGTCCTGCTCTCTGACCCTGAAGCTGCAGCATTTTCCCGTTGAGAACCCGCCCGCTCATTATGTCTTGCTCCGCTTTGTTCCGGCTAACATACTACATACAGTATAACATCCCGCGGTTGCTTTCTGTGGCTCTTTGGAGGTTTGAATGAGAAGCGGCTCCCTGCGCAGAGCTCCTGGCTCACATTGAGAGAGAGAATGAGAGAGATAGAGGGGAGGAGAGGAAAGGAAACACCCCCAAATGTCCACCCCCTTCCCTTCTCTTGTCTTTCTCTCCTCAGTCTCTCAGTCAAACTGACTCAATAACCAAACCACTGCCAGATACAATTACTGTATGAAGCATCATTCAGGTCTTCAGAGATTTCTCTGTAAAATGTGATTTATACTATTTAGTAACAGGACTGAATCAAAAGAGTTTAATATGACTGAATTAACTAAAATTTCAATTAAAGATTTGACTGAATCCATTGATATGGCTCAAACTGAAATTAATATAACTGTATCGAACGAATTTGACTGCAACTGATATGATTGATATGATATGAACATTACATAATCATATCATGTATGATTCAGTCCTCTACTAGTTCTCAAAACAATAGAGTGATTCAATAACAACTGCATGGAAATTAGCCTAATATTGATTGAGCAAGTAAGATGCCTTCATGCTATTTTTGGTTTAAGGTAATTTTATTCCCAATCTTATACAGATTTCCAGGTTTCCTCTTAGCTAGTGTGCAAATTATGGGTCCTAGATAAAAACAGACATAAATCAACATGAATTTCCATATTTAAAAATGAGTATGAGGTGTAGCTTTAAAACAATCTTTACATTTTAAAGTTTATTAAAATGTGTCACTTTCATTTCACTCAGAGGCTTGCTGTGTGTTTACATATTCTGTAGGGTATTTACAGTCAAACCAACACTATCTCACGAGTCACGACCAATACATATGTATTTTACGAGGTGGCTAATTTTTCTAAACCCCAGTTGGTCAAACTGTTAGGAATGGGTCATTGACAAACCCAGTCTAATTATCTGTGGGATGTGTCTCTCTCAATGTCAGTGGGGGTTACGGCCCTGCTGTAAAGCTTTCTTTTTAAATCAGAACAAGCTCCAGGTAAATTCACTTCAACTGCCATATCCTGCCAACAATTTTAAGAGACAACGAATATACCAAACTGTGAAAATTACATTGGCAGGCTTGGCTTTAGAAAAAAGTTTATTACTGAAAAGACATAACAGTAGCGAGAGGGACTTTTCTCTGAACAAGAACAAACTACACAGCCCTGTAAAGAGGACAGCAGTGAAAAGACACTCTTCTTCTGTATAGTCAATAGACTGCTTTTCTAAATGAACAGTCTGCTTGAAGAAAGCCAAGACTCTGTTGGAACCACTGAGACGATATCATGAATAAACCTTTAAGAACAGAGGATAGCCCAGAAAGAAAGGGACAAAGAGGGTCTTCTTCCATTGCGCACACACACACACACACACACCCCAAGCATAAAGCAGTCACACACATCGCTGGTGGCCCTGATGTTGTTTAGCGCCTAGCCAGGTGTGGGTGTGTGTGGGTGTGTGTCTGTTTTAAGGATTTGACAGACATGCTTGATTGGTCCTTTGGCAGCGTGCACAAAGACAGCAGCTGCAGGTGTGCCAGTCTCTTGCCCGCGGTGTTGCCTGGCACCAGGAGACGACAGGGAGAAAGGGCAAGAAACAAAAGGGACACTAATGAGCAAAGAGTCCCGTATAATGAATGATTTCCCTCCCCTGCCTCTCTGATCTCCCTCTGAGATGGGGTGCTGTGGTCAGAGCATTGAGTCACCGTATCTAACACAGCTGTAATCGAGTTGTTGCGGTTTTATTGCACCCCGTAAACGTTTGTGGAGAACAGTGTGTCTGGTTTTAGCAATTACGGATGACCTGAGTGACTAATGAAGTTGTGTAATTCCAATAAACACCAGTATGTAAATGTACCAGTACGTAACTTGGCACAGACACTGTACTGTACTTAAAAGAGAAGTGTGTGATTTTGATGATGAAATGTTTTAGGAAAAAAAGCATCACCATGACTATTGCTCACACTTTGTGTTAGTGATTTCAACCCAAAGAAGTACCAAAGTACCAAAGAAGTATTAAAACTGTCATGCAAGTTGTCCCACATGTTTGTGCTATACGGACATGAATGATACAAATCTGCAATGTGTTGGAGAGAGGTGTGCTTATATATCTCTAAGAAATCAGATTAATGTTGCTGGCTGTCGAGCAATAAAATAGGCAAAAAAATTCAGTTACATGGAAGGAGGGACCCGATTCAAGTCTAGTGACCAGAATATCAGAGACTTGCATGTGGAGACTTTTGACCAGTAAGCAGACCTTACTGGTCACTAGTACTACTCCGCAAGCAGGTACAGGGGGGATTTATACCCGAAACTTCATTAAGACCCTGGTTCCTGCAGTCGAAACACACCGAGTACCACCCCAAGGTTCCTGTGGAAAGTTCATAAGTAGCACACCTCTAACCTCTAACAGTCTTTCCATACCCCCTACTTCTCTCAGAATCTGTCCTCTAAGCAGTCCTAGTGGTTGACTTAATTGGCAACTGTGGCGATTGTTACGGCCCCTTCCTCAACATAATGGCTGGGCACCGACTGGAGACTTTGATTTCCCTGGGAAACTGTCAGTGTACAAGAGATGAAAGAGCAACTGAGGAACACTGGGGAGACCTGGGAGTCCTCATCCACCTTATCTAAAACTCATGAGCAACCACTCCCTGTCTTATTCACTCCCTTCTTTTAAGAGCCGATGCCCTTGGCAACATAAGAGTATGAAAGACTTAAGGAGCAAACAGTCATATAGACTTGCAAGGACGACTACAATATGATTAAATAAATGAGTATCCCTGACTTGAACATATGAGAGTGGATGGAGTGATTCCATGTGTGAGTGTGCGGGTGAACGGACCAACTCGCACCAATCCACATGTTGACTTTCAGTGTGTGAGTTAAGATTTCTCTGCTGCTAGTCTACCCTCTGCAGTGCACAATGAGATCCATTGTAGGAGGGCAAAGTGCTGCCTGATGAAGAGCAGACTATATTATATTAACACGTTTCCTTAGATACACCCAAAATCTTAGACTTTTCTGGAACAACCCAAATGGAAGTTCATCATTTGAAAAATCCTAATCATTCGGCCCATAACTCCACCTCAAGCAAACTTGGCCACTTTTGTACTGATAAAGCACACTGAAAATATGGCCTCTGCATATTTGTGTCTCTCCTCCCATGAGATCTGTACAGTCTCAGAATAATGGGCTCAAGAACTTACCATGGTTAGAGAGAGTTTCCACGTCTACATTAGGTGTGTATGATCAACAGTCAATGTTTTCTTTGGAGCCTCTGAGTCCTCCAGTGTGGCCTATAACCCAAGAGCACAACCAACGTCCAGATATTTTTAAAGCTGACTTCCTTCACTGTATGATGTGGCCGTTAACCCTCCCTGCCCACTAATAGCGTCTGTTTAATTACATCAGCAGCAAAGGAAGCATCATACCCCTTGGTAAGAATTAGTTCCTTCTTTCTGTCAGAAATCACAATGTTTTATCTTAAAATACATCTTGATATGGCATGACAATTTCAGCTATAAAGGAATGACTGCAGGAGATATATTTGCTCAAGTCGTAAAATACACTAAGCGAAGCATGCAACTTCTATGAGGAAACTTGTGTGAATGCTACGCCCCAGACTGCTGCGATTGCCAACTTCCATCTGACATAATTAAACATAGTTGCATAAAATCTCATAAAGTTGTTTTACAAAAGAAAGACAACACAGCTTCAAAGCTAGCTCATATATTGGAGATAGAGCACAGCTGAACATATTCCACAGCACTGAAGAGGAATGCATAGAGAATAGCTTTAACAAGAAGCTATGTCACCCTAATTCACAACTTTCCATTGTAAATGACAGTAAAACTGACCTCAGGAGAAGGAGGGGGGGGGGGGCTTTAAACACTCCACTCTACTAAGTCTATTGCCACTGTCTATGCTGTGGTCAGACAGAAGAGCCAAATCCAGGGCTACTCCAGAACACTCCAATCTCTTTAGCAGGAGCCGCTGAACTTTGTCTGGTTGACTGATCTGCTTTGTCGGGCGTTTCTTGTCCCACTTAGTCCTTTTATGAGAGAAAGGGGAGCTGATGTGACTGAGTGGCTCTCCCACAGGGTATTTTAAAGAAGGGTGAGTGTTGGACTAGCCTTAGCAGGTGGACAGAAAGAGAGAGAAGGAATGATGCATGACAGCTTTACAGGGGACTATCAGAAAGTCCCAGCAGGAGGAAGGGGAACCTCTGCGTTTCATATGCATTTCAGACCCCTTAAGATCTTATTGTTTGACCATGAATGTGTGAAAAGTGGGATTGTGAATTTGTTTGTCTTCTTTCTCAAATTCTTCTTGAAAGCGTAAGCGTGCAACATTTTTTGCAATTTTGAAAGTTGTGTCGGAAGGAAAGTTGGACATTTCAGTCTGTTCCTCGTACAAAGTTATCACATGCTGAAATATATAGTTGCGTGGGCTACTTTTTTGTGCTTTTAGAATCTTGACAGCCCCTGCTTTCATTGTATGGAAAAATAACAGCATGAATACAGTGAAAAATATCTACTTTTGTGTTTCACAGAAGAAAGTGATGCAATGACCATGGCACTTACTCAGTTTAAACTCTGGAAAAACACATCTGCGAATCTTGAAGGACTTCCTCTCCAATTTCACTTCCACTCTCCTTTGCTCAATATTGTTTTGCGTGGCCCCTCCGCACAATTATTCACCTGGCCCACCCAGACAGCTTGGACAGAGAAGTGGTCCTGAGTGGGACTAGTTGAATAAGAGTAATCCTTTTGATGTTGTTACAGCCTTCAAAACTTCAGTTGACTATGTGGCCATTCCGCCCCACTTTGGCCACCTCATATTTTAACAGAGTCGTGAGATTCCCCAGAGCAAACTGTTAAGCTGAGGAGTGACAGGAGCTGATAGATTGGGTTTCTTCACTGAGTCCAGTAAGGCTGAGATACAGAAAGTGTGCAATTCCAAAGTCCAGCTGAAGAATTCACAGACAGTTTATTTCACAGCCTAAGTTTCAAGTCTAACAGATACCTTCACCAAAGAGAGCACAGCAGACGTCAACACTATTTCTGTATGAAACAACACTTGATCATTTTTGTTCCATCGGCAGCTTTTCGAGAGGAAGCCCTTGCTTCTATTATAACATAGTATTTTAATTTTGAGCAAGTGAAAGGAAATGTGGCACCTGTACAAGAGTTAGGGATAAAATTGTCTTTAACCACTTAGTTTGTTATGATTGCAAAGGTCAGAGCATTTACATGGATGGGCGTCCATCTCAAATTGGGCCAAGATAGAGGCCAAGTCACTTTATTAACTTCATTCTCAGTTCTTCACGTCATCACCATTGTGTCTAGTCCTCCAAAGCAATTTGGTTTCACATTAAGATTTTGCTGGCATGTCGAGAGATTTGCAGACTACCCCAGCCCCCCTTAAAGCACCAGCTTTCAGGACATTCAGTTGTGCCAGCTTCTCTAATCACTCTTGACCCCTTCCATTCAGATCACACTCCTTTGGTGAGCTGAGAGGGGATTAGAGACCTTCCGGATCATTCAGCTCCAGAATACATGCATATTCA
>RJVU01043382.1:222835-249676 GCA_003731715.1 Anabarilius grahami
GGGGCAGGGGGGGGGGGGGGGGGGAGGAGGGGGGCAGGGGTGTTTGCACAGTCCCAGCAGGAGGGTGTCTCTGCAATAGAGGCAGTCAGGCAGGCAAACTTATATTACTTTTACTCTAACAGGGTGCCATGGCTGATGCCAGAGATGGTGTCCAATCTAGAAATGTTTTCTGGGCCGGAAAAATTGCCTCTGCACAAGCCCCTTAGGGACAGCTCACCCAAAAATGAAAATTTGGTCGTAATATACTCACCTGTCATGAAATTTGTTCACATGACATACAAGAACCAATGAGATTGGATGTTAGTAGATGTTTGAGGTGCTGGTCTCTAACCAGGCCTTGTTAACGTCAGTGACCATGGGGCAGGATACTGTGCTTACCACATAAAACAAAAATAACTTAGTCAGGCTGTGATGGCACAAATTCTGCACTTCCCTATGCTTGTTTGTTCCAAGCAGATGTATCTTTGAAATGTAACGTTGAGATTACAGCACACAAAATGCATCTATTCCAGATTTTCATCTTTTGCTTTAATATTTGACTTATTTCTGTGTATCTATAGTTTTGGGACAAATGAGCAATATCTGAGTATCTGAGACTCGGCGAATGGAGAAGGAATCATTGGTATATATAACGTGGCAACCTTGAGGAGCCCATAATGATGATTCTGGAAAAAAAAGCCTTCTGGGTAATGAATAAAGCAGCATGGTGATGCAATAGCCACAGTATACTACAGACAGAGAGAAACACGCTTTAGACCCATTTAAACAGCTGTTGATAGACCAACCAGACGGTAATAATATAGTAGAGCCTGCGCTCTGCTGTTCTTTTCCATTTGGGACTTTTTCACTTTCATGTTTCCCTAAAGGTCAATTTCTTTAGGAGTAACACCAAATCTCATTGAACAACCTGTCACAATTTTTTTTTCTCTCCCAAAAGTCTGGCCCAAATTCAAAAATCTCTATGGGAGCATATATGATTGACAGCATTCCTGGCTAATGACAGCATTTCCATCACTCAATCCCCTTGCCTCACAAGTCAGGACATGTTCTTGACAAAATGGGGGGTTGTCAAGCTTCATCCACACGAAGCATTAGCCTCCCACTAGTCTTTGCTGAGCGACAACCTTCAGCCTATGTGGAGGAGTGGTGGGTTTGTAAGGGTCACTTGACTCCTTTCCGGAATTCACCTGAGATCGTGGGAGAGATGTCAGAGGAGTCATGCCTCAGGGCATGATGCGAGGTCAACACCACTGTATCAGCAACATGCCAGCACAGCTAAACGCTCTGGGAGAGGATGGGAAAACAAACCAGAGAAAGAGACAAAGGAATCTGCATTTTACTGCATTTGAGGGGGTGAGGTTGATGAAACAATAGATTCGTATACTATTCTGAAATACTTATTGTTATTGGATTTGTTATTTGGCAGCATCCTAACCACCATGGAACCTCATTAGTGACTGATTTAGGATACTCTACATCAGCAGCAACTTACAAAAACACCATTTTAATTGAAGGAGGGACTTGGCATGTGGATAATCACCTAGCAATAACCCAAAACACCCTAGTAACTACCCAGAACACCTTAGATCAGGGATGGGCAACTTCGGTGCTGGAGGGTCGCTGTCGTGCAGAGTTTAGCTCCAACCCTAATTAAATCACCTGCCTGGAGCTTTCTAGTAACCCTGAAGACATTAATTAGCTTGGTCAGGTGTGTTTCATTAGGGTTAGAGTTAAACTCTGCAGGACAGCGACACTCCAGAACCAAAGTTGCCCATCCCTGCCTTAGATACTCCAAAGCAATGTGCCAGCAACCACACTGCAATGCCCTGGCAACCACCCATATTTCCGTAGCACAGTGGTTTGTGACCTTTTTTTAATCCAAGGACCCCCATTGTCCAGTACAATGAACAATATTCAAAGGCCCATTAGGCCTAGTTTTGTTTTAAAATCTTATGGACACTCCTAGTTTTTGTTTTCTCTTTTCAACCAATATAACAATTAAGACTCCTCCTGAGAAGGTGGGAGAGATGTCAGAGGAGTCGTGCCTCAGGGCATGATGTGAGGTCAACACCACTGTATCAGCAACATGCCAGCACAGCTAAATGCTCTGGGAGAGGACGGGAAAACAAACCAGTGAAAGAGACAAGGAATCTGCATTTTACTTCATTTGAGGGACAGTAGGAGATGAAACCACTAGATTCATACAGCATAAGTGTTTCTGAAGTACACAACATGAAGAAAAGACAGCTATTTTATAAATAGCTATTTTTAAAAGCTATTTTATTAGCTTCAAAAACAAGCTTTGCTGCCTACATAGGCAGCATCCTAACCACCATGGAACCTTAGTGACTGATTTGGGACACTCCACATTGGCAGCAACTCCACAAAAATAGTGCTTTGTATGATAAATTAAACTCAGAATTGTTTGCAATAGAGTTTGCTGTTAGTATGTTGCTAAGCTAATGGGACAATACCTGTATAATAATACATATTTGCCAAAAGAATCAATTTTTAATTACACTAAACAATTATTTTTAAAAAAAAAATCAATTCTTTACAGTATAGAGAGTAAAAAGCAGGTAAAAACAGTAAAAGACAGTAAAAGATTCACACTGCCTTACAATTAGGTTAAGACAATGTATCTCAAAAGAAAGTGTAATTAAGATGCCTAGCTTCTGGAACAGCCTTTGCATCAGGAGCATGACTATGATGTGAGAATGCTAACTCGGTAGGCAGCTCACTAGGTTTTGGGACAAAGCAGTACAATGGGAAAATGTGACTGAGCAGCACCACACTGTGAAATCACCATATAGTAGCGAAAAGGGTTGATGGAAACCAACAGAAAAGGGGACAGTGGGACAAAGAGAAATACAGAGCTGGAAGCAGACAGCGCAGATATAATATTATGACATGCCAACTGGGTCTGAAAAACAGCCAGAGGCACACGGCTCACAGGTCAACTCCTCAACACAGATAAGAGCTTTGTTTGACTGCTCGTCACCACCTCTCCTCTACCTCCATCTCTCCACGCTCTCATCTGTCATTCCCAAACCAGAGACTGACTATTTCTCAAGCCAGTGGACAAGGCACAATAAAAGAGAAAAGCTATTGTGCTTTTCCATACAGTGCCTAGACAATGGTTTTTGAAATTTATGGTATTTGAAATTCATTACTGTTTTATATTACTATGGCAAGCTTTACTGTTAGCCTACTAATGCTATAGGGTTAGCACAATACAAATTATGTCCAAGAGTTAGTACATAACATTGTATGAATAAATGTGAATTTATAGAAAATTTTATTTTTAAAAATCATTTTAATTAAAGGGGGATAGTGGATAGCCACCTAGCAATCACACAGAACACCCTAGCAACCACCCAGGACTCCTATAAACTCCATAGCAACATGCTAACAACATGCTAACAACTACTTAGATCAAGAGGTGCACTAGCGACTGACACTAGGGGCTGCGGACTTTAGCATCCTTGTTATTGCACCCACCTCCCATTCCAGAAATGTTGGTTCGAATGTGCTTGGAGCAGTGTGAGAAGAACCGGAGGGGTTACATTAGCATCATGTTGACACGCATGACAACAGTCAAATGATGTGGCCAGATGGGGTATTTTGCTCAAGGGCTCCAGACAAAGGAAAGAAGGCAGAGAATCAGCCTTATGCCAGTTTGATTGCCAGTAGATTATATATATATATATATACAGTGTTTCCCATACATTAACTAGACTTAGACTGACCACATTCTAAATTGGCCCGCCATGTTCTCAAAATTAAACGGAAATTGGGCCTGTGAAGATATTTAAATTTTCGTTTGATAATTGTGCTCTTTCATATAGCAAAAATAGAGCAAAAGAAATAGACTAGCACCAATTACGTTTTCGTGTACTATATTCAAAGTCATCTGAAGCCATTCCATAGCTTCATGTGAGGGACAGAAGAATACTTAGCCTACATCGTTAAGTTCACAGTCGGAAACTTGTCTTCCCTCCGCTGCAGCTGTCAATCAATCTCTGCTCAGCACTCAAACAGCGCTTGGCGTTCGATAACGACAGTCAGCACGGTAAAACTCAGTCTCTCCAAAATGATATATTCCCATAATAATATTCAATATGTACATAAAGGGCTGTGGATTTGCATAAAATGACTTTATCTTGCTAAAGTTTATTGCTGTTTCTGAACGATGTAATCATAATGGCTACAGTGTGTCTGTTAGATCGCATAACACAAGAACTATGAATTGGCGTCACACGCACAATAACTTGAATTTAAAAGTGAGAAGAAACATATGATTAATAAAATGTTAGATGCAGATATACACAGGGATTCTCTTTGTACTGTGAACTTTTTCAATGCGCGGCGCAATTGCGCGCTGTGACTCCATATTACTTTAAGCACATCATTCTGCACCCGGGATGCGCATAAGCGGTCTGTGCTGCTGTTTTGAAGCGTTTCATTTTATCATCGTTTTACATACTGAAAGATTATTAATAGCCTATTTTGTTTTGTCATATCTATCATATCTTGTTGCCCCATTAAAAAGCTGCACAATGCATTTAAAATAAACGTATCTTAGATTATAATAAATACATAATTCTTTACATTCATTTATAAATATAAATCAAATATAAAGTTCTCTCATATCATAAGAATACAAATAGTAATTTTAAAATTATTAACATTTAGATTTTATAAAAACAAAAAAAGAATTAGGCTAGCATACTTTTTGCTGCTGAATTATTGTACCTAGATTTATTTATTTATTGGTCAGCTTATGATTATATATTTTTATTCATTTGTTATTTTTCTCTATAATGAAGTAGTGTGTTTAGTACATTCTGGATTGTGTTTAACAAATCAGAGTGACAATTAGTTCCACAAATACAGATGTATATAGATACAGGCCTCCACTAATCATTCTAGAAATAAATGAATTCAACAAAGGTAACCTCTTTTGCTAAATTTTTTTAATGGTTTAAATGTATATTGACCACTTATGAACGATCATTATATGTTGTGTACGTGACTAATGTGCCCTACCATCACTAATAAATAAATTACTATTAGAGCACAAAATTGTTTTCAAGAGAACAAATTTCTTCACTGATCTAGTCACTTAAATTTTGCTCTCAGAATGCACCAGAAATATGCATTTAAATTTAAAATGTACAAAATTTTCCTCTGAGGGGGCATATGCCCCAGACCCCCCTAGAGGGACTGATGTCCATCTACCACAGTCTCAAAAAATCCTGTGGGAAACACTATATATATATCCATATCTATATAGCTCTGGAAAAAATTAAGAGACCACTTAACATTGATTTCTGAACTTGGAGTGGTCTCTTAATTTTTTCCAGAGCTATATATATATTTACACAGGACCTAAAATTAACACTTGCCAAGCACCAAATGCAAGTAAAAATGATGGCCGGTAACATTTTTATGAATTCTAACAATGCAATGTTGTGAGAACATGAACGTGAACAAACATGAACGACGTTCAGGACAATTGACGGTCAGTGCTGCATTATCACAAAAGTTTAACCCTTTCCACTGTAAATATTCAAGCTCTAGAACACGCAAAAGAGAATTCGATACTCACACGCTATGTGGAAAGTTCAACATCCTAAAACATCCAAACTGCGTGCCCTTAAAGTCGTGTTTCTGACAACAAGTAAATACAAATTCACACAAAAATTAAGTGTTATTTTTCTGATTAGACTACTTTATTAAATTTCTGTACCTGCAAACTACTGTTAGACCTGCCTGAAAAGCACTGTATCTTTTGTATCTTTGTTGTATTATATTTATTTGTGCTATTGCTCATAGTTTGATTATTTCTTTTTTATTACTGACTGTTTACTTGTCTTTACAAATATGGGATATTAAAATTATATTAGTTAAGCTAGTAGTTTTAGCTGTGGTATCGAAATTGGAATAGAGGATTGTAAACTTTCACTAGCATCTAAAGTATTGGTGTCATAAAATATCATAGAGGTGGCAAAAAGTACACATAGTACACATAGTCCACGACTGGATATTTGCATCCTTGCAGGAGAATATCTCCTCAAAGACATTGGAAGAGGTAGAGCAAGAAATCCACATAGCACTTTTGGTTTAAAAGGTTTATTTGAATAGAGATGCTCCGCTGAGCTAGAACACCATCAGGGCATTCTGAAGCCACTAATGACAAAAGCATTCACAGCATGAGGAGTTTTAGTCTGGAAAACCAAGCCCGGATATTTGCTGCGGCTTCCGAGGTGGCGAGAAAAGTTGGAATAAAGAGGAAAAAAGTGCCGGGTTTGGTGAACGTCGTCTGTAAAGTGTGTTTAAAAGTATTTTTGTTTCCACGACAAGTGGCAAAATGACTGACGTAAAATCTTTTGCAAATAATAAGTTCCAACTTTGCTGGAATATCTACATAGTGATGACAGATACTTCAATATGAATACAGCAGATGGGAGGAAAATCAAACTTTCCAATATTACGTTTTCTGATATATAGCCAAAACCACAATCAAATGATAATGCAGTGTCACCGCTGGAAGACTGACATGTGGGTTAATTGGAGAATTAATTTGCTTTTCTATCTTCAGAGAAAACAAATGACTAAGAACTGCTGAAAATAGGCCAAAATGTTAATAATTAATTCATAAATATGTTGTTAATGAGTAAAATTTATATATTAAATACTGTTATCTTAACAAAAGCTGTACTTGATGTTTCCCCATTGTTGACCCAAAGTAGAAGCACAGCTTTGTATTAAGACAATGGTTGACAAAAAAAAAAGAAGAATGTTTATGTAAATAATTAGATTCAGATGATATAGGCCCATCTGAACAAAGGCCTGTCCTTCTACCAATGGAAATTCAACTATATTACATGGCACATTTACTATCATCACTGGATCAGGTGATGATAGTAACCTGAAAATCTAATGCAAATTTCTATACTGCTTTTTGAGAGCAAAAATAACAGACCAGGAAGGTCTGTTATTTTTGCTCTCAAAAAGCAGTATAGAAATTTGCATTAAATTTTCATGGGTTTCAAAGTGATTTCCCTCTCACTTGAACACAACATCATAATGACAGGAAAGAGAATTGATTTCACGGTGACACGAGCAAAGCAGTCGAGACCCCTGGGCAGGTACACAAAGACTGTCTGAGAGGAGCAGAATAAAAACAAAGGTAATTTCNTAATTATTTATTTATTTCTAAATTTTATATTATATATATTTAATTGAATATTTTATTTTTGAATTTTTTAATATTGAATTTAATTAGCCATATATATATATATATATAAAACTACCATTCAAAAGTTCGGGTCAGTAAGATTTTTTTTTTAAAGAAACAACTACTTTTATTCAGTAAGGACACAATGATCAGTGACAGTAAAGACCTTTACAAAAAGATTTAAACTTCAAATAAATACTTTATTTAACCAGAAGTTATTTTAAAATTGTAATAATTTCTCAATAGAATTACTGTTTTTACTGTATTTTTGATTAAATAAGTCCAGTCTTTGTGAACATCAGAGATTTTCATGCTCGTTTTTAAAAATCGTACTGACTCCAAACCTTTGAACGGTGGTGTGTGTATATAGTGTGTATGTAAATGAAAAATAAATCTATTTTATTATTATAACAAAATGACACTTTTTTTTCTTTTTTTTTTAAAATATAGAATTGGTTGCTTTTTTCCAACCAAATACACATTATTTTTGGCATAAATTTACATATTACAGAAGTATGCACTCGATAAGATAAGTACATCATATACATTTAGAGCACAGATTTTTTTAAATTACACAAATTTAACATTTTCCTTCAGCACACCCACAAATGTCCCTTCCACATCTCCACAGGGGTAAAGAGCGCTGGCTAAAGAGGGCACGCGACCGGCAAAAGCTCTCCAAGCTTATGATCACTTTGATGACAACAATGAAGCTATTCTCCTGCAGACCGCTAACCCTGCCCATCGCACACCGTTTAGTGTTAAATTAGTGTGTGCTCATCCTATGTCTGTGGGACAGTTGTTGCCATGGAAAATGTGTGTCCTCTCAGTGCCCCCGGGAACTTGTGTCCATTCTATTTTGACTGGTGATGGCGTGGGAGAGAGTAGATAAGGTTTGTCACCCACTGAACCACCTTCAGCTTTACCTCCATAAAACGTGAGGTCTGGCCTGGCCCACTGGCCTTATAACAACAGAGAACTTTTACTTTTTTGTAACACTATTGTACTGTCATGTAGTATGAAGTAAGAACTGGACCAAAACAAAAGGCAAAAATTGGGCAGATTTTTTATTTATTGGTTTTTTTATTATTAAAAAAAAAATCTGACAATGAAATTTGTGATGATAAAAATAAACTCTAACCTCAATCATGTATTAATTATGCTTTTAAAAATAAAGGCAAGACACTAAAATTAAAAGGAATTTTTATACATGCACTGGTCTTGTTAATTTTGTGATTTCGGGCTATTTTGCTTTAATAAGAGGTCTTCTTTCAGACTAGTGGAAAGAAAAAATTCAAGACACACATTTTATTGCACTTTATCCGTTTGCTTCTGTAGCACTTTCATACACCAACCTTTACAGGTTTTTTTTGCTATCTACACTCACCCACCACTTTATTAGGCACACGTGTTCAACTGCTTGTTAACCCAAAAATCTAATCAGCCAATCACATGGCAGCAACTCAATGCATTTAGGCATGTAGACCATCTGCTGAAGTTCAAACTGAGCATCAGAATGGGAAAGAAATGTGATTTAAGTGACTTGAACCTATCATGGTTGTTGGTGTGAGACGGGATGTTCTGAGTGTTTCAGAAACTGCTGATCTACTGGGATTTTCACTCACAACCATTTCAAGGGTTTACAGAGAATGGTCTGAAAAAGAGAAAATATCCTGCGAGCAGCAGTTCTGTGGGTGAAAACGGCAAACTGAGGCTACAATTAACTCGGGACACCAAAACTGGACAATAGAAGATTGGAAAAATTTTGTGTCTGACATTCAGAAGGAGGGTCATAATTTGGCATAAAGCACATGAAAGCATGGATTATCCTGCCTTGTATCATCATTGATGCTGCTGCTGGTGTAATGGTGTAGAGGATATTTTTTCTTGGCACACTTTGAGCTCCTTAGTACCAATTGAGCATCATTTAAACTCCACAGCCTACATGAGTATTGTTGCTGACCATGTCCATCGATTTATGACCCCAGTGTATCATATTCTGACACCATCACAAAGCTCAAATCATCTCAAACTGGTTTCTTGAACATGAAAATGAGTTCAATAATGACCTCCAGCACCTTCAGGAAGAATCTGAAAGCAAAAGGAGGTCCAACCCAGTACTAACAAGGTGAGTGTATATTCTGAAGGCTTTACAGAGGGGTTTGTTCATATATCATTTGATATATGATTGATTTATATAAACAAAATTTCATAGAAAACATGTTGTACAGTATTTTCTGATTTGAGTTATAAAAAGAGAATCCCCTTGGTAAAAACCTTTAACTCTATATGACACCTAAATGAACCAAACATTTTTAACCTGGATTTATCCAATGTTTAGTTTTCTGTTCTGGAAATCTATGCAAATAATGCCTAATTTACATATTTAAACATAACATTTCAGAAACTTGTAGTACAAAACAATTGTCCTAAAGGATTAGTTCACTTTCAAATAAAATTTTCCTGATAATTTACTCACCCCCCATGTTTCTTTCTTTGGTCGAATAGAAATTAAGATTTTTGAGGAAAACATTCCAGGATTACTTTCCTTATAGTGGACTTCAATGGCCTCCAAATGGTTGAAGGTCAAAATTACAGTTTCAGTGCAGCTTCAAACGGCTTTAAACGATACCAGACGAGGAATAAGGGTCTTATCTAGTGAAACGATCGGTCATTTTCTACAAAAAAACAACTGTATATGCTTTAACACCACAAATGATCGCCTTGCACAGGGCTTCCGCTTTCCGTATTCTTCAAAAAGCTTACGTTGTATATCCTACGGCTTCTCTATTCTACTTACGGAAAAAAACGGAACTGGCGCCGCGTTCGTTCCGTAAGTTGAATAGGGAAGGCATACGAAATCCAGCGTAAGCTTTTTGAAGAATACGGAAAGCGGAAGCACGTGCAAGGTGATCATTTGTGTTTATAAAGCACATACAGTTGTATTTTTGTAGAAAATGTACAATTGTTTCACTAGATAAGACCCTTATTCCTCGTCTGGTATCGTTTAAAGCCCTTTGAAGCTGCACTGAAACTGTAATTTTCACCTTCAACCGTTTGGAGGCCATTGAAGTCCACTATAAAGGAAAATAATCCTGGAATGTTTTCATCAAAAACCTTAATTTCTTTTCAACCGAAGAAATAAAAGACATGAACATCTTGGATGACATGGGGGTGAGTAAATTATCAGGAACATTTTATTTGAAAGTGGACTAATCCTTTAATGTGCTGTGACTAATCAGCCTGATGATATCCATTAGATACAATTTTACTCTATTGACACGTGGTGACTTGCTTTAATCGTTCACAATAAAAATAAAAATCAGTATGCATACTACCATGCATCCATCACATGTACGCGTTTATATCGGGTCCATGCATTAATAATCAAGTGTTTGCATGCTGTGGTGTATTATTAACATTCAGGAGTGAATTCTCCCAGACGACAGAGCAGTGCTGGAAAATGAGCTGAAGTCAGAAACGTGCAGGTTACACCCAGAAAACACACACAAACACACCACAGCTGACTGCTGCATGACCCCCAGAGACTGTCCTGCAGTATCAGAGGTCCCGCGCTGCGTCGGGGCAGAAACACACACACAGGGTGGAGGTACATCATGCATGCTGGCTCAAATTAGCAGCGCATGTCTGATCGTCGTATTTAGTCAGGGAAACCTTGACTGATTCCAGCTGTTGAAATGACCTCATACCCACCAGCTCTAAGATAGCACAGGACCTAATGACTCATCCCGGTTACGCCTTTTCACCATCAACCCCAATTACCCCACACGACTAACTGCTCCCACTCACTAAATTAACTCTGACAATGGCACATTACAATCAAAATCACCAGCGAACAACATCAGAATGCCATCATTAGACCTCAATTAACCTCTGGACGGGAAACATGTTGAAACACAGCAGAGATTCAAATGTCATCTGTGAACGAATCAGCTGATTCAAAAAGAATGAAAAACCTAACAGCTAAACCTCTGAAGAAAATGGAAGTGGTGCTTTCCTGTGGAAAACTATACGTCTTGATGCTAGGATTCTATGACCATGACAATATCTTTTTATTGCTTATATATAAAAGCAATAAGAAGATATAAAATCTGTGCAGTTGTGACATTATGTCAAGTGCACTTACAGATGTTGTCCTGTAGAGGGAGTAGGAGGCAAGTTAACAGAGCCTGACCTTTATAAAGTCTTTGACTGGGCTGTGACCTCATTATTAACCACAATGCCGAGCTTCTTCATCTATTTCCACAGCATCACTACAGGACTACAGGCTGATGAGCTTCTCTTCTTGAACTCTGAGAAAATGAGGCTAGGATGTATGACACCCACAGACAAGAATTGGAGCCAGTAGTACTATGAATATCCTGGTTTGTCTTCATGCATATTCTTCACATAGATGAACAGCCTCCACATTAACACAACAACAGCATCACTGCTGATATGTTTGGGCCTAAATCAGATCTTCCACTACAACTCGCACTCTAATGTATTCCCTGAAATGCACGAATAAGTGCAGCCATGCAAAAAACACAAACACACATGCGTAAAAACACAGTTGATGTGTAATCAGCTCAAGCTCTGCATGGGGAGTCAACTGTCTATTCATCCGATCCGTCGTGCCACAGGCAAACACAACGGCTGGAAGCTGTAATTCTCTCCTTTTCCATGAGGTGATGTTTGCCTCCATCTTTCCCGGTTGTGACTCATGTCACGCCTCGGTACTCTAAAAACATTCTAGTTCACTGTGTCATTGTTTTAAAATCAGTAACAACACTGGTTTGGATTGATTTTCGGTAATACAGTTCAAGTTCAATACAAATGTAATAGAAAAACTTGAAAAGATGCCTTAGACAACAGTAGACTTGTTAGAAATACATATATTTCCAATTAAAAAAAAGCTTATTCAACACACACACACACAATAATATATATGTACATGTGTGTGTTGAATAAGCTTTTATTTTCAATTTTTATTTAATTTTAATTTAAGTTTTAGTTTTTTAGTAGCCAAGACATTTCACATACATACATATATTATATCCATTTTATATATATATATATATAATTGGTTCCTTTTTACACTGTANAATAAACAAACATGACAACTCAAATCAACAGTTTATTTAACACAAACGTTAGTAACGGAACATAATTATTGCCTCTTAGATTATAAATGTAGTTTCTTAAGATTGTTTCCTTTGTTCAGCTACAAACTTACTCAATCTTCATCACCCATGATATATTGAATTGTCCAACACAATCTCAAGGCAATTTGTAACTATTTTACATTTTGCCAAATTGGTGGCTAATTGAATTTGTAACATTTCATTCATATGTTTTCTTTTCATACGATCTGCATACAGCACATTGATGGTTAGGTTTAGGGCTAAAATCGTCCGTTTTCGAACGAATCACATCATATGAATTCATACAAAATTGCCATCTTGCAAAATGCTTGCGTTTTCTCATGAGATCAGGCTGAATTGTCTCTAGAAAACATCCCATGGTCTCATGGTCTGTTACTTTTTTTTGCTTGATTTACACTGCTTTGTGTTTCCACAAATGGAAAGATCTTTATTTAGATGTGCTCTTTAAAGTTAGCTGCTGCTAGACTTTATTAATGTGTCACTTTGAGTGTTATTATTACTAAACTTCTCTTTCTTTCTTGGTTCTTCCTTTATTTTTTTTATTATTATATTACTGTTGGTTGTTACTGTTTTGATGTACTTTTGCCAAACAATACATTGATCACAAAAATTCAATGTTAAACATTAAACATGTTAAACATAAAACATCAAATATTATCTGATTGGATGTCATTGTACTATATCATTGTGCACAGACACTGGAAACATCAACAACACAGTTCAGGGCTTTTCATGGACTGAAGATTTTTCTTGCACTTTTAGGCTCTTTAAAGGGGTGGTTGATTATGATTTCACTTTTTTAACTTTAGATAGTGTGTAATGTTGCTGTTTGAGCATAAACAACATCTGCAAAGTTACGACGCTCAAAGTTCAATGCAAAGGGAGATATTTTCTTTTACAGAAATCGCTTTTTAAGGAATACAACAAACAGGTGGTAGGGACTACAATGAGCTTCTTCCCGTGTTAGTGACATCACTAACCCTAAAATTGACATTAACCCTGCCCCTGAGAACACGCAACAAAGGGGGTGAGGCCATGTTGGGCTGCTTTAGAGAAGAGGAAGGGTTGTTGTAGTAGAGTGTTACTGCCATGTCATCATGTTACGCCGGACTGCATCACAAACGAGGGTCAATTCAATGCTGGATTTTCACAAAAGATTAACATGACGGCACATGCTAGTTGATGAGTTTAATCAACTCCACAGCAACTACATAAATTTATCCACTAACCATTCAGAAATTCTAAAAGTTGTAATTTCTTCCTGTGTCTCTCCATCAGTGTCCGACTCCAGTTTGAACAATGTAATGCTGAACACCCTTACTGACAATCCTCATTTTGGCTGTGTGAGATTCTCCAGCTTTGTTGTTGTTGAGCAACTGAAGCGCCAGCTGTTAAAGCTCCGCCCTCTTCTGGAAAGGGGGTCGGGAGCAGCAGCTCATTTGCATTTAAAAGGAAACAAAAACACAAAAAAGGGAAACAAAAATGGCGTTTTTTTCTCACACCCAAATAGGGGCAAATTTGACAAGCTATAATAAATTATCTGTGAGGTATTTTGAGCTGAAACTTCACAGACACATTCTGGAGACACCAGAGACTTATATTACATCTTGTGAAAAGGGGCATAATACGTCCCCTTTAAAGACCATGGTGGCTAGATTTATATCTGAGTGCAAGATGAATGATTTTGTTCCATTTTCTCAAAATATACAATTTTGAATGTACTGAAAGTTCAATTTGTCAACTTTTAGGAGCTAACAGACATGGACAAAAAGCCACAAAAACACCAGAGTGAATGAATGACAGACTAAAGTTTAAAGTTGACTAACACTTCAGTAAGTAATTTCAGTACTTTTGTGACTCAAGCGGTCATAGTGAGTCAAGATGATTTATTCCACACTATAGTGTACAAAGCTTGTCATGGTGGAAAGGGGCTTCAGTCTCTGAAGGTGCTGGGATTGATGGTGTTTCAAAGTAGCATGTAGTGTTTGAATGATGATTCAGAGGGATGAGTTGGCTGGGAGGGTCTCTGACGCATATTTACTTTCCTTTTCAACCGTATCTTTTCCTTTTTACAGCCTTCTCTTCTCTGTGGGTCTCCTTACGGATCAGAGACCCCCTAACTGACTAATAACAATCGCTTCAGGTTACCACGACAACTCACAGCCCCTCTGCTCCGTGACTTTTGACCCCACTGGGATTTTGGGTTTCTACCTGCTGCACAGGACGTCCTGTATGAGGTATGGCTGACTGTCTGTTTGTGTGGATGGTGGTGAAAGCCTGTCCGGTGACTACATGACCCCTCAGGAGGAGGAAAAGGGAAACAGGAAATTTAGGATTATGTCTAGACAACTAATACAGCAGAAAAATGAGCAGCACATGCGGTTGGCTGAAGAACCTCAAAGTTTGAGTTTGAATGAGTGAGATCTGGTACTGAATGTTAAGAAAATACAATATAATAAAAAGCCACTGACAGCTAGTTTGTCCTGAAAAGATGTTTAATACATCACATCTGGTTAGCAAAATATCTGTAATCTGAGAGTACATAATAGTCAATGATTAAGTCGTATTTTATTTTATTATAACATGACAGTCCGTGTTTGATATAATCGGTTGCATGTAATGACCCCATAATTATTCATTTCATTTGATAACCATATCCGCCATCATTATGCAAATTTCAGCAGAATATTAAGCACTTATAATACGGGGCTGTTGAATGCTTGAATCTGATTGGTTGACCGACATTCTAAGGTGTGCAATTATTTTCAGGGAAACGCACGGCTAAAGTAGTTCCAGGCAGGTCTTGACCGCATTACAGTTCCATATCACTTTGCCAAATGATTTCAGTTATTTCAAAAGGTCCTTGCAGCCTACAACAGCAAAAGAAACAAAACCCACAATGGCACCGACCAAGCAAATAAATATAGTAATCAATAGGATAAAAACAACAAATGATCAAAAATCACATTTTATTAAAGGGTTAGTTCACCCAAAAATGAAAATTATGTCATTAATGACTCACCCTCATGTCGTTCCAAACCCATAAGTTTGGTCTGTGTATATCCACAGTGACGCTGCTTCTTCTACGGCGGTTGGCATCCAGCTTATTGGTGCATTACCGCCCCCTTCTGCTCCGGACAGTGACGCTGATGACGTGTTATGTAGTGCGCCCGAGCTTCGTTTACAGTCTGAGGGAGACGCACGCTGTATTCAAGCTACTCTACATTGTTTGTATTTTGTATTGCTATATTTATTAAAATGGTGCGTAGGTGTGCATGTCGCGGATGTCCTAATCGCATCACTGTCCGGAGCAGAAGGGGGCGGTAATGCACAAATAAGCTGGATGCCAACCGCCGTAGAAGAAGAAGCAGCGTCACTGTGGATATACACAGACCCGGAAGAGAAGACAATGCTGAATAAAGTCGTAGTTTTTGTTATTTTTGGACCAAAATGTATTTTAGATGCTTCAAAAACTTCTAACTAACCCACTGATGTCACATGGACTACTTTGATGATGTTTTTATTATCTTTCTGGACATGGACAGTGCACCGTACAAACACTTTCAATGGAGGGACAGAAAGCTCTCGGACTAAATCTAAAATATCTTAAACTGTGTTCCGAAGATGAGCAGAGGTCTTACAGGTGTGGAATGACATGAGGGTGAGTCATTAATGACATAATTTTCATTTTTAGGTGAACTAACCCTTTAAGTGCAGAAAGCACATACTCTCTTTCCCCAGCTCTCTCTCACACACATACAGTACGGACACACGTGTTGTCAGTGCTGCTCTGATGATTTTATCAGTAAAATAGTTTAGCAACTTAAAGCTACATGACATTTCTTGAGGTAATAACGGCGTTGTTCTTGAAGCAGATAAACTTACAGTTTTGCTATAAGTAGAGACGCTGGTGCCGAACACTGTTGAGAGACGCACAGACTTAGGGAATTCACACACGCTTAATCTCTCTCTCTCTAATAACTGCATTAATAACGGCATTAGTCAGCTATAAATGGCTCAAGACTCCATTACTAGCTCTAAAATGACATTTTGGAATTAGCAAAGGAGGCGTGGGATGAGATGCAATTAGAGAAGAAGAAATTAGTCCTAAACACAAAAGCATTTTAAGGACAAAAACCTGGCAAATGTCTTGAAATAAAACATCTGTATATTGTCTTGAGGTGTGATAACTGTACTATAAGCGGGATAATTGACTCCAGTCCATTGAATTATTAGAAAATAATGCACACTCCACTCTGCATTGTGGCCACATTACCACCTCAGGTGAGCATAATTCTGTCATCAATTATTCCATACATTTTTCCACAATTTTTAAGTCATGACAGTTACAGAACTTGTATGCTATTCACAAATTAATTGAGAATGCTTTTTAAATTCCACTTCAATTCCTGAATTAAAATTGAGTAGCATTAGATTCTAGAAGTCAATATTAATGCATTTTATAAACATACATTCTAAAAAAATCCTGGGTTAAAAACAACCCAAATTGGGTTGAAAATGGACAAACCCCAGAGATTGGGTTGTTTTAACCCAGCGGTTGGGTTAAATGTTTGCCCAACATGCTGGGCAGTTTTATTTAACCCAACTATTGTTTAAAATTACTATATGGCTGGATTAAAAATAGCCCAAAATAGGTTGGGAATTAAAAATCAGACACATAATTACTAAAGGCAACAATAATAAACAAAAGCAATTTAATAAATGTTTATTGTTTAATTATTATTCATAAAAATTTTCAATAAATGTTCATTTATTAAACATATTATTAACATAAATGTTAATTTCCAACATATTTTGGGTTCATTTAAAGCAAGCAATACAGTAATTTTTAAGCAATAGTCGAGTTAAATAAAACTACCCAGCAGGTTGGGCAAACATTAAACCAGTTGCTGGGTTTGCCCATTTTCAACCCAACTTGAGTTGTTTTTAACCCAATTTTTTAGAGTGTAGGGAAACAGTTATTAAAATGTATACATTTTGCTGAACTCTGCTGTTCATCCTCATAATCTGCATCAGGGCAGTGCAGAGACAAAGATAACAGAGAGTGAATGAAGGGGGGTGGTGTGACATGTATTATACATGACGTAAAAAATGAATGATCAACCCGAGGGGCAACCGTCAACCAGGAGACTCTATCTGTCTGAGAGAGAGAAGGAAAAAGGCAAAGAGAGGGGAAAGAAACAGAGAGAGACATCCTGTGTCTCATCCTAAAATACATTAGTCATCCTCCTTACAGCAACCAAATCTCTCAATTACGCCCTAAAACTTCAGACATGATGGATGACCACACTGCGGGGATCGTGGGATATTTTTACCTCCCTGATAGCAGTGATTTTTCTGCAAGAAGAAAAGCTTCCAGCCAAGCCTTGTTCAGTTTCACCTGGCTCTAGCCTCACCTGGTTACAATCATTGTGATTTCATTTATGTTACTGAACATGAAGACAAAAAGAAAAAAAAAAAGGCTTCAGTGAATGTGATCTGAATGCAGGTCACTGCACATGCTCAAGGCTCTGGGCTTTTTTGTGATCAGCATGTGGCACGTCATAAATCATTTAGCATTATTGACATTGTGCAGGTAGTCGACACAAGGTTGTCAGAGGGAGGAACTCATGGCTAATGAAGCTCTTAAAGAGTTTCGTCCTCTTGTGGGAATCAGTTACTTGATCCTGGGGGAGGGAATTGCAGAAGTGCAGTATCCATAATTAACATTTTTCACCTAAATATTTGATAACATGGGGAAAATTCCCAGAATGTTCTGTAGCATAAACCACTATCCACTTTTGTCGAATGGAAAAAAAGCCACAGCTTGGACATTCTTCGAAACATCTTCTTTTGTGTTCCACAGAAGAAAAAGTCATACAGGTTTAGAACGTGTGAGTAAATCATATGTGGACATTTTCATGTTTGGGTGAACTGGCCATTTAATTTGGACACATACAGTACATGACTGTATCTGCTTTTACCTACAATACATTCAGTACTAAACCTCATGAACCAAATATTGAATAAAATAAGACTTGGAACATCCGTCTCAATGTAAAACTCTGTTCAGTAGAATAGGATGTTCGGTTTTTGCCCTGAGGGGAAGCTTAGTCCAGAATAGATTGATTTCCTGCTGGGCAGGAAGCTTTGTCATGGTAACCATGGAGATGAGCCAGCTAAAGCTAAAGCTATCTGACTACAATGTGTGGGGCTGTCAACAAAATGTCAGAATTAACATTAATGAAGCACACATTTTGCTTCATTAATCTGGAATTTTACATAAAGACGAAAGATTTTCCTCATGAAGACTTGTTTTTGTTCTGAACAAACCTCAAAATAATCTTGCCCTTTTGTCCCTCACATAAAGCACCACTGTTAACGCCCATTCACACCAAGAGCAGTAACTTTATTAGCATAAGATAACAATAACGATATTTGCATCCAAACCAACAGACGATAACGTTTTTATTATAAGCATGCGCTGCAATTTTGTCGTCTGCCGCTTTAAAAGCTTGAGCTCTTTAAAGATACTGTAGGAGGATTCTAAAAGCTAGATTTTTAGCTATAAATCACGGACATGACATCTGAGGACTAATTGTCATTTTTCTCAGTTATTTTGCTTTATTTCCAGATTCAATCATAGGCTAGTTCTAATGTACTAGATCACGCACACACATGCGCACTCTTTCACAAACGTCGCCTTAAATCTCTCGACAAACTAAAAGACGTAAATGACATTTTTTCGATATAAAATATATAGATTGTACTGAATGTCAGCTTTCTTATTTTGCTCAAGATAAGGATTTATTAAGTCCACATGTCATGCAAACAAGAAACTATGCTTCTAACCACTGGTGGAGAGATGTCGTTCCAACCACACAACTTTGCAATGCTGTTTGCGAAAGTTCGTTGGAACTATGGTTTCGGGAAACACTTATTCGTTAAACTACATTGATAACGGTGGAACTTGTGACCATAGTTGGCCAACGATGCTTTTAGGAAAGTGATTCCAACAATATCGTTCATCTGTGTCATTATCGTTATAGTTGGGATGTGGACTTTTTCCATAGAATTAGAACAATTATTAAAACTTTATATAATGAAAAAATTAAATTGAAAAAAATTGTAGGACTTTCTTTGAAACTTTTTTTTTAAATCAGAAATTGCTAGCACATTTCACAAATAACTACAGAGAAATTATAATAAACATTGAAAAAAATAAATTTTGCATTAAAATGTATTCCAATAGTCTTTGCTTTACTTTAAAATCTATTTTTTTTACAGAGTAGTTGGTGTGAATTGCCCTTAAAAGGCCCGGTCACATTTACTTTAGTTTGGCAAATTTTAACAGGCAAAATACAGTCATTTGGAATCCACAAGATCTGGAATGCACGTCCTGATTTTGCTGAGTTAGATGCGCTCCTGGGTCAACATATTTTGTTGATCATGCAATAACATTCCTATCTGAAATTTAGTCCTAACCCTATAACTACCCCTAAACCTAACCCTACCCATAACTTATCCCTAAAATCATGGGGAAATGATGGGTGACTAACACTTGAAACCCTGGTTGTAAGCCTAAACTTGACATTAAACTGTAAACCTATCCCTCAAATCTGATGGGTTGATTGGAATGTTGTTCCAGGATCAACAAAGATGTCGATCCAGGAACATGTTGCAATTGGTGAAATTAGGTTCTGCATCTGGAATTTCGAGTGAGAGAGAAAAATGTTCCCATGGAAATTTCGCATTGGATTCAAGTTCCAAGTGATTAGTTTGAGAGTGTCTTGCACTGTGCTTCATACATCGCTACACTATTGACAAGAGACCTTTCTTTTTATCTAACTTCCCCTAATGTGACCACACCTTAATATGGTATTTTTTGGACTCTACCATGATGATAATACCACAATATTCTTTAAAATACCTGAATAGCCACATAAATACAATGGGATATGAATATGCTAATCAAACATTATAATAATCTGTATTACCATCTGATACATCACTGTACCGTCCATTTCTGAAAGGGCCATTAATCATTCTTCCTGATAAACACTAACTTTCTCATCCAAATTTAATTCAGTTGGAAGTTAGAGCTGTACAATTCTGGATAAATTGAGGGATCACATTTTAAAAAAATGTTTTTTTTTTAAACAGAGATCAAGATTCTCCCACAATTCTGAACAGACAACAAAACAAAATAACATGTTACTTACTAGAGGTTCTGACTAAATGGTAATTGCTGCAGTCTTTTTAAAATGTTTAATTATTCTGAAAGAATTTAAAAAAAAAATGGTTTGAATGAATGATTCAATGACTCGCTCATAAATACTTCACTTGTTTCATTACTGAATGAATCAGTGTTTTTGAATGAATCTTTTGAATTAATGATTCAATGACAAATACGTTTTAACAGTCACTTGTCGCCACCTACTGGTGTTACCATGTAATCGATACAATCGTTATTTGAGCGTCAAGTTACTTGCAAAAGGTAATGTACTCCACTTTGATTGCTTCCGCAGACATCAGTGTTTATATCTGAACTATAAACTTTCATCCCAATACTTCTGTGATAATATGAATATTTATAACACAGAAATAATGATACTATGTGGCTGAAAAGACTGTCAAAGATTGTGAAGCTGTTTCATACCTATACATGACAACTGCTCTCTCTGTCTGATCAACACAGATCTGAACGATCCGGTGTGATTTTGTCAAAGGTTTACTAGACATAGGCGAATCGATGTCATTCAGAAACAAGATTTCGTGGGTGTTATAATCTTATAATGATTAATCGTGCAGCTCTAGTGGAAGTAATTGAAAAACCACTGCATGTCCATTACCGAGATGCTGTTTTGATCCATAAATTAAATGGTGAACAGTGTGCATTTACTGAAAATTAGAGTTAATTGAAACATGGGCCCTTGATATGTTTGTCACAACAATGGCTGTTTCTACTTAAAACCACTGACCTAAATACACACACACTCCCACGCTCTCTCCTACAAGCTGTCTTTGTCTAGTTCAAAACCAACACACGGCTCTGACGATGGCTTTGTGGGTCGGAGTTGCTATAGCAACAGGCGAGAGCTGCACACGGTGGCGCCAGAATTCCCTGGCCTGCTTCAGTGAGCATGGGTACATATGAGGGACCCCCTGCTGGATATCTAAAACACGTCCCCCCCCATGACACTTCATATGTGCCTAAATCATAGCCGCAGCCATATTTGTTATTATCTGCCTGAACAGCCCATGTTTTGTGGAGTATTTCTAAGACACGAAATGAAAATGAGGCAAGAGAAATTCCAGAATATGACATCTTTATGTCCCCCAAATGCCTGGGGTTAGTTTAGCATGAACTCTGTGGTCTTTATTTGAGAGGAACGCTTATGTGTGCAGTCCTTTGTCATGGACACACACTGGAGCCCGTGTAGAGCTCTAAGGGTGGCAGAGTTATGACCCCTGTCCAGCGCATGGGGGACGCTGTCGTTCTAGGCCACTATGAGGCTATTGAGCACTATGTAACAGGAACCCAATATAAACAACATTTTATAAGGGTCACAAATCTCTCTGTCACACCTCTCAGCTCTGTTTCAAACCCTAGTGAACCACCTCATGAAAGGGAACTTCATAAACAACTGATTTGGAATACACTTCATAGGCCGCAACTCTGTATGCCATACAAATAGTGACTGTCTCGTGACGTATGCGCATGAAACTCACATTCGGTTTGATATTAGCATGACGCTAAGATAATGTGATAATCTTTATTATTGAATTTAAACTTAAAAATAACTCAGTATTGGGTAAAATCCACCATTTTAAATTATATTTCAGTATTTTCAAGCAGAACTTTTCTGAAGAAAATGAATTATTTATGTTTAGAATCAACTTTTCTCTCAACTTGTCCACCATCTTGGATAAGTTTTTAAATTTGGCATGAAATGGAAGTTGCAATAGTTTTTAGATTTTTTCCCCTCTCTATTATGATGTATAGACTTTAAGGGGCTTCTTAAACAAGAACAAATGAGGGCGGGGCTTGATTTTGTTTGTGTGGAATTGATTGGATGGTTGTGGTTTGCTATATTGGTGGATCTCATGTGAGTGACAGGTTGCCCCGCCCTCACGTCATCAGAGAAGAGAAAATATGTTGTTGCAAGAGGGAGGAGAAGTTACTTTGATTAGCCTAAAGATTACAAGGGCACATGAATTTAAAGAAAATTCTGTGCAGGGATAAATTATTTATAATAAATTTCTCAAATAAAAAGTACAACGAATGTGTCAATTTTGATGTCGTCATGGCATTAACTAATGCATTCTGGGATTGCCTTCTCTGTGAAGGATGCCCACAGAGATGTCCCTTAGATTTGAGATGAAATTATGTACTGTATTTGAAGGAAACAATGATATTACCATAGGCCGCGAACACCCACGCAAAAACTCAAATTTATTCTCCATTTTAACCAATCAAAAATCCGAATGAGATTTGTTGTTTTGAGATTGTTAATTCTTAAATCATCAGGTATATCAGCGAGAGAGCGACTCGAGACAACACTCATGGAAAGAATGTTTGTTTTAAGCATAGGCGGAGGGTGAACCAACTCAGGGTAAGGCTAAGGAGAAGCGCTTCCCCTTTAAAAACATACATTTCCTTGTAAAACACTCCCGATGAATTTCCTTGTAAAACACCCCTGATTAATTAATGGTTATTAAAGCGCCTGCATTCATAAAACACTTAATTTAAACAGAAAAGCAAGCATACTGTATACAGAATTTGGCATGGCAGATGCCAAATATAATTTTATAATCACTAAAATGCTGTCACTCATCTTAGATCACTGTGATCTCATAAAGTTTTGCTATAATAAATGAAGCCGTCTACACAGCGTTTAGGAGTGTTGGCACCCACCGGCAAAAACATAAATCGGTGCCTATGGATATTGCCTACCTGTTGGAACATGGTTGTTTATGGCTTAACGTTGTCTAGCTAGGGATCTCACTAGATTTCAGAACAGCTCTTTCTCTGTGACATTTGAATGAATTCCACTCACACTGTGACTGAGAGGTCGATGTTAGATGGTTATCTACCCCCTGCATATTTTGGGGGTCTAATTACATTGCAAATCGGATAATCAAACTGCTGTTTTGTGAAAAAATTTAAATTTTAGGATCTAATAATAAACCGGGGAAATGTTCATGAATTGAAATCTCTGTTGGTTGGATATCGCTGCTGGGCGGAAACCTTGTATGTCCAAAACGGCTACTTTTCAGGAAATGGAAAAGGCACTGTATTTTTTTCAAAATAATCAAACACTGTGTTGTCAGAGTTGATATTGTGGCTTTATATATAGTCACTTTCACGTGCCATTATATTATTAACATTTTTACCAAAATCAAGCTCAAATTTAGTTTTTTTGACCAGCGATTGTCAGACATACATGTTTTATCCATCATTAGAATGGCAGTAAGTGCATCGCATTATGTTTTTATCAACTTACAGGTTATGAAGTTTACTCTAAAAAATGTTGGGTCAAAAACAACCCCAGTTGGGTTGAAAATGGACAAACCCAGCAATTGGGTTGTTTTATCATAGCAGTTGGGTTAAACGTTTGCCCAACGTGCTGGGAAGTTTTATTTACCTCAACTATTGTTTAAAAATTACTATATGACTAGTTTAAAATGAACCCAAAATATGTTGGAAATTAAAAATCTGACACATAATTACCAGAGGCAACAAAAATAATCAAAAAGGTGAACATTTATTAATAAGCAATTTAATAGATGTTATTATTCATTAAACTTAATAAATGTTCATTTATTAAACGCATTAATAAATGTTAATTTCCAGCCTATTTTGGGTTCATTTTAAGCAAGAAATACAGTAATTTTTAAACAATAGTTTAGTTAATTAAAACTACCCAGCAGGTTGGGCATACATTTAACTCACCAACCAGTGGGTTAAAACAACCCATTCACTGGGTTTGTCCATTTTCATTTTCAGTGTTTACTGTGGCTTTATGGGCACAACATTTTCAAAATTGAAAATAATCAGAAATGTTTCTTGAGCACCAAATAATCATATTAGAATGATTTCTGAAGGATCATGTGACACTGAAAATTGGAGTAATGATGCTGAAAATTCAGGAATAAATTACGTTACAAAATATATTACAATAGAAAACAGTTATTTTAAAATTGTAATGCACTAACAAGCACTCAGAACACCGGTTTTGCCAACTTCGAGCAGTTTCATGTTCATTAATCCTGATTCCCATCATCCACTGCATTCACCTCATTACAGTTAAATGCTGAGCCGACAGAAGAAGACTTAAGGAAGATTATATGAAACAGAAATATTCAAAAATCACTCAGTTTCCACGGCAACACACACACACACACCTGGGGAGGAGCTATCAGAAGGGGTTTAGATAACCGCGCTCCTGCACAGCTTAGAGAAATGTGTCACAATTTAAGCTCTACATGTGCTGCACTGCTTTCTGAACATGTATTTTCAAATGTAAGGGGGTTTTATTCTGAGAGGCTGCATATCATTTACATAACTCAAAAGTAAGCCATTAGAACAGGCTGTTTATGTCTAATAAATCACTTCTAACCCTAATCAACACATTTTAAAGATCTATTAAAATGGCGTAATATAACTTTGCACTAATCATCATCATGTGAGGATGTTGGTACAGTAAGTGTTGATCTGGTGTTCAGCTGTAATGAGCTGATGACATTCATGGCCCGTCTCTGCACTCAGTCACCTTGGCAACTCAGGACAGATCTCAGCACGCCTCACAGAGGGACAGCGGAGCACAAATTAATACAAATCAGCTGGTCATCGAAAACTAGTCAACCAGACAAACACAAATATAAATCTCTAGAGTAGATCAGACTGTCCGTCGAACAACTGGCACTGACAGAACAGAAGATACAGAAGATGCACAAAAATACTGCCACAAACGTTATTCAGGGAAGAAAATCTCAATTCAGCTTGGCTAGGACAAGAAACAAGACATTTTCTTCATGGGATTGAATGTAACAATATTTCAGAACCAAGTGGGACATGATGATCTCCTGTAAAACTGAATTTTATCCTAACCAGCATCAGGATATTTTGTCAGTAGCTTTTTAGGGCCCAGTGGAAATACAGAAGAGGAAGAGTTGTTGTAGTAGGGAGTTGTTGCCATAATGTCATTTTACACTGGACTGCTTCACAAACGAGGGTCAGTTCAATGCTGGATTTCCGCAATAGATTAACATGACGGCACATGCTAGTCGATGAGTTGAATCAACCCCACAGCAACTACATCAATTTATCCACTAACCATTTAGAAATGTCCAGTTGCATTCTAAAAGTTGTAACTTCTTCCTGAGTTTCTCCATCAGTGAACAATGTAAGGCTGAACACCGTTACTGACAATCCTCATTTTGGCTGCATGAGATTCTCCAGCTTTGTTGTTGTTGATCAACTGAATCATGAGCTGTTAGAGCTCCGCCCTCTTCTGGAAAGTGGGCCGGGAGCAGCAGCTCATTTGCATTTAAAAGGGAAACACACACCCAAATAGCGGCAAATTTGACAAGCTATAATAAATTATCTGTGGGGTATTTTGAGCTGAAACTTTACAGACACATTCTGGGGACACCAGAGACTTATATTACATCTTGTAGAATGGGCATAATAGGTCCCCTTTAAGAATTAACATCAAGATCTGGAAAAACACATGAACACTCATTGTCTTCATCCAAGCAAGTTTATGAGTGTTATTTTAGATTGTGATCAACTGAAGCAGAATACTCATTCGATCTGAAGTGGTGTCAAACTCAAGGTGAAGTACTTTCAGATGTTTATGCTGGATCATGAACTTTCCCACTTCACAGTGGCTCAGTGGCAGTTGACGGCGATTCCCGGTCAGACTAAACCAACAGCGCAGGTTAAGAGAGGGCAACATCAAAGCTTGGCTGACATCTTAAGCAAACACATCTCATTTCCTCTGTAATTTCCTCATTTTGTGTTCACACATAAACACACATACACACATTCAACACTACATCTCCAACAACGAGCAGTCTCCTACACACAGCTGTAGCTGGCAGAAGGACGGCTGAGTTCAGCAACATCAGGTGTCGTGACACTGAAAATGAGAGCCGGCTCTGCAAGGGGCCCTCGGGGGACACAGACAGCTCTGATGGGGACCTGAAGATGGCACATATGGCTCCAAAAGAGACCCTCATCTGACTGTGACATGATTGCTCTGTGGGGGGCCTCAGGCTGACAATAAATCAGCCAACAAAATCATTCATAATTTGACTCGTAGCAGATTGATAGCCCTTAATCATTGCTAAAAAGACCTCAGTGATCTTTATAAGTGTGTAGCTTTTATTAGATACTATTTCTGTCAGTCTGTCTGTCTGTCTGTA